>CALSCE010010700.1:5178585-5246353 GCA_943593645.1 Bovichtus variegatus
TATATATATATATATTTATATATATATTTATTTATATATATATATATATATATTTATTTATATATATATATATTTATTTATATAAATATATAAATAAAAGCTGTAATGCACAAAGCAGAGCAGTTTTAATGTAGAACAAACAAAGTCAGATTGGCATTTGAGTGTCTGAAAGTCATGTAGCCTAAAGCATATTGGAAGGAAGTTTATATTCTGGGATCTGAGAAGAATATGTACATGCCTTTAATAATGTATACTGCAGAGACAACAGATAGACCGGTGCTGTAATGGCATATAGGAGGAATGTGTATTTTAGGAATCATAAATAATGTAAGAGGCCATAAAAATGAGGACCGCAATATAATGGCATAATACTTATGACTTCTGCTTCAGCGAGAGAGATTTCATGCAGAAAGGGAGACATTTGAGAGTCTGCCCCAAGTCAGAGTGAAGCGCAGCCCAATGTTAAGTGTTTCATTAAAGGGTGGGAACAGGGTATACACTCAGGCTGATGGGACTGTGGTAGCTGAGGACAGAGGAGAGAGCTGAGGAAGCTGACATAGAAATGTTCTTTTGTTTATGTTCCAATGTCTGACCTTGACTTGTATCTGTGCCACGGTTGTCACTGGAGAGGTGTTTTCACATTCCTCTACTGCTCTTCCCTAACATCTGAGATTCAAGCTGGATTTGGTGAGTCACAAATTCGAAAGCCAATCACCGTCTTACACGTAAATGCCTGCAAAGAAACCTGAAACGTACCACGTAGAACAGTTTGCGTTACAATTGTGAAAGTTTTGACGGCAAACATGGTGTGGAGGGGACAGTTTCTGGCCGTAAACCTTACCCTGGAGCTTCCTTCCCAAAAAATCCCACCAGATATGATTGTATGTTCTACAACATTTAACGCTGTGCTAGCCACTTCCAGTTACAAGCTAACAAGCTAACAAACAACATAAACGAATCAAAGATGCTAACTACAGCTACCATTCTGATACAGCTGCTAGTCGCCGATTTTGGTGCTCAACAGACTCCTCATCTGAGTCAAACACTGAATCTCTTCGATGTTTCCTCTAACACTAGTCATCTTGATGCGCATCGCACTCGTTCACCTAGCGCAAGCAGCAGCGGAAGGCATGGCCTGTGATTGTTGCATATTTGAACATTCATTGGCCCAGAAATTCACAATGAAAGAGTTGTTGCATGTGGGGAAACCATGTTAAACACAAAAATAATAACTATAGAGTATTATTATATACTTTAAAACATGTCTAGAGGGAAACTTTAAGATACACTGAGAGTTAGGACGGCACTGTGTACAACTCTGCTGAGCATGCACACACGCACGCACACACACACACACACACACACACACACACACACACACACACACACACACACACAGACGCCAAATGTCATTTGAACAAAATTAAATAATCCCCAGTGGCATCTGGGCCAGGATGCAACTTTCCCTTGAAGCCGGAGCAACTGTCCAGATACTTGACCTGCTCTACTCAGCTGATCCGTTTGAGACATCTTAATCTTTCATGTACTAGTTGTTGTTTTTTTGGTTGTTGTTGTTGTTTTCCTGCCTTTTCTGTTTTCTGGGAGGACGTTTGAGAGAGAACTTTAGAGATCCAGCTAGTCAGTAAATCACTTTACAGATACAACTGCTGTCGGACAACAAATTGTGGTTATCAGCTGACAAGTTACATCCAATCATATTCAAGATTTAATGTTTGAGCATGTTTATTAACAGGGGGATTAGTTCTCCCAGCAGATTCCTCATCGCTGTTTGCATTCTTTAAGACGTGTCTTTTCCATCAAATCTAACTTTAAAACCAACTGCTATAAATGGTCAATAGCCTGACCAAAGTGGCTCCAACTGAACTATAATTGTCATACTGTTGTGTGTATTTTTCCTGAACTGAATCTCTGCCTGCTCTTTTTCCATTTCATCGGTTAGATAATGTTGATAAACTGTTAGATTGTGTGACTGCTGACTGCATGTTTCTTGTCCTGATGGACGTTGTTGTAGTGATATTGTTGAGATGCAATTCATTTAGTGTAGTGAGTACAATGTCATTAAAACCAGCAGATATGACGATCAAATCTATGAAAACTAGACGGGCACTTGGAGAGCACAGATCTCTGCAAAGGTCGTTTCCGTAAGTGAGAAATAATGCGTGTATCCACCCTTTGATTTGGATCTGCTCCCAAAATGTAATGGATTCCTCCTTGGCCCATGCTACTTCCACTAAGTTTCATGAAAATCAGGCCAATCGGACTTTGTCATCTGAGCGATATGACTTTGTCATCTGCATACATCAGGATCTTCACGTAGATGAAGTAAATAAGTACGATTTTATTTATAAAGCACCTTTAAAAAAAAAAGAAGGGAGACCCCCGATTGGAGAAACATGCATATACTGTGTTAAAAAGAGGACACTTATACAAATACAGAGGACACAAATAAATTGTGAGTATTGGTGTGATATGGGATCTAGGATTAGATTTTGTTAACACACTGAAAAACAGAGGCAAACAATACATACTTGTGGCACTCTTAATTCATTATTTATCCAGACACAAGTGGATAAAAGCATACCTGACACACTGCGCACGTTAATAATGGACTACTTATATTCAGACTACTTAGTGCAAAGTATTGGCTGAATGACTATTAATAGCCTGACGTAGGTGAAGAAACATTGCTCTTTTACCCAAATTGACCTCGGAGCTTGGCTTTTCCAAACCTACTATGACATAGTTGGCTCTCGCTCAAGGCTGTATGAAAGGGTTTCACAAGCAACAGTTGGTACTTCTCATGAAAACAGAGACAATGTTGCTCAGAGTCCGGCTTATTGGCGCTTTCAGAGGGCCCTCAGGGAGGACACATGGTACTATACCCAGGTAATTCAGAAAAGGGGTTTTAATGTTTGAATACAAAACCGTTTGATGAACAATTTTAAATTGACAGTCAAGTGGGGGGTATTATTTATGTAATTATTTAATTGTACCAAATTATTCCAATGACTGGCACTCAAGTCCTAAGAACAATTGTGAAAACTTGTGGCGCCAGACGTCTTTTAGAGTGAACGCAAAGATAATATTTTTGTATGCACAAAAGATCCCTGTTTATGCCAACGCCGTACAGCTTTTGTTCTGTCTCTGCGTATCCCTCCTGTCCCCCTCCATTTTTTTCCACTCAATCTCTTTCTCTGTTGCCTCTCACCCAGTCTCTAATCAGCTGTTGGAAGGTGACCAAAACGTCGGATGACTGTATAGACCTCCAGCCAGAAATAAACAATCCACTCATTTTTTTATTTATTTTTTTTCATAACAATGCAGCAACGAGTTAACTTCTATTTTGTCAACTTACACTGGATCAAAGACAACAAATAGAAGCTAATAATCGTGGTGTGTAGAGACGGCATTGTGCTAGCCTATCGCCTTTTATGGAACAGGTTACAGTCGCATTGAAGCATTTTAATGCTCTTACTGCATTACAACTAACAAATAGAATGGAACTGCCGATTCAATGCCTTATGCAAATTTAAATGGGAAGCTCATTGTGGTGCTGCTTGTATTCGTGTGAATGTTAATCTGTTTGCGTTTGTTTTTGGACGTGTCTCTCTCTCTCTTTGTGTGTGTGTGTGTGTGTGTGTGTTTATCCTACTCACTCCACTGTGTCCTCCCAGCTACACCACTTTATCTGGTCCAGTTCTTGCATGTCCAGTCTGAATTTGGCCAGGCAGAACTCCTCAATGGCGAATTCGTAGTGGGGTCCACACCCCAGTACCGACACACACTGAGACACTGTTGAGAGAGAGAGAGAGAAGGGGGAGGGAAAAAGAGATGTGGATGAGTGAAGAGAAAGGAAAACAGAAAACAGAAAACTATGATGTGAGTAGCTAAGTATTTGCACAATGTATTTGCGGTGGCCTGGTTAAAATCTGTCGCAGGGTGAAAGCAGAGGAGAGCACTTTGGATTGAAAGTAGCTATGACCTTAAACGTCTCCCCATCTGTGGGACATGACACTGAAAGATCATCTGCTAGCACAGTGTTAGGTATATCATTGCCTTACAAGACTCCTAAATCAACACACACACACACACACACACACACACACACACACAGCAGAAATTACGTGCTGAACAGGAACATTTGATCTATATTTAATTTTTGATGGATTTTTTCAACTTTAGTCAATGAGCAGGAAAGAGGTTTATATGTGGAAAAGCACACGTTGCACTAATAACGCTAGGACTGTGTGTGCTGGTTAAGAGACACAGATAAAATATGTAAAATACATCTCAAAAAGAATAATATAAAATGAGACTTGGATGAGACTTTTGGAGGTAAAACCACAGTAATAAACTAGTAACAATTTTCAACCATGCTTTGGTTAAACATATTCATAATAGTACCAGACCAGCATAATGCCTTGCAATAAGAAGAAATAGTTTGACATTTTGAGAAATGTGTGTATGTGCTTTCTTCCTGAGAGTTAGATAAGACCTGTAGCCGATTAGCCTAGCTTAGCATTAAGACTCAGGGCACGGGGAAACGGTTATCTTCGCTCCATTAGAAGTTTTAAGAATCCAACTACCAGCCCAGGGGACTGTGGTGGTATAGATCTTTTCATCTTTTGGCAAGACAACAAAAAGGCATATATACCTATATGCCAATATACCAACAGCTGCTTGGGTCTTTAAATCACAGATTGTTAGGAAACCTTCAGTTCTTTAATAGAATTGCATTATGTTATAAAGTTAGTTTGCATTTCACTCTAAACAACACAAATGATGCATGGATAAAATCTGCTTTTCGTGGTAGATGTTATATACAATCACAATATTAATTTGTGATATAGTAGCTTCTTTGGAATTTCCAACCATATGTCTATAAATTAACCAAATGGGAATGACTAATATAGTGAATGAAATACTGGTGCAAAACATCCTGTACTTCTAGCATTGTCTGGAGGCAGTGCTATTTGAAATGATGCATGCAATAAAACAACACAATTGAAAAAAAATCATAAATATCATAAACCTGAACAGTCTCTCTTGTTTGGGTGGCAAGAATGGTGTTTCCGTTATTATTATTATTATTACTCGTGCTTTCATAGGAATTACGTGCAGGAATGATTTGAGTTATGTGCAATTACTATTCATTGGTTGGTTTGCTCGAATACATTGAGACACTTTTATAAAACATAAAAACATAACATCATGTCATCACAATGTGATTTTGCTGAAAATAAATAAACAGTATTGAAATATTTTGACACAGATGTCACATTGATATGCTTCACTATGCTGTCACATTCAAACCTCTAAAACACTTCATCATGTAATTCTCCTCTTCCTCCCTGTATTTATTTTCATTGCCTTTTTTCTTGTTTTTCTCCCTCTCGCTCTCTCTCTCTAGTTTTCTTTATAACCTGCTGTTTCTCATGGGTTTTTGTCTCAGTGAATATGCACATACATTTCTATTCATCCCTCCTTTAGCAGCTTGGTCTCTTACAACTAGCCCCCCTCTCTCTCTCTCTCTCTCTCTCTCTCTCTCTGTCTCTCTCTCTCTCTCTCTCTCTCTCCCTCTCTCTCTCTCTCTCTCTCGCTAGCTCCTTGATAGTTTTGTGGAGAAGTGGACACATCAGTTTGTGCATAATTGGTTTATGCATGTATGTTATGGTGCAGAGCGGAAGGGAGCTAGAAAGAGACATATCACGGAAGATCCAGCCGGAGTCATTTTAAAGAAAAAAAAAACCCGGTACAAATTGAAGGTTAAAGAATATACACAAATATCTTGTTTACGTTTCTACAAAGAATCCGACTCATGCTGTGAGGAAAGCGGATGAAGAGGTTTATTTAGACGTCTACGCAGCTCCGATCAAACACTGCGATCAAAGATCAAGATAAAGTCTCTCTGTCTGTGAAAGATACAGACAGAGAGACAGTTGGTTATATGAAAAGATTGTTGACTGTTGGTAGGGAACAAGATGCGAACAGCGGTCTCCAGTGTTAAAGTCAGTCACTTTGTACACCTGAACATCCTCCCTACACAATGCAGCCTGGTCTCCTAAAAATGACGTTCCCATTCAATAAAAGCGCATTGTCAATAGCGAGGAAAATATATTTTCTTCCAGAATACGTTTGTTTTTGACCCAACACAAATACGTAAGTCCGCAGAAGTCTGTGTTTGGAGAAGGTCGGGTTGGATGGCTCAAACAAACGCCCAGGAGAGCGCTGTTCATGTCCCGTGTGAAACCGCAGGTCAATGTTGACTTTTTTAAATGTGTGTTCCGTAACTTCAATAACGTAACAAATCTACTTATTTTAAGCCAAACCATCATCTTTTTTTCTAAACCTAACCAAGTAGGTTGTTTGTTTTGGTTTTGCTTCAATTTGCAACGTTAACCACGTGATCTACGCTGCGTCTGTAACCCGGGAGAAAATACATGATGCCTAGAAATGTAATTGACAATGCAGTTTAGTTGTATCACAACGTCATTTTTGAAGGACACAAGGTTAAACAATGTCATGCTACTTCTGCCTTTGCTTTTCAGAGACAGTCAACAGTCATTTTCTACGTTACTCATCCAGTCACTATTCAGAAACCAATAGTGTCACCAGTAAAAAAAAAAAAAACTGGATATTAGACAATTGTATAAAACCCCAGATTAGCCCAGTTATAGAATTACTTATTTCTACCATATCTATGTGTGGATACAGTTAGGTATGGTTAAAGTTAACGTAAGATTGTGGTTATTGCAAATAGCCCAAGTTTAGGATACGTTTAAGGTTATAGCACTACAACAACTGGTTAGGGTTCAGGAAAGATTGTGGTAACATTATTATTTTTCCTGTCTCTGACATTTAAGTTGGACTGCGTTAGTTTCCGCTTTGCTCCATAAAGAGAACACTACTTACTACAGCATATTTAAATTCACACCAAGAATTGAACAACATAAACTGATAATGCATATACGACACAAAATACACACATAAGTAGCTACTTGCCTGCATGTTATCTGAGTACCCTATCCAGTAAATTAGTAAAAATGTGGACTCCCAACACTAAATATGAAATGACGCCTGCTGAACACATGCTTGGTGCCACAAAAAGTTTTACTCTCATATATAATAACTCTGTAGTGTAAATGTACAGAAGAGCAATCATTGCAAACATTCAATGAAACACAATAATACAGTAAACCGTAAATAATAACCCAAATCCCTAGTGGCTGCTGGGCCCTCAGGCCGCCTCTTAGTATGCACATAATAAATCCATTCCACGTGAGTGGGAAAATTGAACCGTGCTAATGATGGCTCAGTTGCATGCATGTTGGTTTGTCAGAAAGCCTGTAGGACACAAACAAATTAGGTAATGATGACAATGGTCCTTGTATTACAATCAAAGTATCCATTCTGCACCAAAACTAAATAATAGTGTACAGTATAGCAGTGTGAAGATTTAAACATATTGACACACATACTTGATGGGAAATTTCCGGACCGCAGCAACAATTTAAAGCAATTTAGAATTGAATCAGAAATCACTGATGCATTTGTGTCACATATTACTGAGAAGTTGTATTCCAAATAAAAAACATTAACACAAGCCAAAACGCCTAATTACGTTTCCATTAAAATGCACAGAGTTCACATATTGCACATGTTTATGGATCAACAGTCTGCAGGATAAACACAGAGAAAGCCCTGCCCTTTTTTAGCCCAACATGTTCTTACTAAATGTGAAATGTAAATGTGCCACATCCTCAACAGTTCAACTTTATTTAGCCAGTTATCTTATTACACGTTTAAATAAAGGCACTGCTGCCAGTACACGATTTGAAGGCAGCAGCGTCATGGCCAAAAGCTTTCCATTAGGTTGTCTTCAAACCAAAACAAAGTGGTTCAGTAAGTGTAGCAACAGAAAATATGTCGGGCTCCTGGTTGAAACCGCACATTTATCCATCAGTAGACGAATGGAAAAAACACACTTGTGTTACAAAGCAAAACACCTGTCTACATAATCTTTCCTCCTGTAACTTGACAAAAGGTCAAGATGAAACATCCCAAACAGTCAGTAACAAAATGTTTTTTTTGTTCGACATGAAATGCCTTGTCCCATTGCTTAAACACTTTCCCTCTCCTTGTCAAATCGATGTTATGTACCAGACTCCCTTCTCTCTCACATGATGAATCTGGTGGAAAGGTCATGATTGACTGAAGATTTTCCCATTTCCTCCTGCAACTATGTATCGATTTGGAGCAGTGACTAAAAGTAACACAGGCAGGCTGCCTATGTGCTGTCTGCAAGGTGTCCCACTACCTCCTTCTTCCTCGACCTTGTCTCTGCAAAATTGAATTTAATTAGCTTTACCAATTATGTTTAGGAAACTAAATTACCGTCTCATTATGTATACAGGTGACGATTTTTTTGGTCATGCAGGTGGTGAGGTTTAGACAATAAAACCACTTTGTTAGGGGTTAGGGAAAGATTTCGGGTTGTGGTTAAATGTTAATGAAATAAAGAATTTCTTGTGAAAAAAAAAATCTTGTGCGTGTCGTGAGTAAAGTCACTGCAAACGTTTTCTCTTTTTCGAATCTCTTGCACTAAACTATTTTGGAGGAGTTTTGGAGTGAAGCCCACTGACGCACTATGTTTGTGATACTCGGCTACAGCAACTTGATTTGACCCATGCAATGAAGTCTGCTTCTGTAAATACAAACTCTTAGTCTACTTGTCTGGTTAAATAATCTACAATAACAAGAGAATGTGTACTTTAAGTGGATGGCATACTTGTTCTTGTAAATAGACACTGGATGACCTTTGACCTGGCGCACGCTGCCTCCTCTCTGTGGGGTCTCTGCCTATCCAGCAGCTAGCTTCAGGGGGCTGTTTGTGTGTGTGTGTGTGTGTGTGTGTGTGTGTGTCTGTGTGTGTGTGTGTGTGTGTGTGTGATGGAATTGGACTATCTATTTATTTATAGCTTGTTCTGCTCTCTCATCATCATCATCTTCCAAGATGCACAAGAAACTAAACTCAGAGAGAAACTAAACTACGAGCCTTGCAGCAAGACAGAGAGAGCTGCATACACACACTTAATTGCTTTACCCAATCACCCTCTTGAACGCCTCAAAGCCCATATTTGCATATTCAACATGTACGCCCATACACACACACGCACACGCACACACACACTCCTGTCTGAAAGTCGAGTTTGACAGCTGTTGATCTGCTGCTGTTCCATCACACTGCGAGCTATTACTTGTAATCTTATCTGGAGCTTTTCCAAGCAACAGTGCCTGAGGTAATGCATGTTGAGGTGCTCGGAAATAAACAGAAACATGCACAAAACTCAAGTTGTTACTTGAGGGAATTAGCACGAAATGAAAGCAAATAGGCTAAGACGGAACACAGATGAGGATTCTGGTACTACATGCGTATTAGAAGTGAGCACGGAGAGAGCGATGCAGCAGACTCAAGTCAGATGAAATGAAGGTCTAAATATACACGAGGCAGGGGAAACAGATGTCACTTCACGCCGCGTTTTTGACTCAAACTTAAATTTTTTATTTTTAACAGTAAAACGTTTTTCTCATGACAGATGACAAATATTTCACTGGGATAGGATGACTTACCATGGAGCTCAATCTGTTTTGGAGACACTTTAAGAGTGAACTTGAACATGGCACAAGATAGCAGGCAAGCAACTGTTGTCAAAATTGGTGTTTTTTTATTTTTTTATTTCCATGTTGGGCCATTGTTGTCTTTAATTTATAAAACAGCTGTGGAGAGACAGGAAATGGGGAGAGAGTGAATGACTTTATGTCTTTTTAATTACGGTTCTGTGCTTATTTTTATTGCAATCTCCCAACATTTCACAATTTAGGACAGGGACTATTGTCTGATTGTAGTTGCAGCATGTATTTGCAATGCAAATAGTTTAGATACAAAGATACAATACAGAACAGAAAACAACAGAAATGACATTCAAGCATGAATTGAAATGTATCTGTTCATCTACGGAAGTTGGGAAAGGCCGTGCTTGCAATTCTTCTTTTTTAATGCAGTTATTTCGAGATCACAAGTCCATTATTTTGTTATATCGAGATAACAAAGCTAGTTTTTTTTTTTTTTTTTTTTTTTGTGTGAAAACAGGTTCATTTATATCGGTTTTCGGGGGGAAACAAAAAGGCGGATTTCTCCAGATAACGACATAAATAGTCCAAGTGTCATCTGCTGCTGTGGACAGTCCCCAACGCAATCATTTCAGTGGGTTGAATACTGTAGGCTGTGAATAGTGTCAATCAAAAATAAAGCTAACTTCAGGTTCAAATTTTAATAAAATAATAATAATAATAAAATGAATAATTAATAGTAGTTTCCATAAAATGGCAATAGATAACATTTTTGCTATAAGTTAGTATTATGAAGTATATGTTGATTGCACAATGTAATGGCTGTGGAATAATGACACCATCTACGTTTGGATTGGTTCCTATAGGCCGCGCTTTCACTGCTTTCACAATGCAATTCTGTCTGCCTCAGGGTCGCGAGCTCCCTTTCACATCAGACTCCCTAGAGATACACCCTGCACCACAACCTACCAGAGAGCATTTCGCTAAAATGCAGCTTAATAAAATAGCTTTCAGTTGCTATCACCAGGTAGCGGAACAACCGGAGTTTCTACTTCTTTGGGATTCTTACGGTTGCTTCTTGCTTTTGACAGTTGACAGGCTGCTCGCGCCGTTAGCCATGATGCTAACAATATATAAACAAGTAGATCTATTGATGACAGAAAATATGTTACCAACATCCGAGGGAAACAGAAAGAGATCCAGTTGTCTTTATGAAAGCGCCACAATCAATGATACCACTTGGAAACGCAAGGGGTTGAAAAGTAATAATTTTTTCCACTCTAAATGACGAGGATTGATCTGAATGTTATCTCTAACAATATGAAAAACACAATGCAATTTCTTCCTGTGTTAGACCTTGATTGAAGAAGAGTCTGATGCGTTGATCAATAATAGATACTCCTTGATCGGACTTTTTCAGCTTCAATCAGTTGCAACAGTTGTCAAGATGGCACTCCTGATCTCTGGTAAACATTACAAGTAATAAGAGAAAACGACCTTTGATGTTTTCGTGCCATAACAAGTTTATTATCTCGTTATCTCGAGATAGCAAAAACAATGGCCTGGTGATCTCGAGATAACGGCATTAAAAGAAAAGAAAAACGTCTCAAGCGCAGCTGTTCTTGGCTCCCTGTCTTGTACTTGTCATGATCTTGTTTTTTGTGCCTCCTGTTTTATTTTGTAGGGTCTTTCCCGTTGTGTCATGTCTAGTTTTACTTCCTGTCTTGGTATTTTCCCTCCTTTTGTGATTGTTTGCCCTTCCCTGATTGGATCCTCCTGTGTGTAATCACCTTGCCACCCTTGTGTCTTTGCTGCCCTCTCCAGCTGTGTCCCGTTGTCATTAGTGTGTGTGTATATACCCTTCTGTTTTATTTTCCTGGTCTGTTCGTCTTCAATGTTTCCTACGGCTTCTATGACGCCCACTTCGTCCCTGTTCCAGGTGTGGCATGCTGTGTTCCCTCGTGCCCTCCCGGTTTGTGTTTTTGCTTTTTACTTTGTGTACTCTAGCTTTGTTTAAATAAAGCTCTCTTTTTGTTAACACTAAGCCTGCTTCTGCGTTTGGGTCCTTCCCTTTGCCTCATCCTTGACAGTACTGTTCAGTTAAGTCCCAAGTTGTTTTTCTCATGAATTTCTAACGCGGTCCTCTGCAGCATGCACCCCACAGTAATACACACAGCAGCCGGGGTTTGCCAGTAAGCAAGCTCCTGTGAGAAAAATGCAGATTGGGGGCGTTTTGAAACGTTTGAGTCGTTGCCTCTGCAGCAGACAACAGACAAGTCCTCTGTGACAGGAAGCAAGTGACTGAAACGTTACGAAGGACGGGACATTTTATTCCCCTCTTTCCCAGTCCTAAATTATTATCCATCTCCATCCTGTGAGCTTTGTCATTGACAGCCCTTTCGTTTTCACTCCAAATCCCATTCCAATCTCTAGTAATTATTTCCCCTGCTGACTTATTACACAGCTTCTACCTGAAGAACTTGAGCACCTCAAATAAGACGGGCCATTTAAAAAGCCTATGTTATATGATCCTACTGAGGCTTCCAAACTGAACCTCATCCACTTGCGATAATTTAACTCAAATTTATTAAAAGAAAATTAAGTAGCATGTAAAATGACTATTGGATGATTAAAAAATAAATAAATAAAAATGCATATATGATAAATACTTCCTTCTAACTGCTTTCCACACCCAAGGCTTGGATTTCCAGTTCCACCCTGATCCCCAACATGTTACAATACTCCCATCCCACGTGTGTTACTACATTCTCATCCCAATGCCCCTGCTCTCTGTTGGAGGCTGACCTCCCGTGTCAGCTGGAGATTCTTAGCTTGTTCAGAATATGTGATCACGTGATTAAATGATTTTACTTTGTTGTAACTGGTCTTTTCTGGTTTTTGCACCAGTAAAGAAAACAGGATCTGAAACTGTGCATCAATTTGGACTGTAGTTTTATTTCATTTGTTGACATTCCAAGCAAACGCTGTATGTCAATGTCATTTTGGATTATTTTGTGTGGTTGCATTTTTATTTTTCATCCATCTAACACATTCCAAACTCTGGAATTCTGTTGTATCACAACTTATTGTAATATTTATTTCAACCTTTTCACCATCATTTCTATTGATTATGTTAACATTTTATCCAACAAGTAAATGACTGGAATATGGGACAAGATTGACACTGCACTGACAGAGCCCCAGGTTGGACAAAGCAAAGGTAAGTGTAAAATGATTATCCAAACTATCCAATGTAAAGAAGACTCTTAGTAGAAAAGCTTTCGCCTGCGAGGCGAGGGTCAGGGAGACGGAGATGTCAGGTGTCAGTCTTCCTAGCGTGACTGATTTTATACACTTCAGAACCCAATCTGACGTACCTTTCTTAGATAATCATTCAAACATATTTAGGAATCATCTTATTATGAATGACTTTCTATATACAGCATTAGAGCTCAACTAATAACATTTTCAGCCTGCAGTCAAACAGAATGTTACAGTAGCGCGTCTGTTGCTGTCTGTCCACAAAAGTCTTTTTTAAAAGGCAATTCCTGCTGAAATGCATTCATTGAAAAGTATTACAACAACAACATGAAGTCCATAAAACAAGATCGTATGACTGCTTACACAGCCAATACTGGTCAATCAGCAGCAAACATACTGGCAACTAGTAAATGAGCTTGTTAGCAGTATAGTGCTTGCTCTGCTCCCTCCATCCGTCACGTGTCAAGAACTGCACTTCCTCAAATGGCCACTTCAGGTTTCCTCCAACAGCGCTTCAATCCCCATTGACCGCCATGTTAAGATGCCCAACTTTACAGCGGAATTAAACATGTTTACAGCCTTTGCGCAAAAATTGGTTTTGGTCTCTATAGCTAATTTCCCCGATCACAACAATCATGCGGGGGTGGATTTTTATATAACTCACCCGTTTAAGTTATATTACCGCTTAAAGTTCTGCATATTGAAGGGCGTGGCCACTTTTAGTAACAGGTGGGTGTTGTCGCATTGTTTTTTTTTTTTTTCGTGTGCAACGTTGGCTTTTTACTGTAACCACCGGTTTCATTGTTAAACTGCTGGTGTTTCTTGTTCTGGCTTCGTCGTAGAGACGTCGCCCACATCTCAAAAAACTGACTGCATACGTAACGGATAGGAATGACGGCCACAGCTATGAAAGTAAGACCCGAGTTGTTAATATATAAGAGTTCAAATGAAACTAAACTAAAGCAGTAAATCTACAGATGGACTAAAAAGCCTCGTAAATATTGAACTCTCCCTGTGTACGGTGTGTAGCAGCTGTTCTGGCATCGGATTCATTGAGGACAAACATTCGGCCTCAGAGTAGTGGCACACTGAGTCATGACAGATCCAACCTCCTGAAACTGTTCACACGTTGCAGCCTCTGAATCCTTCAGGTTTGAAAATGACAAACTCACAACGGAGGCAGGCAGATGTTTTCTGTCAAAGGCTAAGACTAATTAGGCAGCCAGCTCTGAAGCTCACAAATGAACCGGCATCCTGTCTCTCTCACTGTCGTCATTTACCCACCGATGATTCACGGAGGAGGAAATCTTCATCTTTGGCTTTTGATCTGAATTATTTTTGACCAGCGTTGCCCTATCGCCCAATCTAACATCAAAACGCCCACTTCCTTGACCTTTCAACAGTCATGAATCATCTCAGTCAGTTCATGGAGTAGTAGATGAGGACGAGAAAAAGAGAGATCTGGTTCTCTTCCCACCAATCTGTCAGCTCAATTTAGATTCTGTAAAGTTACACAGGTTTTATGCATATTTTAAAAGCCCACACATTTCAACTCCTGCTGTACAAACCATGTCTATTTGATTTATTTATTTATTTTTTAAACTCTGGAAAGTTTGGGGGAGTTTTTCTTTGCACTTTGGATGATTTAACTTTACATCTTAATCTTTCCAATTGGTAGACCAGAAAATCAGGGCATGTTCCCCTTTTCGTATGCCTCGTAAATTCTGTGTGGTCAACCAGCTCAGTGCTTAAGCCGACGGTGGTTGATCTTTAAAGTTGAGCCCCTTGGTCCCCGCTCTCCTCCCTGTTGTACCAAGTGTACTGCATGTTCAGCAGCATAAGGCTACTTGTTGTTATATTTGTGTAGATCCGCTACCTTCTCCGTGCAGTATTGGTCGCCCTCCTCTTTTAAAACTGTCCCTGCTAGCAGGTCAACCTCTTTTAGGTTTAAAAAAATAAAAAATGACATGCTCAGAGTGCTGTTGCTCCTACATGCGAAAGCATCTCTGTTGACAAGTTGCTCACTTAGGCGCTGCTTGCATGATGTGAAATAAAGATAAGATTTTTAGGGCTCTGATTTTGCAGCCTTGTTGGAAAATTGAATGATTCATCTAAAAGTGAAGTTCAGAACAATAAAATAAAAACTTGTGGGTAAGTTTAAACAATACAATCTTAACATTTGGGCCAACTCCAAGCTGGTAGTTTGATATCCCTGCTGTAATATAAATCAAATGGGTGGCATGATTGTACATCAAGTAGAATTATTAATCTTATTTTCTTATGTCCACTAATTGCAGTCTCTAATTGCATTTCTCATTGTACTGATTATAACTAGATATAAAGTGCATTTTAAGTGTCCAATGACTGTATCATCAGAGGGGTCATGTGATGGATTGATCAATTACTCAGCTACTTGCCTCTGCACTGTCACTGCTGTATTTGGAAGTCAGGTAGACAAATATAATTAAACCGTGACCCTGTTTGATTCACTCTATCTCCTGTCTGTTCTCTCGGAACAACTTTTTCTCTCTGCTAATATATTTCCTGTGTTTTTCTTCTCTCACTGTTCTCTCATCGCACTCATCCCCCCCTCACGAGCGGAGCTGAATAAATCAGCAGAATGTTATGTTCCCCTGTATGTCGGTGGAAAATGGGTATCCTTCACTTGTGGCATGTTCCCTCGGAATGATCGCGCACTTCGGAAGCGCAGGTACATTTTTTCCGTCCTCCACTGCCTGTAGTGCAAGCTATCCAAAGAGAAGTACATTATGAACATGCACATACAACAATGTGACCACGTGCTCGATGACAGAGCCAAGGTCTTTGTCCTGTGTGAGAAAGTGTTGAACGCAGACATTTATTTTTGTGTCCCCGGTAAAAAAAAAAGGTTACTCCATTGTTACAAATGAGATGTGACACGTACAGCATATTACCCTAAGTGATGGTAAGTATTCAGCATTATCTGTGATAAAGGAAACTTGTCACAGCAGCTAAATGATCAGTCATTTTATGTGATATGAGATCAGTGGCTGGCAATTGGTTAAAACTGCTGTAACTACTTTTTCATGTTTGCATATGTTGTGAAGCCAGTGCTCCATGGGAAACAATGTAGCCTAAGGCTGAAATGCTCCACAAGTAAACCTGTTTACATCATCTATACACCTTCCAGGCAGAGCGGTTCCTGTAGTCTCACCTGGTTTCCTGGCAACATCTCAGAGCCAAGAAATTAAGATTCAAATCAACTGTATCATCCCACATGGGGAAATTCAGTCTGGCACATAACCACCACAATAAATGTGTTGCTTCTACTCTTTCTTTGTGCCGGGCTCAAACAAACACGATGCATCGTGCTCATAAGCTTTAGAGGAGCTGTTAGGTGTATTAGTGACAGAGCCAGGCTGTTTCCAGTCTTTGGGCTCTGCTCAGGTAACGATCTTCAAATCTTGCTTTCTGCAAAAAGTGTGCTAATTTTATACAACATGTAGAACTGTTGCCTTTTAGATTTTGATACAGGGTCCTCACGTTATCAGGGCCACCACATTAGATAATGAAGGACTCATCTTAGTTTATATTGCATTTTAATAGTGCAAAAAAACCCAGATGTACAGCCAACTAAAAACTTTTTTATTTTTTTTTTTTGTTGCCTTTGGGGTCATGGTTGGTGCCCTCTTTGCCTGCTTTGTAATCCAGCCTTAGTATTGTAGTACCCAAGTCTTTCAGCTGAAGTGCTTTCACTGGGCTGACATCTTTATACAGTGTGGAATAGTGCGAATACATTAACTGCACAAGGATGATGTATTGTGAGCAATTAAAGGATTTTTGTTCTCAATGCCCACTCAACAGGTAGGTTGATCAAAAAGAACCAATTTCCTGACAATTTGCTGTGATGTGCTGCCTTGTCATAAATCAAATAAATTATGGGACAATGCAAGCAACAAAATGTTGGCTACATTGATGTGGAAGCGTCAACTCCTGAGAGCTGTCTGTTCACGTGCTAAGTGAGGTCCGAAATGGAACCTCCCAATTCAACTTATTTTTTTTTTTTTAACAGCTGACTACCAACAGAGCAAACAAATCAAAACAACCCGAGTGAACCGCTAATACGTTCATTGGCTGTTTATCACAGTTGGATACAGATGAGCCGGATGAAATTGAGTCATTCTTTCTCTTTCTCTGTCTAGCAAGCTGTGCATTTCTGATGAATTAGCAGAGAGGAATGCCAGCAGCGGCGCATCAGCTGCCACCCATTACACCGTATTACAATTTTACCGCTTAACGCCGTCATTCACACTCACATACACACAAATGAATGCTTTCCTCCACCTCAGCTGTCCTAATCAGACAGCTGGAGACCCAGGAGGAGAATTTCACTTAGAACTAAGAACATCCCTGAAAGTATTTGCATAATTAAGTAGACAGACAGAGAGAGGGAGAGTGGAAAGATTTCCCCCCAAAGAAACCTCAAAATGAGCCATTTATCCCCTTAATCTTTCACTTCCTGTCTAATTTTATCGCAAACCTCCACAACGCACACACGCGCACAATCCTCTTTCCATAACACAGCGATTTGAGAGGGCCGTGACGCTTACCAAGCCACTCTCTCCGTCCCAGGTGCTCTTAGTGTTATTATTAAAGCTCAGAGCATGCTTCACTGCAATGTGTCATTGGCTCTTGAAAGGCAGCAGCATAAACAGGCCGCTGAATATGAAGACAGCCTGGAGCTACCTGGTTGGGCTCCAGATCAGAGGGAGACATGCATACAGCGAGGCAACAAAATGTGCGTGCACTGACGGTGTTTTTAATAAGCTGTAGGTAGAACGTCTTTGTATCTGCTAAAGGGGGAGAAACCTGCTGAGAAGGTTTGGGAACCACTCCTCTGATCCAGCGGTCTTCAACCTTTTTGCACCACGGACCGGTTTCATGCAAGACCATTTTTCTACGGACCAGGGGGGTGCAAAAACACACACAATAAAGTGCGAAACATATACTTTAATTATTGCATATATAATGTAAATGTAATTGCGATGGAAGTGGTCATTTTTCAAAATAAAATACCCTGCGGACTAATGTAAATAAAATGTTTACAATAAATATTACCAACACAAAAAAAAACCATTTAATTATTTTTTCATTTTTATATGTGCGGCCCGGTACTGGGTACTACATTAACCTGTCGGTAGTTGAAACATATGTACGTTTAATATTGACATATTAACACCCTAGAAAGATGTTAGAAAAATATGTTATGTCTGTCAGACACAGAGCATCATGTTGGATCCATTATTCACTCTCTGGTTTGGTCTCCAGTTATTTCTGAGGGGAAATTGGAAATGTCTAGCTGCTAAATGCTCCACTATGTTCACCAGTTAATCGCTAACTTTGTCTGTCTGCTGGAACGGCTTTTAGAGGCTTTTTCCACCAACATATCTGCCTGCTACTGCTGGAAACAGCACTGATGAGAGCGGAGAGGAACTGCGTAGTCCGGTGATAAATTCTCTGTGGGTTCGTCACCGTGAGCAACTCTTTTTATACGACACATTTGACCCATGTTAAATTAGAATTAGTTCAGCTTTAAGTTATTACACAATAAAAATAACAAACGTTAGTGCTCAGCGTCATGAATGACAACTCTCTCAAGTCACCTCAGCTGCCTTCAGAGTACAGAAGAAACTGGTGACAAAGTGTACTGCTGATGTGCATTTTACACGACTTAAAACTCGCGAATCTGCTGCTGCTGCCTGTTACCAACAGTTCAGAGGAGCGTGAGAACAAATTCAAAGAAACAGTGCAGTGTTTTTTTCAAATTTCGCCCCAATTTGTTTCCTAGAGAACTGTACTGCTCGCTAAGGAGGCAGGGTTATCATTTCCATCCAACTCATCCTAAAAGTATCCTACCATGTCTAAACCAGGCATGAAATGGCTAGTACTGGAAACCAAAGTGCATCTTGTAACGTGCCACCCACTGATGTAACTGCTCTTTCAATGTGCCCACTGCTCGGATGTCAAGGTGTGAATTACGCGTGCGAAATGGGTCAGTGCACGACATAATGCCATCTCTCCTACCACAACTGCTACATGCAAGGTGTCTGTAATTGTTTAGTGAAGCGATGCTGTCTAAACAAATGACTGTATTTTAAGACATGGCGAAGTAAACCATGTGGCTGTATTAACACGACTGTACTGGCTACTTGCAGGGTATACGGTAAGAATTTAAAGCAGAGATGCTGAACTTTGACTATAAATTGAGAACCACTGGAGTTTACAATTGACTGTATAGATAAATGTGCTTGTGCTATAAGCAAATTAAGAAAAACCTTTACGCAAAATGAGACACACATTGAGCTGTAGAGCTCGGTGCATTGTGTTGCCTTTGGACAGAGCTAGGCTAGCTGTTTCCCTCTGTTTCCAGTCATTGTGCTAAGCTAAGCTAACCAGAAGCTTGTTCCAGCTACTTATTTAACGTGTACCAATCTTCTCATTTAAATCTCTGCATGAGGGCCAATGAGCGACTTTCTCTAGACGTCAAACGTTTAGTGCTTTTCATAAATGCTTCACAGACAACTCACTGTCTCTCTAACATGAAGCCCCATCATCTATCACATCACGGCTTCAGGCACTCGAAGAAGAAAAACGTTACATTAAGCTTATAACAAAAACTCACTACCAGGCGTTTAGACTGTCAAAATGATGACTTACATTCTGAATAGCTCTCAGCAGGGACAATAAAAAGGGATTGAAGAGAAAGGGGGAAATGAGAGAAGCCTTTTCTTATCACATTTATGCATTTTTCTATCTGGGAGGACAATTGTATCATCCATAATACAAGTATGACAATAGGAAAAGCAGCTTGAAGAGCGGGTGATATAGCGAGGCAATTAAGACAATAATGTTTGACTCTGAGGAAGACATGCTGCGTTTAAAATTGTTGCTTTATTTGTATCGATAAAATTTCTTAATTATCACCATATATTTATAAAATATTTTTTTTGCTATTTTTGATGATGATGATTTCTAGGAACTTTTTTTAAGAAAGACTTTCATTCATATAGCAAACTATACAGTACTTGCTCAACCCAACATTGCACGTTATGCTAACATAATATCCTCATACAGGGGTCTGGCTTGATTTAATTTTTTTTGAGGAATAAAAAATTAAGGGTTTCAAATATGATGACGCATTGCCAAAATAATTTAATCATTAGCCTCTAATCTCTTTTCCATTTGTAAATGTTTGAGTTAGAATGAAACAGACGCACACAAAGGGGAAAACCAGTAGAAATAAATGGACCTTGTATGCCGAAAATAATCACAAAGATCTTTTGATGATCATCGTACTTGAATGTGATTAGATAACCCCTCCCTGAAGCTGCATATATATAGAGTTGTAGTGGTGGCACCATAACTATGAGGAGGTTTCAGTCCGAAGGCTGAGAGCTCTGCATCACAGTTTTAAAAAGTGCTGAAGAAATTAGATGTATTTGTTATCTTGCTCTATCTTCCTTACTGGAACTAATAGGCCCTGCTGGACTCATCAAACCATATTACAAAGCAACATGCACAAGGATAAATGAGTGCATGATTTCAGTAAATGAGATTTTTATCACAGGCATTAGGCTGAAGGGATCGTTAGCTATCGGATGTAAGAACACTTTAATTGCATTCATAATTGATTTTGTATTGAATTAAGATGGAACAGAGAGAGACAGAGAGAGGATTACTGTACGTCTGTCTCTCTATTTATACAGCATATCTCTTGACTACTCAAATTAAGAAACACAACATTAAAGTATATATTTACAGCTATGTTAGAGTTTGAAAAGTTCCTTCAAACTACAAACAAGGGCGTCATTTCCACTCGGGATGGGGGGGTCCCCAAAGTCTTGTTTTTGTCCCCCTCACTTTAATGACTTCATATGGATTTTCTTGTAAAAGTCTAAACGGTGTCGTTTTACTGCCACTGTTGTCAAGCTGAGAGAAGAAAAAATTCCTCTGATTTCAGTTAACGTGTGATCAAAGCTGTGGTAACAGTAGCAGTAACAGGAGCTCTGTGTTTCGCTTCTCAGGCTACATTCTAGCTGGCCTGCCGAATTGTTGAGGTGGTTGGGGTGGACGGGTCGAACAAACAGAGGACTTTCACACAGTCCCGTGTGAAACCAACTTATTGCGCGTAAAACCACGTACGTAAGTTACCTTACATAACTTACTTAAGTTATGTCATGTACGTCACGTGACCTCCTTAACTTGCATAACCCAAGAAACATACTTAACTTGCGTACGTAACTTCAATTAGGTAACAAACGTTTTTATTTTAGCCCAAACCATGATCTTTTCCTAAACCTAACCAAGTAGTTTTATTGCCTAAACCTAACCAACTATTAACGTAACGTTGTTAACTTACATCACATGACATAAACCACAAGTTAAAGTCTATCGGACTACACTGCATGTTGAAAAATGACACTAAAGGGGTTTCCAAGTGAGTTAAAAAGTAATAGTGAAATAGTTTTTAACAATTTTGAACTGACAATGAGAACTTGGCAGACAAAACTATAAAACAGTCTCTCAAAAAGTCTCCCTTTAGACCTGTGAATACTGTGGACACCTTCAAGTAGCAACCCAAGACCCACTTGTTTAGACTTTCTTCTGTTTAATTTAATAAAAATTTTTTTACTGTTATATGGTGCCTAGATTTTATGTATGTTGCTCTTGTTTTTTTATTTTTTTTAAATTGTGAAGCACTTTGTAACGTCTGCTCTTGACAAGCGCTATAACAATATGAACTTTACTATTTTATTTTTAGCTGACCCTCATTAGTTCTTCTTTCATGCCACCTGTTTCCCACACACACACACACACACACACACACACACACACACACACTCTGTAATACATGAGTTTATAGACAAACTGCATGTGTTCAGTGTAAATACCCAACATAAGAGTTCTTAAATGATAGAATAATGAGTGAAGCCAGTGTGTGTCTCCTCCTGACAGCTCACATTTATTACACACTGCAAATAGACACACCTTTGCACACCCACCCTGACACCAACCCAAACATATACTAAACATGCTTGTCCACCCACACACACACACACACACACACCATACATTGTGACAATTACTGTTGAGGTGGTGCGTGTGTTTGCCTGCCACATCTATCTCTGTCAAGTTGAGTCCCATCCATCACCAGCTAATCATTATAGCGAGGTCTGCCCTGACTGTGACTGGGTCTCTCTTGCATGCAATTACTGTAGATAAAAAGGCACACACCAATAAGATGAGCCGTTACAGCGCTGTAGCACGTTATCTACAAACACCAGAGGGCCGGTTAATACACGCTGTGATACACAACCCTATTTCTCAAAGGAAGAATAAGTACATATCTTTCTTCTTCGCAACAAACACCAATGCTAAAGTTGAGCATTTTACATACTCGATATATACGCTCAGCCAACTTTTTAGTTTAGAGAACAGTGAGGAAGTAGACACACTTGTAAATGTGTCATGAGAGAGTAAAACTAATGCTGATTGTTTTTTTGTTTTTTTTGTTTGTTTTTTTTTTTTTGTTTTTTTTTAATTCCAATTAAAAAAAAACAAAGCTATTGAGCTGTCATTCACCTGCAAAACATGCAGAAACACCACCCCGAGCTCACAGACGCATCCTTAAGCTGTGCATTGTGTTGATGAGAGTAGAAGTTAGTTTCCTGAAATCTGGCACCAAAAACATTATGAAACCAAGAGACAACTTGAACTCTGGGGTCTGGGTTAAAGCACTCTGGGAACGTTTTTTTTGTTGCTTAGTGTGCTTTGTTGCTAAATTATCGTAAAGGTAGAAGCGGGAATCAGATCCAATTTCTCCCTAAAGGTGACTATACACAGACGGGTGAGAAGTTAAAAGGAAAAACCTGAATAAATGAGCGGAGAAGCACAACAAATACAGCTGCTTTCATAAAGGTCACAGGAGCTCGTTGAATGGCTTGATGAGTATAACAATAATGTGACTCATGTGCTACGGCCCTCACAGTCCCCATGACCGCAACCCGACTGAACACTTATACTTTGTAAAAACTATGCAGGGGAGCATTGAAGCTGGGCTCATTTTTATATTTTTGAGTCACCCCGAAGAAGCGTGACTATGGATGGCAACGCTGATCCGTCTCTCGGTCTGCCCGCCGCTTTGGTTCCAGACGGAAATATCGGACCAACTTTTGATGGATTGCTATAACATTTTGTACTGAGACGATGACAGGATGACAAATGTTAATATTGGATTTTGTCACTGTTCTGTTTGGACACTAATCATGCTCTGATTTGGGAAACTACACTTCCCATGATGCTTTGGGGGGATTAAAAAGGAAGTATGATGTTGCCGTGGATTAGGAAAGTTATGCTGTGGGCTACTTTTAAATGTTTGGGTTTTTTTGCCTATACATTTTTTTATATTTTGGCAATTTTGCAAAGTACTCATGGATACTCATGGAGCCACAATGATTCTAAAAATATGTGTTTCATGTCTGTGTGTTCAGGCGATAGCTCGGGAAGGTTATCTTATCTTACGTACTGGCTGAGCAGACACAGTTTGGTCATAGCTATTGGCTGCTTCAGGGAAACAAAGAACCGACTTTGCAAGTATCGTCAACTGGGACACATAGAGGGGCTGATTTGTGAACATGAACAAAGGTCTGAGAGCAGGTGAGGACAGCAACAAGAATGCTGATTGATTGTCTTGAGCCTCGAGAGTAACTGTGTCATCGGATTTGAGAGAGCAGTAAGGCTCCTGAGAGAAACAGTGCGAGCCGATTTGAACTTTGGTGGCACACAAACTCAGGGACCTGCTCTCAAAACAGTTTTTTCTGTGTTTGCTTAGTTATCTGTCCCCGTGCACTGAAACATCTTGAGTTGCAGATTGGAGAACAGCTTACATCTGGTGTGGTCTCACTCGGTAGTTTTGGTTCACACATTTTTAATTGGAAAAAAAGCCAACGTGTAGATCAGTGTACCTGGTGGGGAGCGAGAGAGGAACAAAGTAAGACGATGAGACAGAGGGAGTGTATAACAGCCTAAATAACGTGGGAGAGTGGGCTGGAAGCTGACGAGTGCAATTACACAACGCGTCAGCACCTTACATATACAGTCTATGGTCAGCAAGGAAAATGCCTCTTCCGCATAAACACACACACTTACACACACGAAAGGCAGGCGGCGGCACACATGCGTCTAGTTTTTTTTTTTTTTTTTGCCTGTGATGAGCGGTTGCGGGTGCATGCAGTGAAACACAAGTCCACAGATAGAGTGTGTGTGTCAGAGCGGGTTTGACTGGAGATGAGCAGAGGACTGGTGAGGCCACTGAGGAGGAGAGAAAGGCTATAGCCCTGTGAGAGGGAGAGAAAGAAAAGAAACTAGCCTCCTGGTCACACACACACACACACACACACACTATATATCTCCAGGTGCATGTACTGTCAAGCTGCTCTCACAGACATTTTTGTCTACTCAAATTGACCATGAAAACCTGATTTAAGTTACATTAACCTGGGATTTTTGTCTCATATTTCTTCAGTTTTTCATGTTTTTTGGGGGGTTATGGTTATGACAAAGAGAAGATATGGAAACTTAAAACAAAAACAGCATGGCAGTGACGTTCAAAAATGTCATTTCCCCAAGGGTAATAATGAAGCCAGTCTTTTTCTTTTTAAAGAACACATTTAACGATGAGAATCAAAAACTGTTCTATTACCTTGTTTATTTCTCCGCGCAAGCTACCTGCGTTTCATTTTCTAACCTAAAATGTACGACTGAATTCACATCGAACGTCTCTTACCAGAGAGCCTCAGTGGCCATTATGACATTGTAACATGAAAAACGCCAATGAAACACGCTTTCATTTGCAGAGCAAAGGGGGTAAGAGGTACTCTTTATTATACAATCATTTATAAAAGAGTTCTAAGTTATTCTGCTTCTGCAACCAACAAACACACACGTGGAAACAATGTGGTGCTGGTGAATGTGAGTGAGGACATTTACACTATAAATGACCCTCAGCATGACCACGACACAGTTTCTATGTTATTGTACTCTTGAAGTGTTTTTGAACTCCATAACATGATTGCGTAAAACAAAACATGCACATGCACGTGTTAACGATATCTGGTTTAGTTTATTTTTCCATACTGATAACGACCTGGACATGCAGTATTCATGATAACACCCCTACACTACATCAACATTCATGGTCAAAATGAAAAATTACCATAGGAAGAAAACCGTCATATTTATACCAACGGTCGTTACGCATAATATTCTTGTCTGTTTTCATCCTGTGCGGGAACGCTGTATGTATTTCGGCAACTCTCTCTGAAGCCGCCGTAGTTTTGGGATTAGAGAGCTAAACTGGTGGAAAGCTGCCATGTTCAGTTCATGGGCTGATTAGAAATGTTTTGTATGAGCGCGAGTTTGGGGGGCTGATGATGGTTGTCTCGCCCCGTGTCACAGCAACGCCTGCAGCTGCCAAAACCAAACCACTCATCCACTCCAATGCTGCAGTGGAGGACTTATTAAGTGGCCAGCAGCGTGAGTGAAATTACAGAGTTTATGCTGCTGCTGTGTGTGTGTGTGTGTGTATCCTTTCATTGATTTGATGGTGTTTTCCCAATGACTAATACTTGAATTAATTAATTTAATCGGTAATGCTTTCAAAACACAGTTTGATTTTGACACAGACTGCACACTGCAAAAAAAAAAGAAATCAGTTTTTAATTATAGTTTGCTGTCGAACGGGTGAAATATTGCTTTAGTTTAAAGGGGACAGTTTGTGCTTATTTTCAGGTTCATGCTTAAGTTAGCGTTATGTACATAATAACTAAGTGAAGTACTTTAAGTATGGTACCATAAGCCAATGTTGACTTCTGCTTTCACACGGGATCCGTCTGTCCGTCCATCCATCCATCCCGATACAGACTTTTTCGCTCTTTATACCACGTCACCAGACTCCTTTGCTCCCGTCATAATTGCCACATCCACTAGAGGTCACCGCCTAACAATAAACTTAAATATGGGTCGTAATAAGCTACTTGTACAAACGACCTATGGGGTGTTTTTTTTTTTTTTTTTTTTAGGGAAAGGACAGTCTCACAATATTATACAAATGTGTGTTTTTCTTTTCACTTATTTTTCAAGAATACTTTTTTTTTTGGAGTGTCAGCAACACACATTTTGAGTTATTGCTGTGCCGCCTCCCTGCTGTGAGATTTAGGTGCCTTCAGAGGCAGTGAAACGTACAACTATAGATTATGTTGTAGTGAGAGACAAAGAAACGTCTCAACTGAATTCTCTGTTCTCCTGTTCTGCCCTAAAACCAAATGGAGGCATAAATCCTTTGCCTTTTGTTGTTTACTCCAAGTATCTGGTTCAACACCGGAGACCCAGAAGAGCGTGGAGAGGTTCTTTGGGGTCACATTCCTGGCAAGGCCTCGAGTTCAGTCTCCATCTCTCTCTGGGTTGTTTCAAGTTAATCTTTCCCTTTTTAAATGTACCTTCACACAGTTCATGGCAGAGAATGATTATACCCAACATTGATCAGAATGACCATAATGATCTAAATGAACATAATTAACACTTTTATCGGCAGTGGCGACGTCGGGCTTCACACTTGAAATCCTTTAATTCCTCAATGAAAACACAATAAGTAAAGAGAGAACACTGCCAACGGGTTGTTTTTCTCATACCGTCAGAGAAATGAAGCCAGTTGAGATCTCTGTCTCTTTCCGTGGACATTATGTGTAGCCAGAAAAAGAACAGAAGGACGAGAGAGACGGGGACAAAGGGCTGTGTGTCTGCATGGCATTAACAATGTCTAATTTAGGCTCAGTAATAACACTGGCGTACTCGCAGAAGCAGCATGATGCCACTCCACCGAAAGGGCAGAGAGACAGTAAAACAGTGTGAGAGAGAGAGAGAGGACGTGGTAAGGTATTAAATTAACAGAAAGCGTAATTTTATTGAACGCTGCGGTGAGCGGAGAGCGTGAAAGAAGATTGCACAAGGAGGTACTCTGTAAATTAACATGACGCTACGGCCAGGACTCATCTGCATAATGCATAATAGCTCAAGTAAGGGGGTGTAACCTGTAATAACTCTACCCTGCTCCCGCGTGCCATTGCTCTCCCGCGCTCACAAAATTGGAAAACTCTGCAACCGATGTCACAGACTGCCTTTCCTATTCCTCCATCGTTGTCTCTCCACCCGGCGCTCTGCACACCACCTCCTCGCTCCACCGCTCCCGCGCACCTGCGAAAGGTCGAGTCTAAAGTTTTCATCAGATGTTCAGATGACGGCCGTTATCTGTTCATACACGCGCTGAGAGGCCTCCAGTTACAAGCTTATGAAGTGGTTGATTAAAATGTTCCGGTTGACTGGCACTGGCTGGCAAGACATAAGTTAACAGCTGAAGAGATGAATATGGATGATCTTATTTAGTCGCTCTGCAGGGGTTCTTCCCATTACCAGGAGACATTACTCAATCTCGGAGATCATTTAGCTTTTCCATGCCTTTAATTGTCTACGCATTACTGGCAAACACTTTTTTTAAATGCCAGAAATGAGACCACAAAGACTTATACTGTCATCTGAAGATACGGGTACACAGCAGGTTGAACACGCTATGTTGTTGTAGAGTAGAAAAAGTAGAAAAAAAGGTTTTACTACCCAGGATTAGTGTGAGAAAAAACACCTACAGGAAGAACTGACAGTGAAATGATTCAATCTGTGACTTGTAATAAAAATCAATATAATAGATGTTACAATGCACCTTTATTACATCCTTATTGAGAAGTATTATGAATGTTAAACTACTACTATGTGCCTTATTATTCTTCCCATTTTCAGAAGTGTTAAATGTTGTTAAATTAAGTGACTGCGCCTAGGAATGACCAATAGACTGAAATAATATGCAATATTGTAAACTGTAAAAACATAAGTGTACACCACTTCTTAAAAGGGTGACTGAAGATCTTACCAGAGCAGAGAAGCACTAAGAGGTGTGGACACGCTTAAGCGCCAACAAGGGGCCAATAGGACCTGGCCCCAGCCAACCAATGGGAGAAGACTATACCTGAAAGGCGGCGGATATAAAATATCTTGTAAGACAATAGATCGGCCCTTGTCCTGTGAATCCGTGAGACAGAGTAACTACTTTAATGTGGTCTGTGGAACGGTGAAATAGGACGGACCGCAGCTGCGTACTTTTGTAATGCTCATCACATCATCATAGAATAAATATCGTTTACCTGAAGAGAAGTTTTCCGAAATTGATTTCTACAGGTCTCTATTTCAAATTATAAGGTCACAACAGACTCTAACATTAAACCTTAAAGGAAACCTGCCATGAGGTTTCATGCATTTGATGCGATGCAAAAAGGGAACAACAGACAAAACAAGCTTTGGCCTTTTGCTTCGGGCTTTGTGTTACTATCCCTCCGCAACAGCGCAACAGGGAAACACTGTCCAAGGAAACTTAAGATAACATAAGATAAGATAGAACTTTATTTATCCCGAGGGAAATTGTTGCGTAACAGTTGCAATACACAGTAGGAGACAGTATAAGATGCAGAAATTTACAAAAATGTACACATAGTGCAAAATGTTTTATACAATATATATATATGTATATATATATACATATAACAAAACGCCCTCCTAATTTGACTAACTCACACTGCTGATGCCTCATATTTAACTTTTAAATGAACTTTAGATGCATGTTTGCACAGAACGAGGTCAGGCTCCTGATTATTGCTTAAGAGCAGACTCCGATTTGTTTGACGCCAAGTCTAAATTCTTGAACTGAATCTGACTCATGTGAAAAGCAAATTGTCTGAGAGCACTACCCCTCTGCTTTGAGCAGATAGTGTGTTGATCTGCTCTCGACAACTGATTGTAAGAGACAGTGCCAAAGTTCTGTGAGTTAGATATTAAACTTTGAGTCAGACAACTGAAAACTTGGCACTGCATCAAGAATTCCAACAAGTTTTGAACTCAGTCCAAGGCTCACGTCTTAGTCCGAGTAAACCGGGTTTTTTGGGTCTGCTTAATATGTTCCAAAATTGTCAGGTTGTGGTGATACGGGATGGGAGCCATGTGAAGTTAGACAAAAGGGGGAAATGCTTACTTGAAAGTAAAAAGTGAAAGTAGTTATTCCTGTCTCGATAAACAAAAAAAGCTTAATGCAAGCTGCAAATCAAATCAAGTTTATTTATATAGCCCAATATAACAAATGACACATTTGTCTCAGTGGGCTTTACAGACTGTACAGGATACGACACCCTCTGTCCTTAGACCCTCGCACCGCACAAGGAAAAACTCCCTAAAAGAAACCCCACAATTAAAGGGGAAACATGGAAGAAACCTGAGGGAGAGACTGAGGAGGATCCCTCTCCCAGGACGGACAGACGTGCAACAGGTGACGTGTGTGCAGGCCTGAACAAATTCAAATCGGAGTGTTATTGGATCAGTCGCACTACATCTGCATACAATCTAGCCTGCCCTGTGATCAGCTCTCAGACAAATGTAAATGCATCCAAATACGTTGGTGACATTGAAGTTGAAAGGTCACCTAATTGCCTGCAAACTCAAGCTGTCCTCCACAGAAGAAATCTAAGTAGAACCTATACTCCAGCACTGCTTTATCGATCTTATGCTGGATTAATAGGGAGGAAAAAAATAGTTCCATCACCTGCAACATAAGCACAAATCTTTTCCTCTCAAGTATGTGCTTATGTGCTTTCCATGTCCGTATAATGCCCTTACGATGTGCAACACAGTGCCGTATATGGCGGCTTCGGGTTGATTGCATTTATCGTGCGATGTGTTTGCTTGCACTGAGCCTTTCTATTGTGCACTTCTGAATAATTTATGCACATGTGATCAAACCATGTAACTGTTTATGAGTGTGTCATATTGTCGGCACTTTGAAAAGTGCGGTAGTTTATGTTGACATTTTATGATCAGTTTAATACCTTTTATCGGAACAATTTACACATTGCACCACGTGGGTCTTGACGTTTATGGGTTAATGGGTAGAGAATGGGTCCAACTGGGATCCCACACTCTTAATTATGTATAAAGCTAAATGGTACAAGAATGCACTTGTGTAAAAACATCCCTCGGCATATGGGGAGATAGTTTCATTTAACATACTGCTTTCAGAGGTAAGTTCCATTCTATTTTCAATATAGTCATATAAATGTATGTTCTCATACACTGTTTGTAGCTATACCTACAGAAAGTAAGATAATGTAAGAACGCAACGCAACAAAATAGAAAACCTAGCTCTAGTCGTGTTACACATTTTAATGCGAAAATATTACACCTTCAAGTCCGTAGTTTATTTACAACCAAATTACAATTGTTTGATACAATTAAGTAGTTCTGTTGCCTAAACATAACCAAGCTGTTTCCTGTGAGGAGGGAAGTTTATTTTGAAAAGACTGTATACACGTAACAAGCTGGAATTTGACACGTGCTGCTGATGAACATTTGTAGGAGAACGCACGAACAATGAGGAATAACTTTTTCGTAAGATATCGTACGAACCGTTGCATGATGAGACGTTGATGCCATGCAGGGTGCTGCCCTAAATAAAGTTGTGTGTGAAGATACACAGCCACAGCTCATCAACTGAGCGCTGGGTGTCTTGCTCAAGGGCAACGCTATGAGATGGGAGAGCATGTCTGATCCACTTAGGGTATGTGTGAGACGTCGACCATACAGTAATCCTTCCTTTGTGTTTGTGAGTTATGTGAGGCTGTGCCAAGTATGGCAACGTATGGTAATGTGTGTGTGTGTGTGTGTGCGTGCGTGCGTGTGTGTGCGTGTGTGGTTTTCACTACCAAGGTGCTGAAATAGTTGTTGGCTCCATGGCGCCTGGATAACTGCTAATAGCTATTCCATTATAGACAGGGCACGCACACATGCATGCACACCAGTCACACACACACACACACACACACACACACACAACAATACATATGCACACATGCTTCACTAACTAGCAGTGTCTCAACGCTGCTCATTAGCTGCTGAAGCTTGACAGTGAAATCTGGGTTAATGCTTTGCATGTTCACACACATGTATATGCCACAAAATACATAAACAAACACACACACACACACACACTAATCCATAGGCACACACACCAGTCGTAACCGGCTATAAAACTAGTTAATGTGGAGAGAAAAGGAGGCAGAGGAGATCGTTGACAACAATAAAGAAGAGCTGGGGGGCTACTCACCTTTTTTTATTTATTTTTTTATTGCTAATTAGGAATATGAGAGACAGGCATGAAAGACAGATAGAAAAGGGAGCTTGATGGGGAGAAAAAAATTGTCCCTTTGGATGACATTAAGCAATGTTAATTTAGTTACAGCTCCTAATTCTGCTGGATCCATTTGACAGAGAAAGGTGGAAGAAGAGGACGAGTGCTTTTGTTCTTCACTTGATTTCAACATTAGGTTGATTTTGTACTGGGATTTGTAGCCAGGGCAGTATAAAAGCCTGTGAAGGCGACGCTGCGCCTCGGTTACCTGGGGTGAAAGTGATATGTGAGGCAGGACCGCCACAGACATATGAGCCATAAAATCGGGTGATCAGTCTAGAGCGCTGGGCTCTTTACACAGGGAAGAGATTAAACTCCTCTCCTGTTATTAAGAGGGATGCAGTGTTTTATTAAAACTACTGCTCTGATCTAGTATCTTGGTTTTAACACTGAATAAGAAATTAGCTGGAGAACACTGGATCTTTTTGCATTAGCTGGTTAGTGTTACACAAAGCACGACTGAGCCAAACGAGCAGCAATGGGCTTCACGCGGGAATTGATGCAAGAACAAATGTCTTCATATTTTTGTTCATATCCACGGTTTCTTGTTATTTTGTTCGTACCCATTGAATTCTGCTCTGGAAATTCATGTTTGCTTTGTTTAAATGTATGTAAAATTACCTTTTTACATTACATTACAGGTCATTTAGCAGACGCTCTTATCCAGAGCGACTTACAGTGAACTAACTACAGGGACAGTCCTCCTAGAGCAACTCAGGGTTAGGTGCATTGCTCAGGGGCTCAATGGTGGCAGCCTGGTATTGAACTCACAAACTTCCGGTGTTTTATTTGGTTTCCTGAAGTTCTATTTCTTCTTGCAGCCTTTTTTTTTTTTTTTTTGCCATCCCTCCAATTCTTGGGCATGTGCTAAAGTATTTGCACACGACACAACACCTGCCCTTATATAGTGTTTATTGCTAATAATAAACAATCAGCCACACGCCTCCAATTTATGATGAAATGGGATTCATCATTCAGCACACCTGAAGTTGACTTCTATTATTTTTCTTTTTACGTAAAAAAATTGAGAGAAAATATCAGAGAAGTTTAAGAGAAGTTTAACATTCATTGTATAGGTATATTAATAGTTATTCTTCTTCTTAACATATTTTTTTGTGTTTAAATCCATCAAACTAACAGCAATTCACATTCTAATTCAAATGTCAATGTACAAAACCAGTCTCTCTTATTTGGTCGTATTTGGGATTTCTTTGCTCAATTCGATACTAATTCTCCTCCAGTAAATTGGCAAGTTACGCATCACAAGCGGCGGATAGAGGAATAATCAAAAAAAAAAATGCAATTCATCCACGCTTCAGTGTGTACATCAAGCCGTAACAGACCTTTTTCATTTTAGACCTACACAGAAAATCCTACATGGGTTGTTTATAAACCTGACTTATGACAAATGAAAAATAGGCTGTGAAATCACATCTGTGGCATGGCATGTTGGCGGTGGGCATCTGAAGCCACTGTCACAAAGAGAGCAGAGGAATTTAAGGTCACTAGTTCAAATCCCTGACCTCAAACAATCTGTTTGTATCTGACTGAATGCCACCACATAACCTTAACCACAAAAGAGCATATTTATTATTTAAAACCTGGGGCGAAGATTAACTGAGCATGCTCTTTCCAGCAATCCCTTGCACATGCAATCACACCTGAGAGCTACCTCAGGCGTACGTAATCCAATGCATATGCAGCATATATTACTTTATCTAAGTACCGTATAATTTCAATTTAATTGCAGTTTTTTAGGAAACCTAATAGCGTCTTAAGTATCCCTTTCATCAGGCAACCTACAGTATGTTGTTTTAAATCTCTCCAACATCGGGTAATTAGCTCACGCCGCATGTCGTCTCACACCTAGACTACTGCAACTCCCTCCTGGCTGGTGTGTCTGCATGTGCCATCGGACCCCTGCAGTTCATCCAGAATGCAGCCACCCAGCTGATTCCACACTACTCCCCTCCTCCGCACCCTGCACTGACTCCTGGTGGCTGCTCGAATCTGATTCAAGACTCTGGTACTTGCCTATGATGCTGTAAACGGCTCAGGCCCATCCTACATCCAGGACATGGTCCAACTATACACCCCAGCACGTCCACTACGCTCTGCTGCTGCCAATTGGCTCGCTACTGTCCTGGCTCCTCGATGGTGGAAGGAACTCCCCATTGACATCAAGACAGCATAAACTCTATGCAACTTCCGTCCCAGACTGAAGACTCATCTGTTCAGACTTCACCCCTGCCCATTAAATAATATTTAAAAAAACGTTTCTCTATCTCTTATTGTCTCTGAATGTGGCACTTGATGTAGATCAGCACATTTGATGAAGTTGATGCACTTTTGCTCGATTCTTGCACTTTTGGGGTCGTACCAACGTGGTTGAATGTGCTTATTGTAAAGTTGCTTAAAGTTGGATAAAAGCATCAGCAAAAATAAATGTAATGTGGATATGAGAGACCTGTTTGTTTCAAGCTTGCTTCTCAAATGTTCTTGCAGCCATCCCAAATATGATTATAAAATGTAAACAACCCAGTATTCCCAGGAATAACATTGGACAGCATTGGACGAATCCGCATCTCCCAGTTTACGTCCAATGCCAACGTTCGGCAGAATCGTCCAATATTCTTGTCTAGCAATAGGGTTGGATTTACAAGGCTGCTGTAGGAATATTATCTATCTCTATCCCACTTTTCTGTTCCCAGCAGGCCATGGGATTCAAAGTGCTAACCCTACTGTCATGTGCGGTCCAGCTTGAGAAGTTGGTGAGCCTCCTGCTATCCCAGCCCAGATGCCACAAAGTGCTCCGGCTGAGCAGCCCAGTGGTCAGCTGCACACGACTGTGGATGTGATAAACATGCGAGAAACATCTCCCTACTACAAGCAGTGTGTACATGTGTCTATGTCTCAGCCGCTCCTCCCTCAGGTCATTGCTCTAATTACCAATGTGTAACCAGTTGACCAGTCTGGTTACGTAAATGTGAGGAGAAATCCCTTACAGGCTCTTTGATGGCTGTTACACGACTGCGTGTCACAAGCTCTTGATTTTGTCGGTCGCTTTGACGTGTGTTCATGTTATTTCCGTGAAAGCACGGGGAAAAATAATTCTTCAAAAGAAGATTCCAGCCTGATGCACTGGTCGAGTTAACTGCTGCGACAGGCTCTCTATGTCACTGTTATATAAGGTTAAATGTAATGTATGAGAGCAGCGGCCCAGATAAATTGGCTGTAAAATCTGCTCAGTGGCTGTCAGTGAGAGGGCTGACGTCTTGGACGACTAGGAGTTGTGTTTATGGTTTAGAGTTTTATTCTTAAAATTGAAAAAAAAAATTTTGCATTCCATGCACACAAGCATGGGGAGGAAAACCTTGGAAAATGAGTTTACATATCAGCCTAAGCCTGGTGTGGATCACATTGGATCATAAGACTTTTGACCTTGATGTTCTTTTTGTTTTTTAAAGCTGCACTCATCAATATGTTGATGTATTAATGAAAGACAACGCAGGTGAATTATTAACCAACTCTAAACTTACCCTCAGCCGTAAAGGTACTTTTTTTTAGCGTCTTTCAGCTCATCGTTTTTGTTTTATGGATCACCACTTTTCTGTTTTGGTTGAGTCTCACTGCTCCCTGCATTATTTCCAGTAATCAGCAAAAACGTCTGACACTCTACACTCCCTGCACAGCAACTAGAGAGAAAAAAAGAGCTTAAGTGAGAGTGAATAGTAGACTTACATTCATCAGGTGGACAGACACTCAACACAGAATGAATACTAATGTTGCTCTATCTCCACTAAATGGATAAATAGGCAACTGTTGAGTGACAATATTCTGTCCCATCATTGACACACTAATTAAAAAGTCAATGAATACAGCGTGATTTCCAAAAACCATGTGGACTGACTTTCATCATGCTGTAGTTGTCATGCTTGGATAACGATAATGATATGATGATTGTAATGTAATGTACTGATAATTACTGACAGACATGTTGACATTGTACATTCAAAACTATCGGCCAGCATTAGCAATCATCTTCAATGAGCTGTCCACAGTCTGCGCAAGCCAGACACTCTCTTCACCCCTCAAACTCCTCTGTCCTCACAACTGTAGACAGACACAAAACAGTTTCTACGGCTCACCAATTATGGCCGAGCCTCGGGGCTCACTAATCCTCTTAAAAAAAAAGTATGAAATAGGATCTTTGAAGCGAAGTCAGAAATGATTATTCCATTGGTGAGTGTGTATTGATTGGAGTGCAGTAAACTGCTTTTGCTGCAGCAACGCAGTGACCTTGGGTCATTGTTTGAGGACTTCACTTGCAGAAAACGACTCACTTAAGCATGAAACAGTGTTGTTATTATGTCACGTGTTAGATATCTGTTTTTACCTCCCCCATAAGGAACTCTCCCTGGGAAAGGAGGCAGAGAGAGCTGACGGAAAAGAGACTCGCTAGAGTGTACGAGGCAAGGCATCTAATGTTGCACGTGAAAAACAGCTCCGTCAAAAAGGGGGCACGGCTACTTTGCACGGCTCTCTTCTCCTCCTTTCATCCCTCGTTCACCATCTATCTAATTAGCCAAAGTCCGGTGGGCGGGTCTGTCACGCAGGATGCAACGCAAACACACACATGGGAACACACACCATACAACAACAGACGCAGATATATATCAGCACTATTAAAACTTTCACTATCCAGCCCCACCTACCTCATTTATCTCTCTCTGTCTTGTTAGACTGCCCCCCCACACTCTCTCTCTCTATTGATTTATGGAGATTCTTAAAAACGTCCCCTTGAGTCCTTCACACCAGAATTAAGTGATCCTCTGCCCAAGCAGAACGGAGACAGAGCCCAGTGCTTTTATAAAAATCCATGCATTCCTTTTTTTCCTGTTCTCTAGATAGATGAGAGTTTAACTGGGGCAGAATCCCGGCAGAAGTTAACATTACCATCTCTGGTGGCAAAAAAAAAAAAAAAAACTGAAATGTGTCTCCCTCTCCCTCCTCCCGCTTTCTTGGGTTCGCATTGTTGCCTCGCCTGCACGATGTCAGCCGACCAACTCAGACATCTCTCTGTTAGTTTTTGATAAACAGTCAACTCATCCGACACACTGATACAACAAGCGCTTATCTGTTCAAGAAACATGTAGCATTTCATCACCGGGAAGCCTGTATCTCTGTCCCCTGTCCTTGACTTTTCAGTGCTGAGGAAAATATTGGAAATACAAAGACTTATGTTAAAGGATACCATCTTAATCCAAACGTTCTTTTGTTATAGGCCTTGAAGTGAGTCCTTCATAGGTTGACGTCACTGTATGAAATGGAGGATGAAAATCAGTCCTTGTCTTTGCAAAATGCATTCCTAAAGCTGCTCTACTGAACTAATTTTGTGTTAGAAATAAAAAAAAAAATTCTTCTTTTTCCTCTCTGGTTTTCTCTTTTTTTGTTTGGTTTGGTTTTGTTTGTGTCGGATTATGTTGCATCGTTGCCACTTTACTCTTACTACACTTTAAACAAAACAAAAAAAGAGAAAAGAAAAGCCACAGCAGGCTGCTTATTTCAGTAAAAAAGCTAAAAAACAAACAAACACCGCACCCACTACCTGCCCAGCACCATACAGCAGGCAGACACTGTCGACTAGCTCGTACACATACTGCAGCAGTATTTAGCAGCGCCAGATATTTCCCCCAGGAGGTAGTGGAGACTAGAGCTAAAAGGAGAGTGAATATTCAACTTAAATTCATCAGGTGGACACAAACACGACTCGGAATGAATGCTAATTCTGCTCTCTATCTGCTCGACATGTAGATATTTTTTTTATCAACTTTATAAGGTGATAATATGTCATTCTTGTGTTTACAGCTTTTTTTCGCACTGCCCCCAAGTGGCAGAAAAGATTGAGGTATAAACTAATACGAGCCGTCAGCAGTCAGAGTTGGCCAAATTAAGTAGTTTTTCTTTTTTCTTTAAAAAACAAAACATCCTCTTTGTGTTTCCCTGGCCAGTGTTTTCTTGAGTAGCTGTGGTGGAGCGATACTTCCACCGATAAACTTGCACACAACTGCAGGACAAAGATACTCGCTTGATTTGGCTAAACTGCACCGCTGAAGTCAAGGAATGATTACAAAGGCCAATAACTGTCTTTGTACAAAAGGCATGTGAGTATTTCATTAAGACAGACGATCCTTTAAATCTGCTGGATTTCTGAAAGCTTAGAATGAAGCCACCCAACCAAAATGAATGACCTTGAGCTTTTCTCTCTTTTTAAAAAACTTTTTTTCATTTTGGAAGAGGAATTGATTAGAATCTTGCCCTAGACTTATTAAAACAAGGTAGCGGGACACACACTCTTGCTATGTAGGGACCAACCAGACATTGTCCCATGACCCACTCTGAGCCTCAAACTTTCGGACACTGTGTCAAACATTTTGATCGCTTACAGGATATTTGGTCATCCCAGTGAAACTGTCAGAATTGCCAGATGTTTTCCCCCGAGCCGTTCCCCGCATAGTATTACCCTTCATTTTACTACCGTCCAGCGAGCAGCTTGTGTGTGTGAAATATTTCAAACAAATTCAAATTGAATCCTGAGCCGTCGGATGGAAGGCGATCATGTCAGGGAAAGAGGATTAAAGCGTCTCTCTGTTTCAATCCATTCACATCTATGGGAAAGAGCAAAGGCACTCCGTACTTGGCCCAAAACATTACCGGGGAGAAAATAAAAAATTGCTACTGTCATGGCACTTGATTTGTAACATCTCCGTGCTCTGTTGATTAAAGCATGCCTTTAAAAGTGCCTGTAGGACTGACAGAACAAAGGTACACTAGACAGATAAGTTAACTGCCTGAATGAGCATAATAATTCAGGGCTCTTGAGACAGGAAATTCTTTTGGAAGAACATATTTTTCAGAGCAAGCCTTTTGAAAAGTGCTCTTTTAGGTGGTGAAACAATAACGAGGCAACCTGGTGCTGCTGTGATGAGTCATAGCTTTCTCTCTGTGTAAATGCAGAACACCTACATGGAGCCTTTGTCACAGGAAACAAAGGGCAAAGAGTAGAGGAAGTTTGCCCGAACACCTTAGTCGACGAGCGTCACGGCTAGGTTGTGCGCATGCGGCGGTTTGGGGTATTTCCAGCGCGTACTGTATGTCAACTGTATGTTTATTCATAACCACTGAGAAGTCTATAACAGGTGTAACCAAAACAACCAAAAGTGAGGACACTGTGTACATTTTTGCAGGACTCCACGATGCTCAGTTTGAGGTTAGGGGATGAGATTCGTATTACAGTTCAGCTGAGGGTAAAGCATTTAGTGGTTAGCGTCAGAGGTCGGGAAATGGAAAATATTAACCCAAGTCAACTGAGTGTGTTCATGAGCCTAAAATGACATGCGCTGTGGTTATTATGTGCGCATGCAGCAGAGAAAGAGAGAGTGGAATGGAGACTCCTCCCCTGAGATTTGTAAGGATTTTCCTGCATCACACGGCTTTATCAGCTGAGTGGTCTTATCATACATTTTGTATTAGTGGCAATGCATAATGAAGGACATTAAATAATTTACACATTATTTTTGAAAATCCCTGTCCAGAACTCTTTAAAACCCGTGTACTACAGGTGGAAATGACATCACTTCACTTACTCCAGTCATTTTGTTAAAATATTCACAGTTGCATTCACACTAAAGGTGGTGCACAGTATGCACACTGCCATTGATATTACATTACAGGTCATTTAGCAAACACTCTTATCCGGAGCTACTTACTAACTAACTCAGGGTTAAGTGCCTTGCTCAGGGGCACAATGGTGTTGGCCTGGTATTGAACTCACACATTGTCTCACAAACTATTTGAAAGCCTGACCACTAGACCAGTGGACCACCACCACCCTACTGACACCACTGCGATGTTCAGTGCTGATTCCGACTGCCTGGCTCAAGCTGTTATGTTCCGTTCAGCATAAAACTAGACTTACACAGACACTGTTTATAAGGTTCGTAGCTCCACTTGCAACAGAGTAATGACATCATGAATATTTCTGTGGCTTTGCAGTGTTTTATAAAGAGGAAGCAACGCACTGTGTATCACAGTTGAGCTGGCAGCAGTGCTCTCAGTCACCAGTGAGGGGAGCTCCACTGCTAAAAGCTGCTGATTCAGTCCCAGTATAGTCTGAATCCCCATTGGCATACGAAGTGAATCTCACTTTTGTATTTCACACTTTTCAGCCATGCATCTATGTAGAAGTTGAGCAATAAATCCACAACAATTGATATTTATCTAGTGATTGTGATTTGAAAATGAGCAATTTTCCCATAGCAAGAGCTGTGTTTTTAACTATGTCTGAACACACTGTAATGTTGAACGAAAGTGTAGTGTGTGACACACATCTACAGCACAGCTGTTGCTAATTAACTCGATTTCCACGAGTTGGCCAAAGTGCAAAATTAATCTCTTACCAGTTATCTGCTTATTACGCTCACTGCAGGTGTCTGCACTATTTAAGCTCCTCAAAAGGGTGTTTCCTCGAGACAGATGGTCCCATCATATCATTTTCAGACAGTTATCTTAAAGTCTTTATTATAATTACGGCTATGTAGCTATTGACAAAAAAAAAAACACCACTTCTGTGTCGTGATTATTTTTGATGATAATAACAATGAAACATTTGAAATAGTTATACCGCTAATATTAAATCTTAAATGCAAGATATAGGTCATTTTTCAGAATACCTCAGTTCACTTTTAATTTCACTTTTCAGCAACTGAGTGTCAAAAAAAGCCACCAAAAAAACAAACAATTGAAGAACCTCAACAATCATTTCCATCGGCCTATTTTTCTTGTAGAAATACATTTGTGATGATACTTGGCAAAAAAAGCAAGTCTTTTATTGGAATGGTATGCCTTCATGAGACACATGACAGTAGAGAGATGACAGGAAATGAGCGGAGCGATCGATGGATGAGCGACGTGCAGCAAAGCTCACCAACCAGACGTGAAGTGTGACCTTTGTGGCTCATGGCCCCTCGAGCCCTGGGCCACCAGGGATGTATTCCAGTAAAAAAGAAAAAAACTGGATTATTCTCCTCAAATCATCCTTTCCAAGTAAAGAAGGAGCTGCTCTTGGATAACACATCACCAACCAACAGATCTTTGTTGACAACTGGCTCCAGCTGAGTGCCCTACATCTCAGCTATAATATGTACTTTAATTACATGTCTTAATAGTTAGCATGATTGCAATGAACTGCAAAAAATGAAATGACCGCCACTCCATTGAGAGAACCTAACATTTAGAGGAGCCTACACACACACATGTCGATGTGGTCACCGAGGAGCTGAACGTCAGTAAACTTTTTTTTTTAACAGAGATAACAGGGGGTGCTGTAATGTTACCGTCCTATCACTTGTTCTGTACACTTAAGAGACGTATAAACCTTTAAGGCGAGTTTGCGTTTTAAGCAGATTTGTATTTTTAAATAAAGTGTGTTTTCCGTATAGCCCCCCCCCTCCCAAACTCTTTTTCCAAATAAACAAGAAAAACTGAACAGGTTTGTTTGGGCACATTTCCAACCTGTGAAAAAAATCATTATAACAAAATAGTTGACTTGTAAGATATAAGTGAGTGGGTGTAGTGTTGTTTCATGTTTTTTTTTGAATAATAGTCCTTTTTTCAAATTAGATGGTTTGTCTTTATCTTCTGATACAGAGAAATAAAAAAGCAACACTAACTCAGTTATAGATATAAATAGATAGAAACATATATAATCACATGTATTCTAAAGAAAAAACGTGTTATTGCCTCAGCAATAAACAGCTGTGAACATCTGTGTCTGGGCTGCAGAGATTCAAAGACTTTTTCTTGATGTCACTATATAGATTTATAGATTTTGAAGAAAGGTATATGAATATATGGTCTCCCTCGCTTTCCCCTGACTATAGCCACTTCCAGTTTTAACAAAGATCATGTAGTTTACACTTCACCACCCGGGGCGGCAGGTACCATTTAAAAACACATCACAGCAAACCCACAGGTTAGTAACTAGAATAGTGAGAGTGGGAGACTATGACACACTAATGTATTGTATGGTCTCCGTGACGAAGACAATTATTAAAAGTCAATTTTATATTATTATTGAGTACCACAAACACAAAGTCCTGGCACAATATATATATATATATGGATGCAGCCACAGTGTGAGAGACTCACCGACAATGAACCACAGGAGCGTGTGTTTGTGCAGAGCTGTCCCGGCCCGCGGTCCCATCCTGTCGCTCTTCTAAATGATCCACTGACGGAAGTTTGGGAGGGAAGTGAAGGGGAGCGCAGCTGGAAGGAGCTCAAAGAGTAATAGTTGACATCATGAGTGACAGCAGGTGAAGAAATCCATGTAACACTGCCGTGCGGTCAGGGATCTTATTGCTGCTGTATCACCTTGCGCAAACTGCCCAGGGGAGAGGGAGGTCCTCGCTCCTGCTGTACCTGAACCGACCCTCTGACATGCACACATGAAGCATTATTGACTGGTAAAGTTGTCGCTATCTTTACCACCAGGCGTCCTGAGGTTTTGGAGAAATCCGGAGTGTGCGTTAGTGGAGAGTGGCGCGTTGGAAACCGTGCAGTGCTGCGCGCACCGGGACGCACCAGTCTGGGACCGGCTGAGCGGAGGCACTGTATGTCAGGGTTCACTGCTTCTCTCTCTGCGAGGACTCGGCTGTGGGTGAGCGGCGGGGACACGGGACAGACCCAGACACAGCAATTACAGCGCGGGGAGGGGAAGTGAGGGGAAGGGGAGGCGGCACCGGACTCCTAATGGTACTTTTCCATTGGTTCATCGGATACATACCCAGCGGCCAAAGCAGCCTATGAAAAAAAAAACCACTTAACAAACTAAATAAAAAGACAACGAATAATAGAATATACATTTTCCTACACACTCCACAAACAACTATTCAGGAAACACCATTTCATTCATTTACACAATATTGAAGGTAAAGAGCTCAATATGCATCATATGTGATATTGGAAAAGTGCTCAAAGTAGTGCAGTAGTGTGTTGTTGCGGATCTGATGACAGGTGTAATGCATGTGCGTACAGCAGCGTGTGCGTTAGCGCGCGGGTTCAGGATTGGATTCAGAGCTGTGCTACACCGCCACCTAGTGGGCTCGTGGAGACTTACAGTTCAAATTCACATACATGCGATTGTGTACACGAGCACTAATAGTTCATCGGGCTGTCATTGTTAATGTTTTGTACAACAACATTTCTTCATAATTTCTTTACATATGATGATGGGTGAGTACACTACTCTTGAGCAGACTATTTGGACCCAATAACGTTTTTCCAACTGTTTCCAATTAGTTCATTGTCTGGGCGCACTTTTTTCTCTATTCAGTACCTACAATAACAAAAAAAACTACAATTCCCAAAAGGTGGAGCTTCTAGCAGCAGGTAAGTCTGAACGAGTTTGAATGTGTTTGGCTGCACCGCCAGAGTTTGACTTGGGTTGAAGAGGAGGTCAAACTTAATGGAATGTGGCGAAGATTCTGTGGATCAATTACAGAAATCCTCTAGACAGGTTCAGGAAGTAGAGACATATTGCTGTTTATAAACACAAAAGCTTGTCAGAATTTCACATTATAATTCATATAATAAGAAGAAATGTATATTAATTTGAAAAAAAAAAATTCACCTTTAAAGGAAAGAGCAAAATCTTTGGAGCTATTTGATGTTAGGAAAAAAAAAAGTGTCTCTGTTTGACTGCTGAGTAGCTGTGAATAATGAAGGCTGTCATGAAGTGTCGACGTTGTAAAGAATATGCTTTGAGTGATCACACTATTGCATCAAAAACGCTCTATGCAATTATCATCCTTATTAAGAGGACATTAAAAGCTCATCACAAACGACATTTTGACCAATCAATCTACATTATATGATCATACTGCAGCATCACAGCCGAGTGTGTTGCGGTTCACACCACCACACCTACATGTCGCTGTGATCATGGGACTTACATCTCGACTTCCATGCAAGATCAAGTGTGGAGTTATTCTTTGAACTGCATCATGTATATAAGATAAGATAAGAGATAAGATAGAACTTTATTTATCCCGAGGGAAATTGTTGTGCAACAGTTGCAATACACAGTAGGAGACAGTATAAGATGCAAAAATGTACAGGAAGTGATATTATTATATATTATATTATATATATATATTTTGATTTTCAGTGTTTTGATCATTTTGGTTGTGTTAATGCATATGTCGCACTTGTCGTCAAGGGTGTGACTTTTATTTTCTACGAATTTTGGGAGTTGAACCTCAGCTGCTATAATAAGTCTATAACAAACTTTGTAGCCAAAATACAGACACTCAGAGCCTGGGAGTGAGACGTTTTCTCAGGTTTGTGTTATGTGGCCAATGCATGATATTTTTCCTTGTTTCCACCAGGGTTATCGCTGCTGTATTATGTGTTTGATGCAATGCGTCAACATTGATGTTGCTCATCATTGACATATCTCAGACTGTCCCTGCTAGCATTTAGTATAGAAAATAATTAACTTTTTTAACTTTCATAACAACAGTGGCACCGACTGGCATTTAAAGGGATACAATTCAAAAGAAAATAAATGAACACCTAGTAGTTATGAGCAGAACTGAAGTTGGTTGAAAGATTTAACTCAGTGAAAGTGGAAAATAATATTAATATGTCATTTTATGGCAGTCTTTTGACACATTGTTCATGTCCAACAAGGATAATTAAACAGCTCTTTTAAAGTGATGCACAAGGTTTAAATACTTCCTCATACATTAAATTGTTCATATAGTTCCAGTAAATCAGTGGGCATACTGCAAACATCTGGTAATGAGCAGTTATGTTTACAAGGGCAAAGATTAGTACAAGCAAGCAAAGTCAATCAAGTCCAGCTCCATCAAGTTCACTCCAGGCTCGACTAAACGATATAAACAAAAAAAGCTGGCACAACATGTATATTCCAGGTCCCGCTCGGTGTGTCAGGCAACACACAGCCTGCTGGCATTTAAACCCGCCTGTCTGCCTGACCGTCTCCAAGGCAACCAAGTGTAAACGTACAGCAGGAGGTGTGCAGGGGGAAGGGAAGAAAGGAGAGGAAACACTAGAGTGGAGAGTCTGTTCACAAGGATCAAAGGTTCGCTCGTCAAATGTCCACAGAAGGCTGGAGAAGACATATGGCTGCATTATCTCATCAAGGAATTTAAAGAAAGGGGGCTAAACCAATCAACATGACGTCACTACAGTAAGTAAAAGATGGTTAATTTCAACATCGTATTGCAATGCATGTGTGTTGGTCTCATTCTAAAGCTGCTGACACATATTTAATGTCTTCAAAAGTTTATTAATATCTTCTAAAAGCCATAAATGACTCTCTCTCTCTCTCTGTTAGTGTTACCACAGGGATAGTCATGTCCACACACACACACACACACACACACACACACACACACACACACACACACACACAGGGACATGGACTCCTACCTGAATCATTGCCAGAGAAGCTCATTTAAAGCATAATGCTGTATATTATGGTGACTCACCAGCAGTGATAATGTGAGATTTTCATTTTTATTCCTCTGCCGGGACCAACATACCATTAGAGACTTGCATCATAGGGCTAACATCGCAGCGATGATCACACAAACATACAGACACTGAGCTGAAAGCACCTCATCAGAGATATCGGTGCTGTGTTTGCAATAATTCATCGTCCGAGTCGTTTGTTTCCGCTCTCGTTTGACCATTTCCATAACAACAACAAAAGGTCAAGTCGTGTCTGACCTCGGTCTGGCTGCGCTTCACACAGATCGGACTGAGAACCTGTGAACCATGCAGGAAAGCGAGAAACAAGGGAGTGTTGATGAGACACTGAAAAGAGAGCACGAGGAGGAGTATGAAGAAGTCCTGGTGGTGAGCCGTGGACATGATGCGGAGGGCCGAGAGGAGCTGGAGGTCTTCGGCACTGAAGATGAGGAGGAGCAAGGATCCACTCCACTTATCACTGCCTGTCGTACAGGCATGACTGAGGTAAGTTATATGTGTATATGTGTGTGTATTTGTTGTGTACTCATGGTTTAGCTTTGGTCACCCAGCTGCTATGTTACTTAACAGATCTGATATCAGTCCATTGTTGCCTGGAAAACTCCGACAGGTTTGTCAGACAGGTTGTATTTTTCCTTTCAATAACAATAACAATGCGCATGTGAGATCCATGTAACCGGAATCTTGCTGTTTACGTAACTCCTCTGCACCCTCGGGAGGGTGTGTGTGTGTGGGTGTGTGTGTGTGTGTGTGTGTGTGTGTGTGTGTGGGGGGGGTGTTATGTTCAAAACAAGCACATGACTTACACTGGTAACACAGGGGAGACATTCCCCCCTGTGATCCCTGTCAGGCGAGATGAGTCGCACTGTTCTTATCAATGAAGAGAATTTATGTAGCTTCAAATCAAATCAAGTTTATTTATATAGCCTAATATCACAAATGACACATTTGTCTCAGTGGGCTTTACAGACTGTACAGGATACGACCCCCTCTGTCCTTCCCTAAAAGAAACCCCACAATTAAAGGGGAAACATGGAAGAAACCTGAGGGAGAGACTGAGGAGGATCCCTCTCCCAGGACGGACAGACGTGCACGAGATGACATGTGTACAGAATAAACAACATAGTTAAAAATACAACATAAACAATCTATGTGACAGAAATGATGAGGTGATCGTGTATGAAAAAGATGGATCCAGGAGGATGTCAATAAAAAGTTAACGATTTTAAGGTGAGACACTTCAGGCAAAAAAAACTTTATTTTTGCACGTTTGCACTGGTTCATTTTGAGAGTTTGAGCTATTTTAATTCCATGTCTCCTTTCAGACCGGCGGAAAGAAAATATCCAAAATATACAATTAGGTGTTTATTTTACAAACTTTGTGTATTTACTTACGTCAATGTAAGAAATCAACTGGGGAAGTGTCATTGTAATAGCTATTAGTTAATTCTTTTACCCTAGTCATCTGTATCGCCTTGCAAAATGTATGGAGTTTTACAATACATATCTTTGAAGGTTGTTTTTGAGCTGTGTGCAGTGTTTTTCTGATTTATGGAGTCATACAAAGAGATATCCAAAAATTCCCTCTGTAAAAACCTGACTGAACATGTCATCAAAATGAATTTGAATGATTATTTTTTTCAAATGTCTGTTCCAAAAAATGTATGCACATCAGCACATATTTAACAAGATAATGCCTCCTTTTAACATACATTTTCAGACAACATGTTATACACACATAATTGTCTTAATGCAAGTATTCAACTGGCGAAGTTTCACGGTTGTATCTATTTGCTATTCACCTGTGGTGTCTTGATCTACATCTGTTAAATCGGCTCCTCGTTGTCTAGTTGTGTCACTCATTGTTTTACCTGCTGGTGTTGTTATCAGGTGGTACAGCAGCTGCTGAGGGCCGGGGCTGATGTGACCCTGTGTGACCGCAGCCGGCAGACAGCGCTCCACATCAGCCCCCCTGAGCTCCAGGGGAAAGTGTTGGGGTGGATGTCGAGGCCTCATCTTCCTCCCCTGGCACAGCTGCTGCAGGCGGCCTGGCAGGGAGACCTGCACTGCTTACAGCACCTGCTGGTAAGAAAGACGCGCGCACAGATACAGAGTGAGGGGTCGAGTATCTCCCTGATGGAGGCGCTGGGGCCCGGAAAGAGAGCGATCCCCAATGCAGTACTCTAACTCATTGTATTGTAAAACACAAGACAAAATATGTATAAACCTCTGAAGAAAAAATATAAACTACCAAGGTTTTATCCCTTAGACTTAAACTTTGATTGTTTCACACAATGCCATGAATATTTAATGTTATAGAAAAACATTTAGAGGTTTTAAGGAATAAAGTTTTAGTTCACCTTTATCAAAAATTTATTAATTATGAAAAAAATGAAAATATATAGTTTTGTTTTTGATTATACTGTTTTTTTGTATTTACATTTTTTTCGCATTGACAATCATTTGTACTTCCTAGAGAAAATGTGTCTCTGAAAAACTCAATCTCCAAGCTGCTACATTTTAGGGTGTATGTGTGTGTACACATTTTTTATAAATAAGCTAAACGTCTAAATGTCAATTGATCGCCAACCAAAGTACATTTACACATAAGGCTGCAGAGCCTTAGAGACATGCTGTCTATGTACACGTATGTATGTGTGCTGTGTTCCCCCATTTGTGACCTCAGCACTTTGTAAATTACTCCAAACCAAGTGCTAGTGCTCCATGTAATATTAATGTTGCAATGCATTAATGTAATATGTGTGTATGTGTCTGTCTGCATGTCTCAGGCTCAGACGGACAGGGCGGATGTGAATGTTCCCAACAGCGACGGAGTGACGGCTGTGATGCTTGCTGTTCGGGACATTGACCTGTTCGAGGGCATAGCGACCCCGTTGCCATGGGAACACCGACCCGTGGAAGTGGTCAAGGAACTGCTGGGACTGTTGCCGTAAGAAAACACGCCTTCATGCATGCATTGCGATTGGCTATATACTGTAGAGAAAAACAAACGTTTCTTTAGACAGTTGCCTGTTTTTCAACGGAGGTTGTATCTGGAGAACTCCAGTTCTACAAGGTGCTCCAACAAGGAAATTAGGTTGTTTCCTCATCAAGTAACAACGTTTTGCTTAGTTCAACGCACCAAATGGAACTGTATATGCAAAGGTAGCACATTTTAAAGTTCTGTTCACCTACACTTGTTCCATCTGTCTTTAAACTTCTCCATCAGTGATTTGTGGGTACAAGACCGTAGTGGCTGTTCAGCTCCCCACTATGCTGCTAACATCAGCAGCCCTCTGAAGGAGGAGATCCTTCATATGATGCTTGAGGCCCTAAGTCACGCAGGTAAAACACATAAACGCAGGCAACAACAACAAAAGAAGCAAAGTGGTGGCAACACATTCTCGCTCCCACTCGTCAGGTACAGGCAGCTTGGTCAGTGGCCGTAGGCGCCAATCTTAGTGCCGCTCTAGCGCTGGTTTTGGATGTGTCAGGGACGGTGTGTTCATTTCCGCTCGTTGGATGTGTGAAGGAAACTCTTAATGAGCAGAGTACTGGAAACCAAAGGAGCTGATGGAGACCGAAGTGATGTCTTACACTGAAGGTTTGTTAGAACCTTGTACACAAGCAGAACACGTCACAATACAAGCGGATGCAGAGAAGCAGTCACGTTGTATGCCACCGTCCATTCTGCCGAACAGCCGCTCTCCCACGACGTTTATCCCAAACAAGGCCCTTCCATTAATTGTTTACCGAAAGACAGATTCCCTAGATGGCTCCTTGAATCCTAGTCAACACGCTCTAAATAGCATTGACAGTCCGATTCAGGGCAAGGGGCCTCTATCTTCACTCTCTGGAGACTGTTCTCTCTCCCTGACCTCACCAGTCTGAATACACTGGACCCACCTTAACTCTTATCTCACAGCTGTGGGCCGTCAGCTCGGCTGAGACAACCAGGGTGAGCTATAGATTGTTGTAAGAACAGCCTGACCTGAGAAGGGGCATTCTGCAGGTTGGCATTTGACCTAAAGACTATTTGTATGTGTGCTGCCATAAGAAAGAGAGTCACAGCTGTAAATATGTACAAGTACTAGGGTTTGAACGTATCAACGCTAAGAATAGTTATGGAGATTGGTTCCAGCTATAGAACTTGGTCCAAAATTCCTTAACAAGATGCTTGGTGTCTTTTCTAAATAAACTTCTGTGTTTACAGGAAACGCACAGTTTCCGCTCGTTACATTCACATAGTGTTTCAAAACTAATTTCCAATGTAGGTTTACTGAGTTTTAGGTTTTACTATGGCACCAAAACTACTTGGTTAGGCTTAGGAAAAGATCATGGTTTCGGCAAAATAGGACGTTTTATACGTAAGATAAGTATGTTTGTTGCGGAACTGGTGTTAGATAAGAACTTAAGTTATGTCACAAAAGTAAGTCAACACTGACTTTTGGTTTCACACAGTAATCCTAACCCCTCCCACTTGCCCTAAGCAGACTTTCTCTCTCTTTATAAATGCTTGTTGCTCTGAAAAATGACGCAGATTGGTTTACAGTGGAGTTAGCATCATACAGATGCTAAATGGCGCCTTGATACACTTATAGATAGAGGACATACAGTTTTTGTCATTCACAATTTTAAGCTGCACATTCTTTATTTTTTTTCATTAACATTGGATGAAATGACTAAATAATGTGAAAAATCTTATTGCAGATAATTACCCAATTTATCAGTTCCACTCTGCTCTATGAGTGTTTCAGCATTTTTCAGCTCATTTATTCGTTTTTTACGGCCACAGAAACATAACTGTTTTGGTTCACTCCATTATGGTAATAAAATATCAGTATTGCTGTTGCCCCAAGTGGCCAAAAACAGTCTATGAACGCTGCTTTAAAGTTGTGGGAAATTTCTGATCCTAATTCCAACTATACATGTGATCTGCTTTGGGAAAGTACGGATCATCCAGTTGTTTGTACATTCTCATGTTTCCTTTCGAAAATAATTATAATCTGATTAGAATTATGCAGTTAACAAAAGTTTTTGTAAAATGAAAGAGATCCTGCACACTCTATAACACTGTTTCCCACTCTCTTCTGTGTGTTTTCTTCCCCACACAGAATCACATACAACATGTGCATGGAAATTGAGAAAGAGAATGCAATACTAAATAATAATAATAAAAGTCTCACATAAATTCATTAACAGGTCAATATGCGGCCTTAAGTAATACATACGTTTATTTTCTCTGTTTAAATCAACAAATGTTGCTCACGCTTGCTCACTTTCTCCTGTTATCGGCTTCACTTTGGTTACTGATTCATTGATCAGTTACTTATTGAGCTGGCCGTTTAATGCAAAGCATTCATGTAGCACATCGGCACCTCTAAATATATCTTCCTGACATCTACCTACACATGACTGTGTGTAAGCACAAAGGGTTTTTTTTTCTCTTTCACACACATACACACAAACAGCATACCAAGCTCATTCATGATCCTGTTTTTCAGGGTAAAACCTCTGCAGCAGCACTCAAAGCCCGCACTTATGTGGGAGGGTATAAGAAAGGCTGGTTTGTGTTATGTGTGTGAGCGAGCACGCTGCTGAGAGCCTTCACGAGACTGTGTGAGTCAGAGTTTGTGTGTGAGGATGGCGATACAGAAACAAGCGAGAGAGGTCAACTGCATTGTTGTCGGAATTTTAGAACACTTCTACTTCCTCGCCTTGTGTAAACAGGGTGTGGACCCCGAGGACCAAAAACGTGGATTTGGAGCTTTTAAAATGCATGACCTGATCCTGTTGTAACTGAGGGAAACATTTTTCTTTCTTTATGTGTTATTACCAGCCACGCCGGGTTAGAATTATTTCTGGTTTTGCGCAGATGCTGCCTCTGTGTCGCTCCTAGCCCTTGACAAATACTCATGCCAGGATTTGGATTTAGAGTTTGGAGATTCGGACGTAGAGTTGGACCTTGACAGCCTTCATCCTAATCAATCAACCGCCGCCTCCCCCACCCAGACATCAACCCATCAGCGAGGTCTTCTACTATGCAGCCACACAGAGGTAAGTGATAAATATTGGGGAAGAAAATGCTTTAAAATGTCACTTCATCACCCTGTCATTTCTCGTTCCTGTTCAGGGGCTTTGGGATTGTTTTCGCTCTGTATTCAGTGATTGCTTGAATTGTACCGATTTTTGGGGAAGAACATTCTCACACAACAAATGATCTGCCTTGATAATGATCTGCTGTGTTCAAGCAATTAACAGACACACGTGCAGACTGGCAATGAGTGGTCACCCAGAAGACAAATATGTGTGTGTGTGTGTGTGTGTGTGTGTGTGTGTGTGTGTGTGCGTGTGTGTCTGGGTAGCTGCCATATTGCCGTATTATGGTGTCCTGAATGCAGCAGACGAGCAGGGCAGCTGGTTAGTGGGAAGAGAAGAGCAGGTGGTTTACGGGGAAAAGCGACAGTATACGTGTCTCGGAGGACGACTGACACACTCAACTGCAATGTATATATATATATATATATATATACATATACATATACATACAGTGTTAAAGGGACAATTCACTCCAAAATAAAAAAAAATACACATTTTTCCTCTTACCTGCGGTGCTATTTATCCATCTAGATTGTTTTGGTGTGAATCGCCAGGTGTTTGAGATATCGGCCGTAGAGATGACGGCCTTCTCTCCAAATTCAATACAACTCGATGGCACACTGCTTGTGGTCCACGGACCTTGTTCTGAACAGTTTCATGTAGGAACAATTTTCTTTCTACCGAACAACACTCGACAACCGTGTCAGAAGACAAGCGCGCATCCACTGATGGACGGGAGGCTCTGCCGAGCTCAAACCATCTAGCTAACGTTACAACTCAGACGAGGAGGACGCCGTGCATGTTTACATCTTGCGCTGTCACAAGCCTCTCATCAATGAGTAGATGCATGCCTTCTTCTGCACCATGACACAGTAGAAAGAAAATAGTTCCTACATGAAACTGCTAACGACATGGTCTCGGGATTATCTTGAGTAACCAGGTCATGATTTCTGGAAAGAGTCATTGCTGTTGAGGAAATATATGGATTTTGGTGAACTTTCCCTTTAAAACTAAAAATACACTTTATACCAAGGGTTAACTTAGAATAAGTCAAGATTCATTAAAATGATGATGTTTAAGTTGACTTCCAAAGCATCAAGGGAGCCATATCTAAATATTAAGTTTTGCTTTTGTACATGTGCAAATCAAATGCAGGCCTTTGTGGTTTGTTTTCTTTGTAATCTCTTCTCGTTCTGCATTCCATACAAGCTTTAAGAAAGTATTCACCGAATACATGAGAACACGGGAAATTACAACATTCATTACGAGATGAAATAAGGGCAAAATGTAATAAGTTTTGTTAATTTTTGTTTCTTGATTTAAAAGAAAAAATCACATTGAGAACCGAGCTCAAATCAGTACTGCAGGACTTCTACCAGCATCAGTTTTATTCTAAGACTAGGACATATAATAAATTGCTCACTTTTGTTCTATCCAGGAAGTCCTGGAGTCTCCAGGGTACCCTCCTCTATCTGACCATCATAAAGGCCTCAGCCAAGGTAAGGACTCTTTCAAGGACTCCTGGAGTTTTAGTGAGCTAAGGTGTGGACTATTGATGTATGAAATTGGTGTGAAACTTTTCTTTTTCCTTGGATTCTGCGGGCTTAAGTACCAAAATTGTCTGGCTAAAGAGAAAACGCAACAAGGTGATAAAGTTGTCTTGGTTACCAACTAACTACTTTAAACAGGTCAAACTTTTACTGTTTTTTGGCCTTTTATAGTGACAAAGAAATATACTGGTCAGCTCCCAAATAGGCCATCAGATCACCTTCTAAAGGGAGGGGAGTGAGGGAGGCGTGACTGGGTGGGAGGGCACTCACACACAATACCACCTCTCAGCTGAGAAAGCTGCCGGTCTTGTACCTCGGCCACAGCAACATGCTGGGGACGCAGAACGAATAGAGCAGATCACTAAAAGACAAGTGTTACAGGGAGGAACGGGCATGGTGAGATAACAGAGAGCAAAAAAATAATAATTTGGTTGTGGCGAAAGAAAGAAATAACCAGAAAGAAGAACTATCTGATTCTCTAAGCGTGGTCTGGATATGGGAGCGGAGTGGACCGACAGGCTCAGAGACAGGTAGTGCTGTTTTCTCTGTGATGAGTATCACTGTGTTGTATATGAATATTGTATTGATATTGTGTAATCTGTATGAGAAGCTGCACTCACCTGTGGTTATCAAGGCACTTTCTAGTGTTATGATGCAGCTTTGAAATCTAGAAGTACACCACATGTGTAGCCTGTGATCTGAGGGAGGTGCTACATGAGCTTCAGAAACCTCAGAGCGACATTAAAAGGCTCTTTGGTGTTTATGAAGCTCCAGCCTATAAAACTGTTTAAAAAAAAAACAAACTCTTTACAGTTCAGGAAATCTGGTTTCTTTTGTTGCTAAGCTTTTTAGGTGATTTTAGCATTTATTTATCAGTGACTGATGTTTACTCTTCTGAACAAATGTATTGAACGTAGGCTTTCCTCAAGGAACTTCTATTCTATCATTGAGGAAAGTGACGACCTCTGACTATGTGACAATACTTTGCGTATATATCATATTCAATGCATAACATTAACAGCACAGGAAAACAGATAGACTGTACAATTAACCCAAATAGTGAACGCAATAAATGCAGGAAGTTTGAGCAAAACGAGCGATTTGGATGAGTTTTGAGCAGATTATTTACTGTGAATAAGAGTTTTCCTGTTATTTTAACATACATTTCAAAAAAAAAAATTTTTATGTTGTCTTACACCACTTAAAATCAAGAAGGCCCCCAGGTTGGGAACCAGTGATGTAGACAACAATATCTGGCTTCTGTCAGGCCAGAAATATAGTATATGTAACTGAGTTTTCATTTTGTGTGTGACTGTTAACACAGAGAGAATACAATGGATTTAGGATTGGTTGGTGTAACTGTGTGTGTGCGCGTGTGTGTGTGTGCGTGTGTGTGTTTGTGTGTGTGTGTGTGTGTGTGTGTGTGTGTGTCTGGAGCAGATAAGGGAATCCCCCTCTGTTTCCAAAACGCCATGGAAACACTAAGAGACATCAGGCAAGCCTACCAGGATGCAGGGAGGGGAAGCAGGTGGGCAGGGTGAAATCTTTCACAAACACACACGTACACACACACACACACACACACACACACATTCCCATGAGTGTGTATTGTCTACAAGGAAGTGCTATTTTAAGCACTAAGCTGATAGTGTTGACAGTGCAGACAAGTGAACACATCAGCATCTGTTCATACGTAAACCACAAACAGTTGTGTGCACACAAACATTTTATGCGCGTACAGTTAACACTCCATCCCCCTAACACACAGTCCCTTGTACATACAGCACACTCTCCCTGGGCCAGTCAACAACCACCTCTTACTTTACACCAACCAGTAGAAAAGTGTCCTATCCGGTTACACTCCTCTCCTGTATGCAGGCACCTGTCACTGTGTCCTGAGGACAACCTGTTCTACCCAAACAGCCTAGAAACACAGGGACAGGGGGAGAGAGGGCTTTGGTGAATCAGCTCATTGTCTGTTATGTGGAGCTCTCACCACTGAATCAAGTCCAAGCTCTCCAAGGAGAATAAAGGTCTTTGAGCAGGTCTCTAATTTCATAGCATCAGCTTCCAGTAATACAGCAAGATGGGTGGAAAATGAGGCTTTTGATATTATGTTCAGTTCAGCACAAGGCAATACAACCCATCAGCATTTGTAATTTCTCAGTTGAGCCCCAACAAACTCCCCTGAGTGGCCTGTACATACACTCTCTTCTTGTCAAAGGCAAAATTAACCACATACCTTCACGTGTTCTCTCCTCTTCCGGTCAGCAGAGGAGGTTTGTCTCTGCCGAGCCTGGGCGACAGCAGCAGACGCTGGAGCCATCTGGACCCTGCTCCCTCACCTGGTTTGCTGAGTACCAGGACCTCCTGTCTGCCAGTAGCCCCGAAACACGGGTACATATTGTAGCTGGACTAATTTTTTAGGCATTTGACATTACCAGATTTAAACAAATTTCGAGAAAATCCGCAAAGAAAATGCAAATGAATGCTTATTTCCATCCAATACCGTTATGTGATTATTAGGAGTTGGATCAGTGAGATAAGCACAAGGTGCTGCCAATTTTCTGGGTGGAAAACCATTGCAGAAAAAGAGGGCAAAACAAGATGGCATAATTAAAAGAGTGCCAGTCTAACCTCAAACGGTTAAAAATAATGTAGAAAAGGAGATTGAAATATGACATTTATGTTTGTTTTAAGAATGAATATGAGGAAGGTTACATCAGATCTGTTAAGAGTCAGCAGGAGACTGTTTTAATCTGCCAATATATTTTGTCTCTTCAGCAACAGGGAAGCTTCAGTGGACGTTGAATTCACAATTTTCATGAAATTCAGCATTTAATCGCTGATTTGTCCCTCACAGGCAGAGAACAAGAAGCGTGGTTACTGCATCCCCATCCTCCTCCGGCCTGCTGTCTGTGGCTGAGCCCAGCCAGCTCAGCCAATCAGCACCCAGCATCATGGAACCCCTGCTGTGTTCAAACACTATGATCCAGGCCAGAGCACACATCCAGATCCGTATGTAAATGAAGTTATTAAAGCTTTGACTCATTTATTTTTTTAGATTATTTTTAGATCAGATTTTAGCTCAATTTGATTCCCTTGTAAGTTATACTAAGTATTCATAAGAAAACAGTGTTGTTTATAATGTATTAATCAAACTCTTGTGGTATAAATAGTGAATAGCGACTTAATGTATTTAAATTGGCATTATTCAAGTTTTTTGCGAAGCATTGTGCAATGGCGGACTATGGAACCACCATAGTGTTTGTGGTAAAACAAACAGTGCAGTGTGCCCTGTGTTGTTGGTATTTTCCACTTGGAAACACTGGGGGTTTACTCAAAATGTTTCATCTCTTCCTTTCTGCAGGACTGGGTTCTCAAGACACTGTAAATGAACAAAAGGTGAATTTCAACCATAAAACCTCCTTATATCAGCTTTGTGAAGGAAATTCTTAATAAGCAGAGTACTGGAACCAAAGGAGCTGCTGGAGACCGAAGTGATGTTGTGATGCTGAAGGTTTATTAGAATCTTGTATACAAGGAGAATAGATCGTGAACATTCTGGCGAACACCTAAAGATGGGTCACATAGATGGCTCCTCAAGCCCTAGTCAACACATTCTAAGTAAGATGTTCATAGCATCTCCCTGACCTTGCCAGTCTGAATACACTGGGCCCATCTTATTTCTTATCTCGCAGCTGTGGTTTGTTGGGTCCGGGAGTCAAGCAGGGTGCGCAATAGATTGTTCTGAGAACAGCCTGACCTGAGAAGGTACATTCTGTTGGCTGACCTTTGACCTAAAGACGTGTGCGCTGCCATAAGAAACACAGTCACATCTGTGACTGTGTTTCAAACCCCAATACTTCTTAGGGTCTGAGCATATCGACAAGTGTATACTAAGAATAGTTATGTAAACTGGTCCAGGTATAGGACTAGTTCCAAAATTCCTTAACAAGCTTCACCTATTTGACTTTTCATACTTACATTTATTTGTCTACCTCACAAGTCCTTACTGTCAATGTCTGTATTCTCTGCAGTTGTTGCAGGGTCCCTTACCGTCTTTGCATCCCAGAACACCCAAGATGTTGGCACCACTAGACAGCCGGCCCAGGGACATTGCTGCTCTGCCAGCGCTAAAGCATCACATTCCCCTGAAACCCATCAGCCGGAGCCCCCTTTGCTCCAGGACCCGGCTGAGGAGAGAAAGGCTGTCCTGGGGCAGCCCATGCACTGGCCCGCTGACCACAAAGGGAGGTAGTGAGGAGAGTGGGTCCAGCAGCAATCAGAGTTCCATCGACCTGGAGGACGAGGAAGATGAGAGGGATATATGTGGCAGAGCATCAGGAGAAAGACATCTGAAGTTTGTAGGAGAGAGATTGTTGCAGCAATCCAACGGCCTGAGCTTCACTGAGGCTGATTTGGTTGGGGAGCATTTTAAAGTTCAGTCAAAGATCAGTCATACTCCACAAATCCACAGATCAGCAGATGACTTTGATGGAGACCCTATCAATCATACAGGAGATCTTCTCAGCACTAAAAAAGCTATAAACTCTCACTGTGAAGACAAAGCCACCAATATGAATTATACGAGGAAGCCTGTTGATTGTCAGTCCTTTATAAAATGTAACTATGCACAACATGGAGACACCGTGAAGAATGAAATACCTATCACATCAAAGTTGAAGGACGAGAAGAACAATGTGAGTTGCACCCCAGAGCCTGGAACTGAGATTAGCCACGGGATAACATTTAATATGAATAAAGACCATGGTAATGTTATTGCATACTCTGAAGGGACTTACAGAAATGACCTGCAGCGTATAACACAGACAGAAAAAACAATGAAGGATTCCTCTTACAAAGAAACCTGGGTATATAACCCAATTCTTCATAGGGAGGATGTTAAGTTAACTACTAGCACTACTGAGGAGAAAATATTATTATTCACTCCAGCTGTAAACCTTCCACAGTCAGACATGGATCCCAAGAGAGATGAGAGGATGTTCAAAGCCTTAAAGCCGCTCGGGAACAAGGAGAGAAGAACTAGCACAAACTGTGAACTGAGAGCAAACATTCAAACGAGCCAGCAGTCCTTCAACGTGCTAGCACACAAAGAGCGAAGCATTCTAAATCGGAACAAGTCCAAAAGCAATCTGAAACACTCATCACTTTCCACGCAAGTTAAAGATAAAACAAGGAAGAGCCCCGAGCTAATAATTAGCGGAGAGACAGTCATAAAAGTGAAGTCAAAGCCAAAAGGTTCTCATTGTAACACTGGCACCACATCACCACGGAAGAAACTTAATGATCAGGGAAAAAGAGCAAATCCTGAAAAGATGAACAGCAACAGAGCTCAACAGCATCCACCAGCGAGGGAGCTGACGAGCATCCGTAAGTTGAAGAGGCCCGGTCTTGCAGGGACACCCAGGTCTAAATCTGCCGTGGACTTCATCACCTACAAAGACATGTTTCAGCAGATACAGAGTGGGGATGAAGGACCGGCCATCTACGAGATGTTTGCTGGTCCGATCTATGATAACCTTCGAGTTATCAGCTCCTGTGAGAAAGTCAAGGACAGACAAGTGCAGTCTGCTCCGCCGAGGAAGACTCAACAGTGCCATAAAGTCAAACACAGACCATTGAAACAAGCACAAAGGAGAAGTCCAGGGGAGAGCACGGTGGTTTCAGCTAAAAGCAAACCTACACATGAGTCCTCTAGGGGGAAACCTCACCTCACACCTGTACCAAGGAAAGGCACACACAAAGTGACAGATTTTCCTAAATCAGATAGCTGCAAAGCACCTGAGCCCTCTACGGATGTTGACATTTGTCAAAGAAGTGCTCAAGAAACTGTTTTATTTACCATAGAGGAGGCTCTTTCTAGATATGGGTCCGAAACAATTAAATCTGATGACAAAACAATGACTCACCCCCAAATGCGAGAAATAGGAAACCCAAACCGACCAGTTCCTGAACCCGTGTTATCTCTAAGTCCCCAACAGTCAGTGATCAAAACCTGGACGTCTTCCAGCAGCAGCGGCCACACATTCATGTCACCAGTTTACCAGAAGTTTCTGGATGAAGTGGGGGACGGGCCGCTAACAGATGACCTGCTGCAATGTCTGGCCGAGGAGCTGATCTCATTGGACGAGAGGGATGTATCCATAGGACCTGAAAACCTGGAGTCTAACAAAGAATTCGATCCTGTATCAGGAAGAAATACATTTCTTGAGGTAAACTTTTATGGTAGAAAAGTAACAAAAACTGTACTTTAAAAAAAAAAAGAAAGAAGCATTGTAAATGAATTATTATGACATGGTTGGAACTCATTCAGTCATGTTCTTTCATAACTCAACAGATATTAGGGCCACACAGGGGCCACACATATGTCTCTGTATCAGGGTTTCATTCATTTATACATTGCTGGGGCACATTAGAAATTCCATTAAGACATGAAGGTTTTACTTGGGGTCTACACCCTTCAACATAATTTGTTTTGACATGTTGTGGAGCAGGTGTTTCTCCAAGTCAAGAGGAAAGCATAAAGAAAACCTGTGGGCCTTGCTTTTTCAAGTGAAACATAAGGTTCAGTCCTCCTTACCACCCCAATCATTTTCGTACAGTGCCACATAAAATAAGATATTATGACGTTCACATGTAACCTACGAATCTATTAAAATAAAATAAAAAATTCCCTTTTAACATGTTGACCCAGAGAAACCAAATTATTCTGATCCACTAAATCTTCAAAGACCCAGAAGTTTTTTTTGTTTATTTTTATTAAGTAATTTAATTTATTTTATCACTATGCGTATTTTATCACAGGTTAATTCAACAGACAGTGCTGCTCTGCTTGGCTCTGTGTTGGTTGTAGATGAGGCCCTCACATGGACAAAGGGTGAAGTACTCGGCAGGGGAGCCTATGGGACAGTAAGTTTGGACATTTAGACAAACGAAGTGAAGCAACGAACAGAAATGACACAAAGTACACCAACGTCGTAAAATCTTATCTATTCATACAACCACGCAATTTATATTAATCTTTCAAAAATGCTCAAAACATTATACGTACTGCAGCATTGATGCTCCACTCACCCTGGCGAACACTGCTGCCATATTCCCAGGTGTACTGTGGCCTGACCAGCCAGGGCCAGCTGATAGCGGTGAAGCAGGTGGGCCTGGATGCCTCTGACCCCGACACTGCTAGGAGGGAGTACAGTCGTCTGCAGGGGGAAGTGGAGCTGCTTAAAACCCTCAGACACACCAACATCGTGGGCTTCCTGGGGACCTCACTTTATCAGCATGTGGTTTCCATCTTCATGGAATACATCCCAGGAGGATCCATCGCCAGCATCCTTCACAGGTTAGGTTTGATTCAAAACAGCTTGACAACTTACCTAGAAGTATCTGTTGGAGGCATTCAAAGAATCCTTCACATTGAAAATTATCATTTAATTACATACCGTGTTACCATGAATTTGTGAAAAACAGCTGTTTTTCTTGCACGTGTCCGCGGTGAACGAAGAATGCAAAAACGGTAAAAATTCTTGACGATTTGACGTAAATAAGGGCGTGCGGAAGTGTTTAAAACAGTAAAGTTTTAGCGAAAATGCATATGTTTGGATTGTAGTAAGCAGTGAGTCTTGGATTATACTACACACGTTCTGTTTAAGTTTGTAAACAGAAGTTTGGTTTCAGTGTTTTTGGATTCTTCGTTCACCGTTGAGTCATGCGAGAAAATCAAAGTTTTCCTTAAGAACTCAAGGTAGCACAGAGTGAGTAATTGATATACACATTATGGTTTGGGGGGGATGAGGTATTCCTTTAAATTTTAGAATATTAGAGGGTTTAATAAATGGTCTGTACTAATGCCTTTAACACTTTCCCTTTAACTGTAAGGTTTGGTCCTCTGCCAGAGCGTGTCCTGGCTCTTTACACCCATCAGATCCTGGAAGGGGTGGCCTACCTTCACCTGAACAGGGTGATTCATCGTGACTTGAAGGGAAACAACGTCATGCTGATGCCCACTGGCGTCATCAAGCTCATAGACTTTGGCTGTGCGCGTCGTCTCAGCTGCCTGAACCACACTGCTAGCAACAGTGGAGATCTGCTCAAGTCTGTCCACGGCACACCATACTGGATGGCACCAGAGGTAGAAGTAGAGTTCATTTGGGATGTATTGTCATCTGTGAAGCTGGTGTTATTATGGACCCCACTGCTTTTCTTGGCAACTCGCCTTGCGTTGCATTCAAGCGCTAGGTTTGGCCAGGCGCCTATGCCAGCGCGAGTTAGGCTACTAGTAACCTGACTTATTCAGGTCCTATGACCTGACTAATGGGCTATCCTGACCCTAACCACTCGAGGTCAACGCCTAACCTCAACCAGCTTCCCAGGGCGGGTCAGTGTGATTGTGGGATTCATAATTACGCGTGGAGATGGCCCTTTTTGAATTACTTAAATTCTATATATTTCATTGTAAGCTAAATGTTTAATGACTCTTTTAATCTGACTCTTAGTATCTTTTCCTCTCCTCAGGTTATCAATGAGACAGGATATGGCAGGAAGTCTGATATATGGAGTGTGGGTTGCACAGTGTTTGAGATGGCCACAGGGAAACCACCACTGGCACACATGGACAAGATGGCTGCCTTGTTCTACATTGGGGCTCAAAGAGGATCGATGCCCTCCTTACCAGATGGGTTTTCGGATAACGCCAAGGATTTTGTACAAATCAGCTTGACAAGGTGAGACCTTTTATCACCCTGGTCTGTGTAAACTGGCCAATTCCCATGTTACACTTAGATACCTTCTGAAGAATGAAAAGCATACAGTATTTATAAAGAGCTCGGAACTTATCGAGTTAGACCTAATTCAGTGCATTTTCTTCTATTTATAGCCATGTGTGGGAATACATTTCCTTATTTTCATTTGTTTTCTCTAAACTCAAGTGACCAGAGACGACGGCCATCTGCAGACCAGCTGCTGAAGCATTCCTTCATCCCCCAAAGTGAGAAGGGAGCGAACTCTTGGGAGACGCAGAAAAAGAGCTGCTGCGGTCACCCAGAGGGACAGTGTGGTTAACAAGTTACACTAAGAGAGAATATGTTTGAGTCCAAGACATTTTAATGATTTCATTCAGATTTATAACTCAACGTAGGTATTCTTTTGTGACCCTTTGAGGGCCTGCCACCTCTCCTCAGTGATGTACTAGTAGTGTTTGACCTTTCTGGAGACTACAACACAAGAGACTGTAGTCGTTGCATTTTTAAGCAAAAGTTTAAGAAACTACATGAGAAGCACTTTCATACATTTAACTTTAGCCTAATAGAACCTAGAAAATGTGAATAGTTTTGCTACCGATTTTGGATATTTTCTATAGAAATCTAAATGTGCCAATCTGATGCGTTAATGTTTCATGTCTACAGTGTAACTCTAGGTCTCTCTGCTTTGTCACGTGTAGGTTCTCATAAAATGTTACTAATCCATATTGCAGCATCATTTTCATAACCTACATTTTTCCATGCTAAGAATGTGAACTACTTTCCGTTAGCTCTCCAATGACGAGTTATTGAGGAATCAGTGTAAAATTTTGCACGCCACAAATTAAAACTTACTTTCATTACTAGAAACAACTACAAGCATGTCTCCTCATATTCAAACGTTTCTTACCTCCTAGACTAGTAGCATGCACATAAGCATAATAAACGACAGTAACAACCAGAGTTTATACTGTGTCAGGGTCATGGCAACTTTGACGTTTATTCATAATATTGAAATGAAGAGAAAAAAAAAAGAGAGAAAAAAAAAATGTTGTTGAGGGTTGCTTATTTGTCAACAGCTGTTTGCTGTGTGCCCAACTGTAAATCCCTCATGAGGGTACAAACAATTAAGCCTCAAGTATTTTTTGCACACTTTTTAAATGAGGAACCCAGTCAAGAACAGAGGGGACGGTCATGTCAAAATTTTAGAACAATACAGAGTTTAATGTATGAAACTGATGTGAAAAGACGTTTTCGGACAGGTACATGGCTGTAAATGTAAATTCAACCAATTGGATGAAGACAAAAACCTATTGGGGGGGGCGTCCACATTGCAGATACCAAAATATCCAGCGGGTCATGTTGCACATGGCCAATTGGTCACTGTTCTGACAGCTGTTACTGGAGTTTCTTTTCCTATATAGTACCATGTTTATGGCTGATTGAAATATACTTACATGTATCCCCTTTATGGGCTGACATCTAAGGGCTACAGCGTCATGTCATGAAATTATGTCTGATGCACTTCAAAGTAAAAAGGGTTATGTAAACTGTAATAGCACACTACTACTGTCTTTGTCAGTTGTTTTTTCTTTTTGAGGCACAACCTTTGGCATCCAGCTTAAAAGGTCTACTTATAGGTCCAAAAAAATAATTTTTGGTACAAATTGCATTGCTCTGATGTTATAAGTAGGTGGATGTGCCTGCGTTACTGAGGGCATCAACTGATATTCCCTGCACAGTACAGCTCCCCCTGTAGAAAGGTTGTAAGAAGCACACACACACACACACCACTGGAATGCTGCGATCATTGACCCGATGATGCCCAATCCGTTGATCAACAAAATAAAAGTATTTTATAGGTATTATAGTTATCTTGTTATACTTACAAGCAGCTCCAAACCCGAGTAGTCATGGTATAGCTTTTTCTTCTTCTTCTTTAAACATACAAAAACGTATGTACATTTATCTCCACTTTCTGTAAACAGCAAGTACGCGTTCTCCTTTTAAATCCCTTTGATGATTGAAACATGCAAATCATACGCACAGTACTAAAGAATAACAATAAATCAAAGACAAGAAAGAAATTGAGGAGATGAAACTTCACACCTAAAAAAAAAAAAGATTTTTTGCATCCATCAACAGTATTAAATGGAATGCCAGCAAACATAACTTGAACTCATCTCCAGCTGGTCACTCGCTTCCTCCATACAACCGCAGAAATGTGATTCAATTAAATTAAATCGTTTAAAAAATAAAAAATAAAAAAAATACAGGAAGAAAGTGCACCTTCCATGCCTCTTATAGTACTTGTAATACTTTTGTTTTCCCATATGGAGATCTGAAATGTAGGGAAGGACTTTCCCCATCGATGAGAACGCACACACACCCACCTTTGCACATTCCGAGACTCATTTGAGGAGGAAGGAGAACCAAGCAGCAATTCAACACACCAACAGAAAGACAGGACTGAGCATCACGGCCCAGAGATCTGACGGTCAGGAAGCATCATTTTTTTTTCATCTTTCTTGTCTCTCAGAAATTGAGAAGTCCAACAATACTTATCTTTTTTTTTTTTTTTTTTTTTTTGCAGATACGTTTTTCTGCCTTTAAGTAAAGGGTTTATCATGACATAAAGAGTTATTTTTCCTAGGGCACTTAACAGGGAGGTGAGCATAGTCTTCAAAGTCTGAGCTGTGGGTAGTTTTGTTGCCATTTCCATGTGCTGGCCATGGCTGCAGAGGGCGGGACTCAGTGTCTCTGCTCTCCCACTTCATGTGGCGATTCACTAGGAGGAGGGTACTGCTGAGAGGTCCGCAGCCCACCTGGGTGTGACAGGAGGGGAGGAGGAGAAACAAGAATAGGGAGGAGGAGGAGGGGGGAGGTTAGCCATAGAGCTGCAAGCCAGACAAAACACACTGCAGTACAGGAGAGGAGCAAGGAGGAAAAAAGGGGAAAGAAAAAGATGTAGTACCTGCAGCACCAGTGCCACCCTTGGAGATTTTGCTCACTTTGGAGCATGAAGTGGAGAATGAGGAGGAAGGGTGGTGGTTGTGGCTGGCCTCGGGGTACACCCTCTTGCGAGACGAGGATGAAGACAGAGCGGTGGATCCGGGAGGAGCAAGCGTAGGTCCTTCCATGCTGGCCAGTCCCAGAGGACCCCGTAGAAGGCCTCCTCCGCCATTCCCACTGTGTGTGTGTGGATGACTGTGCTTGTGGTGGCGATGGAGGTTGTGATCTGCTCCGCGATGTTGCTTCTCCTTGCTCACCAGAGGGCTGGAATGTTTACTCTTGTTGTTGTTGGCCGCCATGCCTTCATCCGATGAGCTGTGGCGCTCCGATGAGACTTTTATCTTCATCTTAAGCTCGTCTTTGCTCAGCTGTCCACTTTTTTCCAGCTGGTAGCTGCCACCAGACCCAGGAACAGCCAGGCGGAGTTTGAGCGAGCCTTTGTCCCGTTTGTCACTGTGATGACGTCTATCTTGCCCTGAAGTTGAGGAGGAGGGGACTTTCATTTTCATTGGAGAGGCAGTGGTGGTCCCACCACCACCATGGGATGGGTGGGGCTGTGAATGTTTTCTATGGTCTACTTGACTCGTAGCGGTTGGTGCATAGGTAGAAGAGGAGGAAGATAACATATCCCCCCTTATGTCAAAATCCATTAATCCTCCATGCTGTTCCTGACTGCGTTTATGCCCAGAGATAGCCAGCTCTCCCGCATGTTTCTCTCTGTATTTGTCCAGAGACAGCTTCTGAGCTGGAGACGGTTGTGGTGCAGGAGGCTGAGCTGGTGGGGGGTAGGCTGACTGAGGCTTGCCCACTCCGCTCCCACCAGCTCCTTTTTGTTCCTGTTTGACAGGGATGAAGTCTAGTGTTTTCTCAGTCCTGTATACTGGCGCATGCTGAAGCAAAGAGGAAGTGCCGGTCTGCAAGGACAGTGTGGGCTCTGTCAGAGGGATGCTGAGGGGCTCCTGTTTTATACAGGTGGAGGAGTACCCCCCTTGACTCTGGTTGCCCAGGGGCCACTCACTGTGGCTGGCTGGGTTGTATGTGCCAGCCAAGGCGTCCAGAGACAGGGGTGCACCTCCGGACTGGCCTGACATGAAGGTGGCGCTTGCTTTGGAAAAACTTGGGTTGGAGGAGACTCCAGGGAGTGATGCATCAACTGGATCTTGGAGCATGGAAGGCCCAGCAAAGGAGTTGTCAGTCAACGGAGTGCCGTCGCCCTTGGGCTTTTTGGCAGCTTGGGTTGCCTAGGGGATAGAAAGAGATGTATGACACCGTTAAGAGTTTTTATTTTTTTTAGTTAGCAGCAAGCTCTCTAAAGGAAGTTTTAATAGTGGGACAAACAATCAATGTTCGGTTAATATTTGTGATTTTAACACGGCATAGTATGGCAGCATTGCCATAGGGTTGTTTGCCAAACTTGGGTGTAAGTTTATAGTTCCTGTACTACTAAACTGTTTTTAGAACTGCATTTGTCACTTAAGCTTTTAGCTGGTTTAAAAGATCAGTTTTGGCGAGACCCGTCATCTAAAGATGCACTGATCAGTTTCAAACTTTTCTTTTCGATTCTTCTTCGATATGTATGAACATACAATTTAATATTCCATTAAAAGAAAAGATACAAGTTGGTTTGTGTATGCTGGAAATGGCAGGTCAGACTTTTCAAAATTGGATATGTGCCTAGAACATTAAAATCAGTGCATCTCTACTTTCCAATGCAAGAGACAGAGCAGCAAGGTTTCCTACCCTCCAGTTGCGTATCCTCTTTAACCGGTTGGGCGTCTTCTCCAGAATCTGCAGAAACTCGTGGGTCAACTCTACAACAAGATATGCATGTCGTCATTAAACCACCTCACATTCTGCTGCTACGCTGACACAATGCAACTGTCTCTTCTCTCATTTACACCCTCGGAAAACATGTGAATTTTATAACCGTTCCCCAAGTAAACATGTTTACAAAACAGCCATATAGAAAACCTAAATATATAGCAAGATATAAGAAATTGCTGCACGGTAAATGTACCCATTGTAATACATTATGGAAAAGTAAAAAAAAAACACTCAACACTCAATCTCACCATCAAGCAGCTCGAGGGTGACAGAGTTGTCCACGTACTCCCACCAGTGTTTCCCATCAGTGGAAACTGGGATCTCCCAGTTGGACCACTTACACACCAGGTGGATGCACACACAGGAGATCACTGTGGGCTTGTACTGGAGGCAGAAGGTAGTGAGGTGTAGACTGTGATGTGTGTGTGTGTGTGTGTGTGAGAGAGAGAGAGGGGGGATGCGCATGTGACGAGTGTGTGTGTGTGCAAGAGTGAACATTTCACAAATGTGAGGGTGTAGGAATGTGTGGAATGAATTCAGGCCAGGCGTCCCGATTGGTCCCGCATATGTAGAAAAGAGAGAAAAAAACACAAGAGGGAGCGGACAGTTTTAATTTACTGTGGGCATCAGCTGCAAAAGATAAGCCATTATTTGTTTGTGTTGATACAATAAACTCTTGATAAAGTAACAGTTTCTCATGTCAAATCCAGGTGACACATCTACAATTCACATATGGTCATAATTCCCAGTGTGCTTAAAAAGTAAGCATTGAACTGCGTCATGTGACTTGGTTAAATGGTAGGACATCAAAACAAAAGTAAGGGAAGTGGTGAGGGGGCCACGTGTAGTAGCTAAGTGCAGTCCCATTGTGAAACACTGAACCCTGAGGCCACCCATGTGACGGTTACATCATTGTACAGTTAACTGCTCCTACGCTCCGCTCTGTATGGCTCTAGTTGAAAGGGGTAAAGCTAGTGGGCCCTCCAGATCAATGGATACAACGTGGAACCAGTGGCGACAGTGTTAGGGCTTCACTGAAGTGTACGCATGGTCTCAACACCGAGAGCCTTCCTAAATTAAATATTATAGCTAATCTGACATGACACGAGACCAAAAGGAACATCATAATTTAATAAGGGAAACATTGTTCTGCAACAATGAAATTGCAAGAGTGAAGAGTAATGGGAAGTTCAGAACACAACAGTAAAACATATTGATATCACATCAAAAGTAACAAATAATAATTAGACCAATGACCACCACCCAAGTGTTTAAAGCCAACATATCGACACTGCTGCCTCTTATAAAACTGGTTCTATCACATATCGGTTATATCACCCAGGTTGTTTTTGCGAATCAAAGTAAGATCATTTGGTAAGAGCTGGATGGGAACCTTGACTGTGAGACAAGTTCAGTGTCTGTCAGATCACAGCGGCTTTAATAAACAAAGCTATCAGTCGTAGCCCACAGTAACAAGCATTTGGCTGATGCCAGCTTTTCAAAACCCAACTCGGATGGTTTTAGACATCTAAAAATCCTTAAAAAAAAAAAAAAAAAAAATTAGGAATGAGTCTTCCTCACTGAAATAAAATAAATCAATTTGTTAGAGTATTCAACTATTTCAAGAATTGTCTTAAGCTTGCAATCCTAATAAGTAC
>CALSCE010010700.1:5246753-5257479 GCA_943593645.1 Bovichtus variegatus
GTGGTCATGTAACCATTAAAATCAGCAAGGGTTTCACCCCCCTCCCCACCCACATTTGAGGTGGGACAAATAAGAGCAGAGGGCACAAAGAGCAAAGAAGGAAGCCTCTACCTCGCACTAGCTGGGAACATTTCACCACATCAGTGTGTGGGTGATCAATAGTAATTTCAAAGCCTGGAACAAAATACATGACAGGTGAGTTCAACACAGAGACAGTTGGGAGGTGACATGTCATTTTATGATTAAACAAACAATCCTAGTGATCCATTTAAGGGCTATCAATTCAGATTCTAGTAGGCGTCTTTAAGTGAAATGTGAATAGTGGAATTTAATGGTCAATTTATACATATACTTTACAAATTAGACAAATCTGCTGAGGCCACTTTTCACTCTGGATGCAAGACATTTCTCAGTATTGAATGTAATCAATAAGCAAGCACAAATTGCTGAAGCCATAACATAAATTGTTGCCCAGCAGTGAAATGGAGATAGAATTTGTATTTAAAACATTTTTTTAAAATCCTGTGATAAACTCCATAAAGTCTTATGAATACCATGTTTCATGACTAACGTCGGCAATGACAGAATGACATGTCACCTTTACATGATTTCTTGAAAATATGTACATGGCAAGATACCCATACAGCAGCTGATAAAACATTTCACTCAACAGGCTGTGATGAATAAATGCAACAGTGATCAATAGCACTTCTCCCCTTACTGATAACGATAAGCCAAAGATAATGATTATGATAAAAACAAAACGCTATCTCTCTCTCAAGTCATCCACTCCAGTCACCACTACTTACCCAGGGTCTGCAGCACTATGGATTCAAGTATCACCAGCTCTTGAGCTTGCTGGAGGTATGCCTGAAGTTTGATAGACAGTCATTACAACACAATTGTAATGAGTCTATTAATCTATCCCCCTAACTAATTTCAAATGGCCAAAAACTCCAAACAGAGAGGCTCATTTTACTATTAACGTTAGCCTTGTTCGGTGTACGGTACACACCAACAGCAGGCCGGGGGCAGTTAAAATAAGGCCCTTTGTAGAGGGCATGGGAATTTGGCACAGCCAGTAACACATAGGGAAACCATGACCACTGAGAGTACTGGAAAGTCAGATGTAGAAAGGGAAAATACTTTCAACCATACAATGTGTAGATCATCCTGAACTTACATTACTCTTTGTGTCTAGAGGCGACTCTTGGGGATTTAGGCAAGCATGTGCGACTTTGATCACATGTTCGAGTTTCCGGGGTTGCTCTTCCACTTTTGCAGCCAAGAATAAGGTGGTTGGAGAGATTATCTGTGCAAAAAAAAACAAAAAACCCCATCAAGACAGTTCAATATATACACTCATAGTAACTTCTCGAGGCGATTTATGTAACAATCGACGTAACATGCGATACTAGATAGCGGGCCAATAGCAGCGTTATGTAATACAATACTTACATTCCTGTGGAATTTGGTGAAAGAGTGGTGCATATAAAATCTATGCATGTAAACAGTGGCTGTATTTATTGTTAGTTGCGAGCTGGAAGGTGGGTCAAGGGAATTTCTTTAACTTTCAACGAGTGTAAACCACGCTTACAAGAACATAATTTACAATTCGACTATATTCCATTTAATCTAGACACGACACGTTTAATTGCAGAAACGTATTAGCACCAAACACATGTTTAAAGATAAGTAAAGGCCAGAGTAAAGACACGTTTAGGATTGAGCAAACGACACTGTATAGCAAGCTAACTTAGTTAGGTGACTTGCGTTAGCATTATGTAAGCGCTTGTGCTGCATCCAAATAACAAGAGAATGTAAAATAGCTAACTTTATACATCAACTAACCCATTTAAATCAAACATAGCACTATATAATAAAATAAGCTCGACCAGGAGGAGGGATAAAGACGTGCACTAGACATGGGGTTAGCAACAGCTGCAAACTCGCCTAATGGCCTTTTAGACGTAAACCATCGTCCAGCTAGTTAGCGTGCTATATTAGCGCAGAGCTAACGTCAAACGTGAACCAATGCCATTGAGCTTCCAGGTTAACCCTGGGTACAATCGTGTTTAACAAAAACAAAACACACAAGTTGAAAAGTCAATAGTGTTGCTCTCTAGACTCAGCAGTCAGTGGGAAATGAGCGAGTGCTATCGGGGCCCGCTGCAGCGGTTAGCGCCATGTCGAACACGAGAGATAACTTTGTTTACAAAGGATACACGTTAAGTCTCTGGCCCATATCTTGGATCAGATTCGCCGCTTGTTGCCGATATGAGAGCTCGCGGTCTGGTTCTACTCCACATCGACGGGACGGCGTGGTTTCGAGCTGCTCCCGGGTGAAAAACCATTTCGACGAGGATCCCCGGCACGCCGCCATTGCTCTCCAACATTGGGCATCGAGAAAGCGGATGTGAGGTCGGTGTCGCACAGGAAATCACGACTTCTTCGACGGTGAGACGGGAATACAGTAGTCACGTATGTAAATATTCTGATGCAGTTTTATAACTGGAGGTGGTATTTGTCTTTTATGAATTTTGATTAATTTATTAGCGTTTTACACAACACTGTGTTTTTTTAGGTTAATTCCTTTCCTACAAACTAAATATGCATGGCCCATTAACCTCCAATAACGCATGATGAACAAAGTCCACATTAAAGTCCACACAATTTATATAACAGAATATCATTGACTTTACTGAACGTCGTCTAGTTTTAGCGATTTTTTTCTCTGTGTATATTTAAGAAGCGGGGAAAAGAAAGGAATTAAAATTCCTGCACAAAGTAATTTGCTGGATGTTTGTTTTTACGTTGCGCTCTATGCTGCATAACCAATTGCCCTTCAGGGACAAATAAAGTTGAAATTGGATGCATGATTTTGTAGTGTTGCATCAGCAAGAAAGATACATACTTTATCTCTATGAGCCAAGTTTATGTTATGGTAAGAGTTCTCTGTTATACTCTGGGGTCAGTGACACTTAGTATCCTCTAAGTATAAAGAAACTCTGTTGATGGCGATAACCATAAGATGTTGGTAAGAATAAAGTGTGGATAAATAGCATCAAACAAATAAGGCGATTCACATACTGAGAGTACAATACTCAATGACTTTATTATGTCAAACAACAACAACAACATCGGTTATAGTCTATCTACTATACAAGCCAATTCCAAAAATAAATTCTCGTTCATCCAAATATGGATATTTGAATAAAGTCATTGCGCCGAATCACTGTGTGTAGCAGTTGTATCTCAGGTCACTCAAATTGTTCTCGTTTCAGGCCCAAAAATTCCACTGCATTTCCAGCGAGCAATTTATCCTGCAAAATAAAAGAGTACAAACCATATTGAACACTGGATCAGACATGCAGTACTTATCCGATTTTAAAACTCATTCATTAGTTTATTTACATGTCCATTTTTAAAGCTGGCAGAATCGAAGGTGTTTGGGATGGCTTCTAACATTCTACCGAAGACTCCTTAGCACTGCTGCTAATAAGCCATTTCTACCTAGGTATGTGTTATAGAGTCAATTCATGACAGCAGTAAAAGTAACTGCATTTGAATGAAGTAGAGGAGAATATTGTTACCTTTAGTGTGTCATCGAATTCATCCATTGACTCAATCAGTGATCCAGGCTGCAGCTCACCCAGCGGGAACGGATAATCTGTTCCCAGCATCACTTTATCCTGAAGGAGGAATGCATGCATGTTATTGTAAAACTACTGCAGTGTTGAACAGCTTTACACAGCTACAGTATCTCTGTAAAGTTGATGAAATCAGAAAACCTTTATTCGTCCCACAGCGGGGAACATTTACACAAGCAGGAATAGTTACTGTAATAATTACAGTAGAACCGCATCAGAGGGCGTCCACACGTCACAGGAGCACTGCTACTTTAATGAGCCCGGGTAAACTGCTTTTGTATCCAAGGTTAAAGTGGTTTTACAGAAATAATACTTCAAACTACCCATGCATTCTCCAACGCTCTAAACTGGCAACACTCCCCTCAGTGTCTTCTGAATGCAGGAGCCCTCTATGACCGCCGAGAAGACACGGTTTGTGTGTGTGTGTGTGTGTGTGTTGAATGAATGATGAATGGAAAGCTCACTTTTCCAATTACGTCAATGAGCAGCTTCAGGGAGACGGGATCGTGAACTAGGGAGTCGGTGTAGAAAGAACCGAGGTATTTCCGTGGAGCCATCTCGTTGTCCACTGCACACAGGTCAGGGCGGACTTTGTGGCCATGTTCAATTCTGCCAACGGTGAATGGAAAAGAACCACCTGTAGCCAGATGAACAACAGCAATAAAGTTAAACAACAACATCTGAGCTCCAAGAATATGCTGAAATCGACACTTTCGAGCTTATATTACTCTGCTGCGGCTTGAATGCGCCACAGTCCAGCAACACTTCTGGTGTATACCTCCATGTGCAAAGCAGACTTTCAATTTAGGGAATTTCTCAAAGACTCCTCCGAATATCATCGAGCAAATAGCCATGGTTGTCTCTGACGGCATGCCTTTGAGATGGAACAGACAACAATACATAACCATGTCAAATTGTACTTTAAAATGATAATAAAACAATATGCAGTTCGAGGGTGAATATATTCTTCATCATCTTCATATTCTTCATTCTTTATATTTAAGTTCATATGTAGCTTACTTCCCTCTTCATACTTAGTTTGGTTTAGTAATTCTTTTTTTTTTTTTTGTCGTTATTTTGCCAAATATTGCACCTTACCCCATCTCAGCTCATCTTATTTTTACATTTTTCTACTTTTATATATATTTGTATAAAACATTTTGCACTATTCGTACATTTTTGTAAATTTTAGAATCTTATACTGTCTCCTACTGTGTATTGCAACTGTTGCACAACAATTTCCCTCTGGATAAATAAAGTTCTATCTTATCTTATCTTATATTAAGAGGCAGAAGCTAAATCAAAAAGTAGAGCATTATTGGTCACAGGCCATAATCAGAATGCATCAAATATGATGTGAAAGCTACACTACTCAAAGAATATCAACGCCAATGTGAGAGTTTCTAACCCATGAGAAAATACAATGATAGGTTTTGATTATGAATGCGCCGATCCAATACTCAGTTTCGCTATCGGTACTGGCCAAAATCAGAAGATCAGATATCAGGGGGAGGAAAGTATAATCCGATTGGATCCATTAGCCTTACAGTCAACAACTGTTTTTGAGGTATAGGCTACATTGAGCGTTGAGTTTTATTCGGTTATTTTAAACTATAATTATAATTAATTTCTTATTCTAAATGCTCAGATTTAAACCTTTTCTCAAAATTGCACTGTAAAATTCATGTTGAATGTTTCAATGTTGCTGACCGATCAACAATGCTGCTAAAATCTTTGTGTGTGTAAAAGTTCAAATCAAAAAGAACCAGCAGGATGTTTTGGCATTTCAGATTGTAGTGGGTATGATGGATGTGTTTCTTTCCCATTGCTTTGGTTTTCTACGCACATATAATTAAACAGAAATGTATTTCCGTCACAAAAAAAGTGATTGATATTTTCACAAGAAAAGTGCATTTCAATTTTTTATTGACTAGACCAGGGGGATATTCAGTATCTCCTGTTCCTACTCCGTCTCCCTCACCCACCAGCCAGGGCAGCCAATACTTAGCCATCCTCCCCTCCGTCGGCATGTCCCACGGGTGGACAAATATGGAGCAACCCAGCTCCTCAGCTGCCTGCATGGAATACAAACCGGTGTAATCACAGGTACATTTGCAACTAACACCAGGAACATCATGTCAGCATGTACGGCAATATTCAGTGTCTCACAGCATAGAAAGGATAGAGTTCAGTGGCGTTGAGATCCCAGTTGTTGATGTGCGAGCCAATCTGCACCCCAGGGAAGCCCAGCTCCTTCACGCAGCGCCTCATCTCCAGCACGGCCAAGTCAGGGGCTTGCATGGGCAGAGTGCCGAGGCCCACAAACCTTGTGGGGTGGCTGCGCACTGTCTGGGCCAAATCGTCATTTAGAAGGACACAGAGATCCAGCGTGTCGTGAGGTTTGGCCTGTAATCCAAAAATAAGATTAAAATAAACAAATATATATGTATAGTTGAAAGCTGAAAAGAAATTCTAGTGATATAGTCTTCATCTTCATGCTTCTGTGACTGAAGAAGAGGTAAGAAGCTTTGCAGGCAAATATATAAGCCACTGCGGTATTGCACAGAAAGCCTGGAATTGAATTTGCTCCTTGTTTGAACAGGATTGGGTAGCTGCAGCTCACAGTCATTTGGGGAACAGTAAACAACTCTATGATTCAGGTCTTTACCACACAGCGATAAAACACAATAGCTGCATTGTTTTAGCGTACTTACCCAGTAACTGAACATCACAGGGACAGTAGAAAGGGCTTGAACTGTGACACCTGAAGGGTCAGAAACAGAAACGTTTAAGCCATCAATAACATGAAACACTGTAATACTTGTTCTTTCATGTCTGTGCATATTCACCATGTTGATCCATGTCCCGTATGCGTGCGTCAGCATCCCAGCAGTTTTCTTGAATCACTCGGAACAGTTTCCCACCCTTCATCATGTTCGCTTCACCCTGAAACACAACATGACCAGCAGTCATATCCCCTATAAATGGAAGAGGATTAGGGCCACATGGGAAAAGTATATATTCAGATCTGAGTATAAAGTCAGAATTTAATTTAAAAATACATACATAAAAAATAAAACTAATAATTGAGTTCTGTATCTACAGTCAGGATGCTGACTTTATTTCCAAAACTCTGACTTAAACTCAGAACTCAAATAAAATTTTTTCACGTGGCCCTAGGCCTCTTCCACACATCTTGATATGAGTGAAATTAAACATGCGTTATAAAGCCTGGCCACATTGGCATATTTATTATTCTTGGTCCCTTTCACAAATTGCATTTACCATTTTCAAACTAATAAGATTATGTGACGTTTGGATATCATAACACTTCCAAATACAACCACACGATGGCGGCAGAGAGCGGATTCACCCTGTTTCGTGAAACACATGTGAGATGTAAACTTTCGTTTACACCTGCCATTAAAATGTCAGGACAGACAAAATGTCTTTGTAAAGGTATGCGCAGGTATTTACATGCAGATATACAAACAACATCTGGACAGTGTTGTTTTCCCCTGCTAATGTGTGTAATTTAACATCATCGGTGCATCAACACCTGTGTTACACTGTGACCTGGAGTCCTCGTAGATCTTGTTTCAACTCAAACAGATGCTCATCTTATGTTTGAATGCATCGACGTGACACAATAAACTATTCGTCCTTATGTGCAGTCTGCTGATGCCAAAAAGCTCAACCCATGCCGGATGTACAAGTTGCATTAGCGCCACAGCTGCCAGGCTGCTCCTGTGTTGTGCTGGGTTTCGGGGGTGTTTGAAGTGATGCAGTGGCACCGTGCTGAGTCCTGCAGCTGCTCACATGCCGAGAACCGGCCTGAAAGGTCCACGGGGTGGGGTGCAGCCGGGAGTCGCCTGCTGTGTCCCGAGCATTGTATGCAGTACAATTGCGTAAGGGCTCCTGATCACTGTCTGTACATGCATACAGAAAACACAACTGTGACTCACCTTGCAGTGGTGTTGAAGCTGCACAAATCCATCATAGCCATACCTCTGAAACACACGCAAAAGAGTGATTGAGCTTAAGGGGAGACACTACAGGTGTATAGGGTAAAAAAAATAAACTATTATATATATCGTCATGAAACTTCCCCAGTTGATTACTTACATTGAAATAATGTTATGTTTAAATATGCAAATGAGGCATGCCATGTTTTTAGGTATAAAATGTCATACAAATCAGGCTATGAATGAGATGTGAACCAACCCCTCTGTAAAAAACCCTTCAGAATATAGATATGAATGAGACCGGAAAGTTTGGTTTATGTTAGTGCTACAGAAGTGGAGATTTCTGAGTATGAGAAAAAACATTATTTCTAGAAAATGGCCTTTGGGGATATGTATTGATTAATTCCATACATTATGCAAGACACTGCAGGTAAATAGGGTAAACAAAATGTAACTCATAGATATCCCCATGAAACTTTCCCAGTTGATTACTTACATTAAAACAAGCATTTCTTTCTGTCACAGTTAAATATGCAAATGAGCTATATCTGATGATAACTTTTGGTGAATATAGGAGAAATCTACAGACACAAAGTTAGAAAGATTAACACCTAAATGTGTATTTCGGATGTTTTCTTTTCTTTTTAGTTTGAAAGAAGACTTAGGTTATGGAAGCAAAATAGCCCAAACTCTCAAAATTGACCAGCGGTGTCTCGTCTTAATAATTGAGTGGTTTTTAAAATATCCCATATAGAAAAACGCATAAGGCTATGCATTAGATTACATATCAGGTTTATTTATTTTAGATCTCTTATTTAACGCGAGCGTAGTAGTTCGGTATCCCCCGCGCGTACTGCTGTGGGAAAGCCGCCATTGATTGTGTTATCCCATCTGGGTTGAATCTTCATCTTGGAGGACTATCCACCCCGGATAACTCAAAGTGAGTGCCATCTGAGGTGGTTGACTCTTGAATACAGATGAAGCCGCGAATGATCTACGTGAGCAAAACAGCCATAAAGCCCCGTTTCGTATCCCTACAGATCCACACTGTGTCATTTGTTGACGCCACAGACAAGCTTCAGCTAATCAAAATGTGACAATGGATTCAGTCTCCACGTAGTTATTTCATTGCATTAATTGCAGTGCATGCATACCAGTTCAACAGAGGATTCTAATGCAAGTGAAGCCTCATGTTGTAAAACATGGTCAAATACAAAGGATTTTCATATGCTCTAGTTTTTCTGCAGGACTCTATTGTAGTCTATTTCTCTTCCCGTTGACCTCTCTGGTGTCTTGTAGACATATAACATAAGCAATGTCACTATGCAGAACTACTGTTCATGTATGTGTCTGTGAATGACTGTACAGAGGGGAAAGTATCGGTTACCACTTCATTACTTATCTGCATAGTGGGTTGTTTTTCAGATGGATCGTTAATATTATTATTCACATACAGCAGGATACCAAACAATAAGTGAGAACAGCAAATAGAACAGAAGGGTTTATTAACCTCTGTGTATGCACTGTTTTTTGCTAACTACCAAAATCATCCCATTTTTCATAATATAGATATCACAGAGTGAGACGGCCTCAGTGGCGCAATAAATCCTAAACGCCTCACTTCTGTTTGTAGAAACCTTCAGCTGGTTTTCTCAAATATCGGGCAAAAGTGGCGAAATACAGTATTATTTCAGTGTAACACGCACAATTTTGTAACATGTACAATACAGGCCTGTCTTCTTCTATTGCTGTATACATTTATTTACTGGTAGGGTGAGGGCACCAGCCTGCACAACATGTCTTCTGTCCAGCAGTAGACATGGGAAATCATTAGCTAAGGCCAGAGGCCTCCATAGTAACAAAAACGTGAGAGCAGGAACAGATAACAGATAGGAGCAAGGCCAATCGCCACCTATTGATTAAAGTTTAACCATCCATAGAGAACACAGATTTATGGAGTGAGCTGTTAAACTGCCTGCTGACACTCCAATGGGAAAAGTTTGTACATTTTATTTTACTTGCTTTGTATTGCATTGAATTGAATTGAAGCCCATTTTAAAACCCACTCAGTGGATTCCCTCTGGAGGCTCCAGGGCTGCTATAAAAACCTCTCAGATCCTCTATGAGCTTGTGTCTCTCGGTGCCTACCTGCTTCAAATCGGGCCACTCCTTTGGTAAAATATGATTATGGATATCAACTTTCATCCTTGTGAGTACCCTCGGTCAAACGGACAGGTCTGCTGCCGAAGATTTCCTCCCGTAACTGAACGCAAAATCCAGCAAATTCTCTCTCCGCCCTCAGCTGGAAACCAATGACCGACAGGTGAATGGCTGCTGCTAGGACATCCTGGTCATTTATTACCTAGTGTGTAAAACAAGCAGAAAGTAATCAGTAGTCAGTGGAGGCTGTTTAACGTTGCAAATAGTTGATATCATGAAGAATCAAGTGATATTATATCCTCAAACACACACACACACACACACACGGTACATTAAAGCAGCATTTCTCTGCAGCTGGCTGCCTGTATTATGCTGAGTCAGAGTTTTATACTGTACTTTGGTTTATGCCTGTTTAGATGTTTTCAGATGATGCACTTTATGATTATGCCTGGATTTTGCTCGCAGTAATTTGACTATAGGAAGCTGCACTGGAGAAAATCCCTGACCTACAGAATGTAGGGCAGATCAGTGTCAAGCTGATTGATATCTTACAGAAATAATTCGTTTCCCATGCGTTCACATCCTCACCCACCTGCGCACATTCAGGCGTTTCAGCGCCACCTGGTGGCTAATAGTTGTAGTTTAGTGAGAGTCATGAGGTCAAAACAGCATGCGGGCAGATTAGAAAATAATTGATTTCAATGGTGATAATTTGATTACCATGGGTCATAAGGCGATACTGGGAAGAGAGGTTCAAAACCACTGGCAAAAGCTGAACTAAATCACTCTTCTCTAATTATATTAACCCCTTTGGGTCTAAACTAACAATTTGAATTTCCTTTTGGTGGAAGTGTTCTCTGGGCTTGCTTAAACACACGTCTGAAGACATTTTCAAAATCGGTCAAACGGTTACACTGAAAAGTGAGTTTTTCTTCTCATACTATATTTAGT
>CALSCE010010700.1:5257879-5320966 GCA_943593645.1 Bovichtus variegatus
GGGAGGGGGTATATAAACTGATATAACAGCAGCTCTCTGAGATCAATTCAAGTTTTGTTTCATAAATAAATCAGAAAAAAACTTCTAAAAAGTCTGAGAGATTCAGGATAGATGTCACTGATTATTTTATGTAGTGGAAATAGGTGCTGAGTTCTGAGAGGAGAGGAGGAGAGGAGGAGGAAGGGGAGGAGAGAGAGAGAGAGAGAGAGAGAGAGAGAAAGAGAGAGAAACTTGCTGGCACCGCCTGCCAGATTCACAGCAGATCTCTGACATTTATCGCATCGCCGCATCTAAAGCCCAAACTGTGTCTAACTGGCTCAGCCCGACGGGCTGTTTACGTTGAGGTCGCAGAGCTCTTCTAGGCAGTGTTGAGTTTTCTTACAAAGGGAGTTGTCTCGCTGCTGATGCTGGGGAGATCAATCCTTTATCTCCCATCTTCTCTTATCGCCATCTCTTCTCCCCCCCACCCCACCCCACACCCCCCTCTGCGCAGCTGAGTCGACTCCGGTGGTTTATTAGGACGCGCTGGATGGCTGGTACACTTAGCGAACGGGCGTGAATCTTTTGCTCATCATCTTCCTTTGCCTTTGAACCCGAAAGCAAAAACCAGCAACAACAATGACAGACCCGACCACCCAGGAGTCCTACCCTGTCCCAGACCCGACTATTGTGGATCCCTGCCCGGCTACGGTGCGGAACGGCCAGTGCGCCCCAGATGGCTTCACCAACAACCACCACCAGCAAGCCAAGAGCCCCAGCCAGCCCGAGACGTTCACCACGGGCCAGGAGATGAAAATCACAGACAGTGTGGAGGGAGAAGGTAACTTCATCGATCTCAGTCGCGTTTGGATCTGGGTTTTAAAAGTTATTGAGGGGCATGTAGGCTATGTGTGTGTGTGTTAACAGGCACCCTGGGGAGATGGGAGTGGTATTTTTATCCATGCGAGGTATTTTTAGTCTGCTGTCATTTGAATAATTTATGATAGTCCTACATCTGCAGGATTCGGAGTACAGTGAAGGAAAAGTTGAATTCAAAGGTTAAAACATTGTTGAATTGATTCCAGTCCCCAAAGCCATCCATTCATCCATTTCAGTTAAACATTGCCTCTGGGGACAAAGTTGCCTGTCAGAATGAAATTGTTACTTAAAACATGCACCGGCACTCAGCCTGCTTTAAAGCTATGCTGATACCAGTCACATGTATGCCAAACTCTCAAAGTGTGCATTTGCTTCATGAGTGTTTCCCACTAATTTAATCCCATTCATCTTCTAATACAGTATGCATAAAACCTGTGAAACATTCCACTGTGGATAATAACAGGGCCCCAGTTATAAGCCATGTTGATTAGTTTATATATATATATATATATATATATATATATGCATTTTGGATCTGATTTCATTGGATAATTGACCCGTTACTTAAACTGTTTGATACTAATATAATTGAGCACGTTTTGAGTAAATACATAACCAGTTAAACGGTTATTGTGCTTAGAGTTGTGACAGTTATGTTGATTGGCAGTGGCTTATTTTTAAGAGCTGCAATCAACCTTTAGTATCCACCTTGTCTCCACCATAAAAAAAAAAAGAAAGAAAGGGTCAGAAGGAAGGACGGCCGCAGAAAGATCCATTCAACTGTTTGTGTCCTCTTCCTACAATTTGTTAAAGACGTTATCATTCCTTAAATGTGTTTAAGACACTGGTCAGCAGGCAGATTTGAACTCTTACATATATACGATTGAGCCCTTAAAGGGGCACTAAAGCGACTGAGATTTGCACTTCCATAAAGTCTGATATCTTTTGAGAGAAATATTCTCTTTTTAATGGTTGAAAATCAAAGTCCTGACAGAGAAATCCTGACTTTTGTCGTATGGGCTTAAAGCTACAAAAGCACTGGATTCTATACTATTTCTCACAATGAAACCTAAAACCCTACAGTAGTGCATGAGACGGTTAAATCTGTAAAAAAGAAAAAAATTCCTGGTCCTCTGCCTCCCCACAGTGCATGAGGAGACGTTGAGCACATGCCTTCTGTCTGATCCCCCAGCTAGGGATCATGTGAGCAGAGGGATTTAACCATGCTGCCTCACTCCCTCTGCCACACATCAGACACAGACACACGTGCTTGTTAGCTCATTTAGCTAAAAGGGCTTTTTGATCATGCCCTTTCAAAGTTTTGATTTTAGTAGCTTCTTTGGCACTGTATGTGCAGTTTTATGAACTGAGGTTTTTTTTTTTGCAGCTATCTACATAAAAAGTTCATCTTAAATGGTAACATGAATAGTAGGATTGTTAGATTATTCCACTCACTGACGCTACCCTTGTGATGTGACCTTTTCTGGGCCGGAAACAATGCTATTATCCATAGTGACTCCGTAAGGTGTGTACGAACAAACCGTTTTTTCTAACAAGGCCATGTACTGACACACAATTAATGACTGATTTACGTGAGTCTTTGCTCGGACATACATACATACACACACACACATACAGTGGGACTTTTTAGCTCCATCCAAGCACAAGCCTTGTGATTTATTTTCTTTAACTTTCTACCCTCAAAGAAATCAATTAGAGCCAGATTAAATGATTTCACATCTAGGTGATGAGAGTCAAGGGATGTCTTCTGGATAACAAAACTTGCACCTTTTAATGAATTGAGAATGATACTAAATGTAGAAAATGATAGATGCATGACCACTAAATATACACCACACTGAATATATCATATTGAACTCAGCATGAAGGTTTTGTCAGTAAAGCTACAAGAGGCTTACAGTATTTGACACATTTTTAGCCAATTACATTCATATTGGCTCTCTTTGTCTCCCACATTGATGCACAGATGTACATTTTGGTTACAAAATGGTTCCTAAGGGGGCCCGAGGATTTACCTTTTTACCTTTCTCCATGCACAAAGTAGCTTCTGACAGTTTTAGATACAACTTGCTTGAACCAAGCTAAAGTCGGTTGAAGTTGTACATTGCTTGGAGCGTAAGTGTCTGGCTGTCCATCAAAAACAGTTGGCAGGGTTCACTAGTGGGAAGCTGGTGAGGGATAGCATGGCTAGTAGCGGCACCGACTCCCTCTGGACGCTCTGTCTGTCTCCTTCTGTCCACACCCACACTAGACAAGCAGTGGGAGTTAAGAACAAGGACTGTGTGCCGGGTGAACATGCCCTCCCTGAGAAATGCAAAGATGAAGAAGAAAATCAAATAAATGCATGATTATTAGTAGGATTAATACCATTGCCGTACTGCGATACCTTTGTCAAAAGGGCCATTTCGTGATAAGAGATTGTATTTTTAAAGGGAACTAATTATAGAGGTACATCATGTACTTCAGGGTTGAGAGGTACTGCTGCAGCAGCAAGCTTTTTTTCTAAAAGAATGAGGATGTCGTGAACACATCTCATGGCGGATTTGAAAAAAGGGAACTCCACAGATTTTACACATAAAGATCAGTTTTCAAGTCATGAGGAGCAGCGCTCAGTACAGTCTTCTGTTGCTCTGGAGGAGCTTTGTCATGTCTGAGAAAAAAAAGAATTTCACAGTAAAGTCTCTAAACCCTGCTCAGCTTGGGCTTCCTAACAGAAAGCTTGCATAACAAACCGGACGTGTTGATTTGAGATATGCGGGTACATACCAGACAGGAAGGACAAAGAAAAAGATGCTGTTGATTGCGTCATAGGAAATGTAGAATCCACTGTAGCAATTTTGGAGCTAAGAACTAGAAGTCAGGATATCTCTGCCTCTGCTGCTTTGATTTCTGTTATTCTTTCAAATCTGTCGTTGTGGGTCCCCCAAATGTATGGAAGCGCCGCACTATTATTTACAACTGAACATTTACAACAAAAATGACCCAATGTTGTATAACATTGAGGGCGGAGGTTTCTGCCATATTCAAAGAAATTCAGTTTATTTTATATAAAAAAAAAAAAAAAAAATAAAGATAAATACAGGGGGTGGGGGGCAGGTAAGAGGGAAAGGTCTATTTTGTGGAACCAATTTCAAGTTTTTGTGCCCAATGTTGTAAAATAACTCTCCCACTGCAATGGCATCGTATCCCTGTTGGACCTGTTTATATATATGTGCCACGCTTCACGACTGTGGAATAGCTTCAGGCAGTTCAGAATCTGAACTGTTTTGTCTGTGACCCCAGGCGATGACTTCTCACACAGAAACAGGGCTGTGAGCCATAGGACATGCAGGTGGAATAGTAATATGATGAGTATTCTGCTACAGCACCGTCTCTCTTTAGTCCGTTGGAAAAAGGGATCCATGCCTTAAAAAGCTCTTTAGGTTGGTTCTCGAAATCTAAATGGTCGCAAAAGATCAATTTTGTTGACTTATTTTTGTGAACTCTGTGACGTTCAGTAAAGAAAGTTAAACTTGACAAGCTGTCCCTGAGCAATGCTTCTCCCGTGACCTGTAATCTGCAGTATAACATGGCTCCTCAGGCTTTACACAATGCCTTGCGTCCCTCAGTGTAAATCCCCGATGGCGCTTTCCTGCAAAGTGTGGAGAATTATCTTACAGGAAAGATGCATGGAGGGTGGAAGAGACAGCTCCATTCATGTTCAAGGCGGCAACGAACACCCATTGATAGGTCTGTTGGGCCTCTTGTAGTGGATTGATTATAGCTAGGACAACAACAAATGTTCATGGAGCATTTATCTAGGAGGGCCGGAACTCTGACTAATCCGGGAGAAAAATAAGTTTCCCTTCAAAAACGTATTCGAGGACGCAGTTTAGTTGTATGGGGACATCATTTTGTCGGAGGCAGGTATGCGTAGGCAGCAGAATTTGTAGCCCATCGTTTCTTGGGACTCCTAGATAAGTGATCAACCAAGTACTGATTTTTCAAGATTCACGAGAATCGTATTCCTATTCGATATATAAATGTTGGAAAGGTGCCTGATATGATCGCACGATAAAACATGACATAAAATGAACACTGCAAAACACAGTGAAAAAGAAAAGAAGGAATTGTCCCTGTAACAGAGTTTGTGTGTCTCATTGCAGGTCTCCTGGAGAGCAGCATGCGGCTGAAGCCCCACGAAGCTCAGAGCTACAGGAAGAAGGCACTCTGGGTCTCCTGGGTCTCCATCGTGGTCACGCTAATACTGGCTGTGGCAGCTTTCAGTAAGCATTCAAAATACTAATTTATAGGCATGCTACATGTACTAAAGTGCTATACAGCAACTTGTTAACTGTCTATGTGCTATCATGTAGTAAGAAGACTGACTGTGGCAATTTATATCTCACTTCCATGTTGGCTAAGAGGATATGTTGCCATCTAAACGTCTGTCTAGTGCGTTTTGCAAACCTCTCTCTACAACGTGAGGTTGTGTTACATTGTTCTACAAAGGTAAAAAACAAACAAACAAACAGTGGCTATCGTTTATATTAATTATATTATTCTGTATATTGGAGGTGACAGGTCACAAATGCTACTTTTGATTTAAATGAAATATACACTTTCAGTTTATATACCTGCAGGATTTGTTAAATTGAAGATTTTCGCTCAATGGTTGCTTATTTTCAATGCCACTATTTATTAGAATTTTAGTTGAGAATTTACTCTGACCTTTGTTTGAATTGTGTGGTATTTTTAAAAGAAACCTGTGTCACTAATCTGAAATGTTAGTGACACAGCATATCATAAACAGACCACACATGCCTTTGCACGCTGTGACGACAAAGAGCATGCGCCTTTCGCCCACATGATGAAGGTCAACTGTCCTGAAAAGCAAATGAATGAGTCACGGAAATGAATTGTGAAAGCGGAGAAGTTGACGGAAAATCAACAGCGCTACTGTACCTCCGGCGGAGCTGCACTTTCATACTATCTATTCCTAAAATTTGGTTTGGCCTGCGTTTGATGGAGTGGTTCAAAAACAATTCCAGACACTTTACAGTGAAACAGCGGAGGGGCACGGAAGACACATTTCCCGTCCAAAAAGTGGTTGAAAAATAACACCAGGATTCTGGGAAATTGTATCGTTGTAGAGGCTTTAATAATCACATTTGAGCAATAACAAACTGCAGACTGACAGTGAACCTCACAATGTGCCGCCTTAGTCCTTTTCTGTTAGTCACAGTCATGTTGTTTTAGCACCTCCCTAATTATTTGACTGATGATCCAACACCCAGGTTTATGAATTATTCGTCCCGCTCCACAAGGTGATGGATCCATTTCTAACCATGTTCCTACTTCCATCGTGAAACATGTCATACTTTCAAGGCTCCCTGACGTTTATGGGGCAATAAGACTGATTCCCTGAAGGTAAATATAACATAAAAGATAGTCTGAAGTTTGGATTCACCGGATGAGGGCAAATATAAGGTTGCCAATACAGCATAAAGCTCGTAGAAGAGTGCAGAAAAGCACATTTTCAAGTAATTTATATGGACAATCTGAGGTCCAGATTGTCTTTTGTTGCTTTGTCCCTTTACTATGTGATAAACATGCCATTATTGTTCTTGGAAACCTAATCACACAACCACGAGTCTGCCTGGGGAGGCATTTTTGGTGGTTTTACTGAACATACTCTGCCCCAGTCACCCCTATGATGTTGTGAAATAATGTAGCAACAGTTTCAACACACAGCTTGTTGTCTTATGATATTGGGGATGTCTACGCTGTGCTGCACTGTCGTGAGTACAACACGGGAAGATGCTTTGTCATCCTGGCTAAGCACAAGTTTCAAGTCACCATGTGTCCCAATCCATTCACGCACATGCTCGATGTGCTGACTGAGCACACACATGCAGCTGCACGGATTCACAAACTACCAAAAAAAGAGACTTAGAGGAAACTAGGTATGAGCATTTGTAAACGCTTTTTGTACACATATGACATTGTGTTCAGTTGAAAACATCCGTTTCTAATCTAAAACAATAAGCAATAAGAAGAAATGTTCATAAAATATAATGGACCAAACCATAAAGCAGACGATTTTATTTAGCCTAAAAGGTCCAAATGTAAGGTTTGGTCGCCCACACATACTTCAGCATTTAAATATGAATGTTGGCTTTAGTAAGAGCAGGACTAATAATTATTTTTATACTAACACTGGATCAAAGGACGTGAAATGTTGGCACTCATAGTGACGAACCCACAGAGAATAATTGCAATAATTGACTCTAAAGTTCACCTTAGCTTTATGGAGTTTATTCTAACTAGCTGTTTTGGCTTTGCTTCCCTCAACTAAGCTGTTTTGCTTCCCTCGCACGGCTCTCATAGTGTCTTTTTGTTGTTGTTGCTGCTTTCAGCAAAGAAGATGTAAAGTATGCTACTTTAACTGGTGAACATAGTGGAGCATTCAGCAGCTAAAGAGACATCTTTTCTTAGATGTTAGCAGAAAAAGCTGAACATTCCACTTATATTCGTCCGTTCCATGAATAAAAATATAATTTCAGCTTTAAAAGGACTTTGAACGTGAATAGAAATAGTTAAGATGATTATGATGATGGTTGTGGTATGTGAACGACATTCATGTTATTGATTCATATTTCCCATTCACTTCAAGTGAACCCAGCACAGGGAGGCATGGACACAGACTCTGCAAAGTAGAACAATGGAGAATACTTTTTTTCTTTGCGCGTGAACATTGTTTGACGATGACAAAGCGTTAGAACATAGACTTTGAACAGACGATGGCCCGCAAAGATTTGAGCCAGGCTACTGGGAGACAAGAAGTAAAGGAACAAGAGCACGGAGGGACGGTGGTGTGGAGTGTACACCCCCCCCCCCCCACCCCTCCAGTCATAACTGTAGCCTCTAGAGGACCGGTCGGTGGCACTGGGTTAGGAATAAATGAATGCGGCGGCATCACACAGCACAGAGAGGGATAAAAAAAAAAAATCAAATGAAAGCAGAGAGGATGTGCACTGAAGAGGAGACTCCTCTGTGGAAGAGAGAAGAGGAACCAGACAGGGGGAGACAGATGGATATGGAGGTACGCAGTGAAGCTCTGAAAGGTGCTATGGTACCAGGGGACCAGGCAGGATGAGTTCTGGCAGGCAGCGTTGGGGGATCTAGTGGTGGTGATGGCTCAACTTTAAAGAGCGCCAGCGTGCCGTTTTCCTCCCGCCCGTGCCCTAGTTTCTCCTTCTCCCTCACTCTCGCCATCCCACATCTTTTATCTTTTACGTCACGTCAGCTTGTTTCCTCACCCTGTACTTTCTTTACCGCCTCTATATGTGCTGTCTCACCATATATCTAGATCCACTGTATTCTGCAAAGTCAAAAGATGGTTTCGATTTCGTCCAGTGCGTGGGGGAGGGTCTTGTACGTCGTTTTTTTATTTTTATGATGAGTTTTCCTCTGGTGGACAGGTTTTAGATAACAAGGTAAAAGTCCTGCTTATCTCATGTATCTTTCATCCTGTTTCTGCCAACCCCCCCCCCCACACACACACACCCCTTTCTTTCTCTATGGAAAACGGAAAACATCCTCTGCATTTCTGTGACCTTTAGCAGCATTTTAACATTTACAAGGGATGAGGGTTCAAGGCCGATCCCTTTCTCCGCCACTTTTTCAATTCTGCTGGTCATAAATGGCTGCACCCGCTTCAGTTCACAACCTTTCTTGAGGAGCTGTCTTTTGTGCTCCCTTGGCTAGATATTCACCTATGAAAGTGGTCTTCAAAGGCTTTATTAGACATGCCAGGCTCAGAGCGTGAGCAGAGATCACACCTCAAGATGTAATGTAGGAGCAATCTGATAGGTGTTATATTGACATGAAGAGGACGTCACATGTCCGTCACGTATTGGCCAGTAACACACAGACATGGATCTTGATGGTACAATTCCAAGCCTAGAATAAACTCTCGATCGTTTGAGGAAAAATACATAAAGAGAAAACTGTTTTCTTTTGTTCTCTGCTAAATTAAATTAAAAAAAATAACAAAGTCATGCTGCAGCAGACACTAGCACCCTCCCACGTATGTTTATTTCTGTTGTTTTATGTAAATAAGGGTCTGAGACAACAAGTTTATCTCCAGATGATATTTCATGCCTTTGGTAAATGAGATCTGGCATTTTATCATACTGCCATGCCAGCATTATATTATGTCATTTATTATGGATTAAACATCTGTTGGCAGTTTGAAAAAAATAGTTCTGTGAAAAATCCCTGGGGAATATTAATTGTAAAATTGTATTGTATTGTCAGATATTGTCAGATTGTCAATCATGTGGCTGAAGATGCCACGTGAAGTTTTCTTAACTTAAACAAATAAAGTTTCTGTTTACATGCAGTGTTTCTCACCAAAACGTATTGTGTGTATCTGCGTGGCCTTTTAAACGAGTAACATGCATTTCCTTCCTCAAAAAAACATCCGCCAAACGGATTTCTTTAACGACAACAAAAAAAGAAAAACACAAAACAATTTGAAACCTGCATTGTTTACTTCCATGTTCACCTGCTAGCCGTCTTCTTCTTCGCTGCATTTGTTGGCGCATCTCTGCGTTACTTGGAGCCTCATCACCGCCACCTGTAGGTCAGGAAAAGTGTGAAACCATTGGCAGAGATGTGGAGCAGGTCAGCCAGCCTGCACATGCACATCCAAACTAAACAAGGACCCATTCATAAAAACATTGCTCCAAGACATTACCAGTGCACAAAAACTCCAAAGGGATTAAGTGTTGACTGAAACTACTACAGACACCTTCCAGACAATCAAAAAAAAGAAAAAAGACTTGGCCACTTCCCAGGATATAAAATCCAAATGACACAAAAGAAAGGTCTTATTTATTACACTTAAGCCACAATTGAAAGCGGAGGCTCAGACAAATTAAATAGAAGACATATATATATATATATATATATATTTGCTTCAATTTACATAGTATTTAACTGGAGTGTCTTTGCACTGGAACACTTGGTTCTGTGTTGAACTATGAGAAGAAGTGTATTTCAGGGATGTTTTGTCAGCCTGTGCTTCTTATTAGAAATCCCAACCCAAACCGTGTAAGTTGCTGAATAGATATTGTTTCATTATCAGGTATAAGGGGATTTCTGATTCGTGTTTATGTGATGCATTTGTATTGTGCTTGCTAAGCGGCAACAGGAAAATCTGTTCCATATTCAGAGCGGGGGACAGACCGCACACCAACAAGGATGATTTTCAGATTGCCTTACAGGCCCTCCAGGAGCAGGCTATCGGAGCTGGCCTGTGGACTAATAGGCTGCCACACGATCAATCAGTGGCACTGCCAACAGCCATTTCGTGTGTGAGCAAGGAGGGAGGAGGGGTGGAGGAGGAGAGGGAGGGAGAAAATGGGAGGGGAGTGGCAAAGAAAGAAGGAAGAAGAAGTACTGTGAGAGCAGGACGGAAACTAGGGGAACATAAAAGAGGAAGAGAGCAAAAAAAGCCTGGCTGTGTGATAGCAGAACATAGAGAAAGTTAGAGGAGATGGGACTGGAGGAGATGGAGATGGAGAAACGACGGGAACAAGGCCAGTGATTGATAGAAGAGGATCGTTATTAAGACAAAAAAAGAAAGCAAGAAACAACTTGGCCAAGACACACAGCTTCTCTCTTCTTCCCTTTCTCCGTGTTTCTTTCTCGTTTCCTTCTGTCCCTGCAGTGGAGCTGTAATTACTGGGATTTAACCCAGATACATAAAGCGAAAGCCCAACATAATAAATAAACCATCGCTTTATGGATATCTATCCGTGCCGCGACGGTTGGAGCTGAGCCAGTGAGTGTGTTAAAAGTGTGACACGTCGTGAGGGCAGTATGGAACCCTTGTTTGACCCCCCTGCTATCACACTTTGAACCCTGGTCATTTGCACAAGGCCCAGTACAGCGAGTGCAGCTGCATGCACGTGCCACACAGCATAATATCAGGCCGAATAAGAATTATTTTAGCGAAACGAAGCAGTAGACTTTCAGATCATTAAAAATGGTTATTGTAATGTTTGCAGTGGAGCCATAATCCATAACTGCATTTATATCTTCTAGTTTACATTCTGTCTTTGAGTTTGAGATGATTTTTTTTTAGTAATGCAGGAGCTTGATGGATGTTTTAGCATTTTAGTGTTTCAGCCTACAATTTTTGTTTTAAAAAACGTACTTGGCTTCACTTAATTATTTATTTTTTTGCCGTCTTCTATTCTGTATTTATGCTCGTCCTAAACAAGTGTTCACCAGTTATGAAAGCGGTGTTATGCAGTATATGAATATTATCATTTGTGTGAACCAATTCTTTAAAGGTACTCTTCAGTTTTTTTCCGACCACTAGTAGCGCTGTGGTACAACGTTTTTTACAAGTGGGTCCCTGTTTTGTTTGGTACGATCACGCACATGCACGAGCATGTGGGCGATGCAATACACATTTCTGCCAATTACTTCACACTACTCCAGTGTTCCACTGGCCGCGGTACTACGGCAAAAATGTAGCAATGCACGAGCGAAGAAAAAGGCTGCCCGCCGCATAAACGTGGATGTAACAATGCAGGATTCAAAGCTTTTAGAAAATCAGTTTTTGCGAAGGTTTTATGCATTCAACCAGTTCATCAGACCTCAGGGATTCACACAGTGCGTTCTGGAGAGCAGCACTGCATGTGAAACTCAGGGGCAGGGCAACTGTAAGCGGCGTTAGCTGAGTAGGCTTATTTCCTCACTGACTTATTAGCAAAGGCAAAAACATCACTGGTATTGGTTACGTTTGACTTATCGCTCCAATTTATTTGCAGATCTCTCCTGATTCTGATGTCATTCTAAACATATTTGGTCACTTACTGTATTTGCATGACGGATAAATATATGCCACAGAGCGAAATTGCTACAGAAATGGAGGGGGAGGATCAGTGGCTGACTTTATTTGAACAGTGGTCGTTTTACTACATTGTGAGTAATGTTAGCTTTAAAAAAAAAAAAAAGAAAAAAAAATACCGTGCTCAGGACTTTTAGGCAATTACTTAAACCTCTTAAATAATTAAACTATACGTGTGACTCATTTTAGAAGATTAATGTCTTCAAAGCAAACAAATGAGCTTGAGGCTCCTGAGGGGAGCAAATAATGCATTGTTGGTTTTGGTCTTTTCGTGGGATTTATTGACAATAAGAATCCTTTATATACAATGTGACTTAAGGAGCTCAGAATGACGCGAATTAGATGGATCGCTATTCACACCATGAATAATGAAAGACTCCGCTAGACAAGAACGAGCAAAGTTCACAACTCAGACAGAAGATGTCTGTAAGCGTGATGATAATCCTCCATGTCGTGCTTTTTTTCCCGCGCCGTGACAAAGCGCTGTAATATTATCGCCATTCATTTGTGGTCATTAGAGATGCGCCTGCTGACTCCGGCTGCTTCCATTATCTCATTTGCTCGATCTGAAAGTATAACATAGCCAGGGCAAAAACAAGTGATGAATCACAGAAGGCAGAGTGTACACAGTAGAGATGTTTGCGTTCAGCTGTATCGGGCTGTCTGCAGGCCATTCATCATATGAGGGCAGACACTGCAGAAACACAGTCGTACCCCTCCCTCCCTGCCTTGCTCCAATTCTACCTCCCTCTGCGCTTTACTCCCCCCAATCCCCCTGGTCCCACCCACTTTCCCTCCTTTCTTCCTCTCCGCCCAAACCTCCTCCTCCTTCCCTCTCCCCCTCCCTCCTCCCACCTTGCTCGTACACGTCACCACAAACACTATCATTTATTCATTTGTTTTCCCTTTCCGTCCCAGTCTATTTTTACTGATAAATACCAAGTTGCCAACGGGGAAGTGGCGAGGCAATATGGTGTCAGATTTAGAAACCCAAAATAATTTGTTGTTCCTCTGCAATCATTTTAACTGTGCCTTCAGCTTCTTTTTTTTCTTTTCTTTGCCCGTGTACCTATTGCCATGCTTACAGTAGGTTTATTGTCGTGTGTGTGCTTCCAGCTGTATGATTTATATATGATATATGATTACCGGCTGAGTCTAATAATCAGAATGAAGTATCCTGGTCCAAATGGTCAATATTTGTCATTGTGTTTAGCCGTCACATGTAACTCTGGTTTTTTGTCTGTATATGGTTTGGCAAAGAACAGAAAGAACACTGAGTTTCCATCAAACATCATCTCCTCTATAATTACGAGCTTGTTTACTTCAGTATTCTAGGTCCATTTACATTCCCGAGGCACTGAAATTAGTGGACCAGCGGCTTACATCTGCCAAACTTCTACATACGCCACTAATACTAAGTAGGTCAGGCTGCTCTCATACAATGTTCATGGCTATACATATGAAAAGTAATGCGAAGTAATTTGCGTATATACTATGAAATCCATTCATGTTTTATGGAAGAAATCCGCGTAGGTAGGAGGTCAGGGGGGAATTTGGTGGATCCAAAAACACCAGACTTTCCCCCAAGAGGGTGCTGCTCATCTCCCGTGTGAAACCAGAATTGATTTGTTCGTCACACAACTTCCTTACTTAGGTAATGCCACTTGCATAGTTTTTTTTTTTTTATAACCCAAATCTTGATTTTTCATAAAACTAAAAAAGGTAGTTTTGTTGCCCATCTTCCTGGAAAGACGGAAGTTTATTTTGAAAAGACTGTATGGATCTAAATGAGCAGAAATTGACACGTGTTGCTGGACATTCAACATTTTTTGTCAACAGCTTTCTCATTTTATTTTAAATCGACTCTTCAGATCAACCTAACATTTATTCGGGCCTCCTGCTTCCTTCTTGAGTTTTGGAAAAAAAAGAATCAATGCTTAATAAAATGTTACATGTTACACCTCTAATTGAAAGGCACATCAAGGTCGATGGTATTACTTAGAGGTGTTTCGATGTCATGTGACAAAGGCTATTTCATGAACCGTAACCAACCTTTTCACAAGCTTTTGCGCAAATCCATTCATAACGTCCACGTTAAAAAGACTTGGAATTGGACCAAATGCATCATACTTAATTACACGCATTAAACATTATGTCTCATCCTCAATATTACATTACATTTATTTAGCTTACCCAAAGCAACTAATAATAAGTGCATTCAGCCATGTGGACACGTCCCAAGAAATTGAAAGAATCATTGTACACACGTGCATCATCAGTACATCATCTATGCAACACTGCTTCAAGTGCCACATTTAGAAAGAATAACAAATAGAGAAAGAATGTTATTATCTGCCAGCTGGCGAAAGAGAAACCCATTATTACTTTAAAAGATGTCTCTTTACGCCGGATCACTGTTATCAGATGACCTAGGATTTTCCAGTGGATAATTTAGCCCTAAGCCCTGAATCCAGATTTTCTAAACAGGAATTACAGACACATTCTAAATATTGCAGATCAAATCACAGATTACTCTTAAGATTGCTTTCTATTACTCAACATACCTGCTCAGTGTTAAATGACTACCCCTGTCATTTAACACTTAACCCATGTGTTGACTGAAGGGTCAAAGATGGCCCGCCACTCTGTTTAACACCAGAGAAAAAACCTTAATTCATAGTTTTATTAAATGAGATTTTTTTTTTTTACATCTTTAAAGTCTCTGCATACAAAATTGCATGCTGTCCTACATGTGCTGGTTAGAGTTGATTAATGTATAGGTAACAATTTCACTTTCAACATTCATGAATATTCAAAACGCTATATAACAATAAACATAACACAATATTTCTAATAATTAAAATAGTTTATATTTGCTGGTTAATTTGTTTTTTTTACAAGGATCATAGTGTCTTATAATTCCCCCAGTTATAATGCATTACGCTCTTTTTATAATGCATTATAATCATACACTATATGCAGTATAATCATGTAACTTATTATAAGTATGTTTATAATTATTATACACACGGGATTGCAAAACAATGTCAGTGCGTGAACAGCAATTATGAAGTTTTATGATACTCCTTAGAAATGCTTTCTAATGTGTTATGATTCTGATTATAAATCATTCTGAAAATGTTCTAAGTGCTTATATCATACAGTGCTACACATTGTGAGTGTTTATAATGCTTCATAGACATGGAAGTCTTACCATTCAGGTTTTTCACGTTTTAGTTTTATCTATTATCTTATTTTATTCTTATTTATTCATGTTGTTTATACACCTTGTGGGTGGGGACAATGGGAGAAGCCTAGTGTTTTGTAATTGAACTCCTCACCACACAACCATATGGTACTTTGCAATACTGTTATTATCCATTTAATGTTGTTTTTCTGAACTGTTAAGAGGAAAAACCCAGATATTCACAAAGTTTGTGATGAATGACAGGTTGTTTCTTTACGCTAAATAGATTTTCGGGGTTTTAAAATTCAATTAAGCGTCTTTATTTCAGGGGGGGTTGAGCGAAGGCAGGTCATTGTTGACCCTTAGCACAAGTGGAGTATACAGAATTTTAAGACTACGCGAGGGTTAAACACCAGCAGACAATGTAGAATACTGAAGCAGAATGGGGTCACAGACTGGCTGTGGACTGGTATGTTAATCTTTAGTGGTTAAACGTCTCTTGCCTTATCTGAGGATTGTGCACTGAAGAGCATAACGCTGTCTTTTACAACCCATGATTTGACGACATGTGCCCGAGACTGTATTTGCCATTACCAGCAATAATGAACGGCATTTGCTCTGTGTAAAATGTACTGGCTTCAGCAGCAGAATCACTGTGTAGTATCTTACCGTTGGCAGAATGGGGACAAGGGTACTTTGACTTCTCAGGGGTAGAGTGGGGTTATTGAGGTGATGGCTGCTCTGCATAGCTACCGCTCTCCATGATCCCTGATCTCAGTGACTTGTGAACGCATCATGGAGGTTCTACGTTTAAAAAGAAAAAACAAAAAGGATTTGGATTGTAAGATCTCTATGTTATGAAAAGTGAGTAGGGTTACTTTCACACATAAAGTGTTTGGTGTTGGATAACAACCTCTGGTTTGCTTAGGCTGGCTCGCATGATGTTGTTCTGCAACCCTGTCTCCTACACAATGCGTTCCCATAAAACTAAATCGACCTCCCTGACTTCCTCCTCTTGCGGGACTTCTGCGGACTTCGACGAAATCCAGAACAAAATACGCTTCTGCCTCTAAAAAACTAAATTGACAGTGCAGTTTCGTTTGTATGGGCACGTCCTTTTTACGGCTGTGTTCAAACTCTGGTGTGATTCAAGTGAGCAACAGAGCTTGAAAGAAAGGGCCTTGATCCCCTTTGGTGCAGTTTAATTCGTTGGGATGATGGATATATCTGATTTTGGCACAAATTCAAAAGCTAAACTACTAATAAAGTCGCTGATTTTGGGTAGCTATCCGCTTGTAATATTCCAATACAAAATGACTTTTCATTCTAAAATATCCATCCATTATAAGTCACAGTCTCGACTGATAAAGCTCGTAATCTATTATTTTTCTTCTGAGCACTTTGAAACATCGGAGAAGATGAATTAACTGCAAACTTTGCTGTAAGTCTCTGAAATGAGATTTCGATGCGAGGGACCGTGTGACACTGATGCAGGATGACAGTCACCTTTCTGTCCGTATTACATGTTTACTGTTTAGTCCTCTTGGATCATAATGGTGTTAATGGTCCTGAACTAAAGAGGTAACAATGTGTCTTTTTTCCCTCCTTGGTATGAATCAACTGAACTGAAGTTACGAAGGCGATGTTAATTGTGTTTGCTGCAGTCCTCGTTGTTCTCCTCACTTTCTATCATTCCGGATAGAGGGCCCAACAGTGATTCGTACCATCCGCTTCCACACAAGCTACAACATATTCCAGCAGTCAGTTACACAGTGGTCCCCGCAAACAACACCCTAAAAACTACGTCCAATAAGCCCACAGCACCAGAGTTGACGTAATATGCTACAATCCACTCACCATTACTCATGTGCCTCTTTGCAACCAATTTGTCAAGCTCCTTGATAAAGGATGAGAGGATATTAACTATTCAACTAATTTATTCTTGATTCATTCTAAAAGTTTTTTTCATGTGAAAACAGTTGCAGTCGCCACAAAACGTTTTGTAGATGCTATTGCATTGGGGCGTATGAGTCAGTCGCACTTACGGGATGAAGTGTGGCTGTAATCCAAACTGCGCGGCGATACCGCATTATAACTGCACGCTTTTTTCCAGTGAAGTACCACACTGTCACAATAAAGCAGATCTCCTGCTATTCACGCGCTCTGAAGCTCCTCCGAGCGCGGGGTTGTCTTCAGCGCTCTCGCTTTCTCACACCAGATGCTCCCGTCACATCTCCCCTGCTCCTCTTCAGCACCAAAGATGACACAGGCAAACCATCGCGCTCATCCATAAGCGTACACTTCGAGATGTGCCAATCCTCACGTTGCAGCGTAGGTTGAAGACGCGAATGCATTCGTCAAAGCTGGACAAATCAGAAGTATTGCAAACAATTAGGAGGACAATGTGTGATGTCATCTTTACACCCACAACAGCTCTTTTCTTGCTACTGATTCCCCTGTCATGGAGATCATTCATTCAACACACCTTAGTCTTAATCAGTAGTGACTTTGCTGTGGCATGTGTGCATGTACATGTATGCGTATAACTGGTGGGTGTGTAGGTGTTTAGGCCCTTGTTCCGTAAGTCTCTGAAATCTTTATAACACCGAGGATAGTGTTACTTATAAATCACAGTCTTCATTTTCCCCGAACACCCATTTTTCTTCTTCTCTTCCAGGCTTGATCATTCATCTACATTCATTGCACCAGTAATGAAGTAGATTTATGTTTTTTTAATATGAGTTTTTTTCGTTTTTCTGATTATTATTGTGCACTTCCAATACATGAAATGGATGCATTTAAATTCTGAGGTCTGCATAGAGAGAGATAGAAAATCTCTAAATTTACTCTAAAGGCATTTAATGAGCTAAATCTTGTTCAAAGCTACTGTAGTTTGAAGCTGTGTATCATTTGGAACATTTTCTGAAATTGTGTTGATATGATTCCAGAGTTTTATAACAGACATCAGAACCTCTGATACTTCACTTTAAGGATAACATTTATTTATTTTTTTTCATTGTCAAATTTCTGTAGCTGCACACAAAAAGTCTAAAATTGTTGCAACTATGACTTAAAGGAGTACATATGGGACTAAAGAGTTAACAAGCCTGCAAATCTGAACAGACATTCAGTAGCAGAATGTTTTTACTCTTCCAACACATTGCAATCCTGACCAAAAAAAACACAATACCTAACCCTACATTAGTAAACATATAGTCACGTCCTTGAAGCTAAATATGTATCCGGTCAACGTATCCTCATACAGCGGTTTGTAGGATATCTTACGAAAAGTTATTTAGTTAATTTCCGTGCATGCGAATTGATTACGTGGGTTACATATGATTATAAGCCTTCGCACTAATGACAAAAGCCAGATGTTAGTGGGTGTTAGTGGGTTTTTTGTCCTGTGATGAAGCTTTTATTTCAGGTTTAGGAATGTTTGAGGTAAACTGATCATGGGAAATAAAATATCTCTATGAGTCTACTTGTGTTGGTAAAAATGAACTCCCTCCTTATTATCTCCACCACCGCTACAGACAAGACATTAAATGATCAAACCCTCTGTCAACTCCAAGATAGGATGGATACAAAAAATCGAAGAATTTCTCTTAATCAAAGCACAAATGACAAAGTTTGCACTAATGTTCATTTGGTGGTTGTCTGTAAATGGTATGGGAATGATGTTGGGTCTTTAGTACATAACGTTTGAACGTGTGTGTGTGTGTGTGTGCGTGTGTGTGTATACACCTGTGCTGTGCTGTAAACTCTTGATGTTCAGGGGATACCATGTGGTCATGGATGGTTTGTTACACAGCTTCAATCATCAGATCTTGTGATTAAACTGAATGAATTATGAATGCTGGAGCAGACACACATAGAGGCACATATGTAGGTTGTGCAACATGTCGCTAGGTAATGTCGCTAACAGCATGGACACCAAGGATTTGCTCCCTTGCCTTTTTGAATGTTATATTTGTTTGACCTAAAAAGTATTTTATGTTAGTAAGTAGGCATGAGATGATATGTAGATTTCATGCAATGATTATTCTGGCTAAAATAATTGCGAGTCACAATGATATCCTGATAATCATTCAAATATGCTTAAAACCTTAAAAATGGCACTAATAACACACTGGAATCACTTTCACTGTAATTTTGTTGACACTTTTTATTGCATCACAGACACATTTTTTTAGTGAACATCCTTTTTAGTGGAAAACAAACACTCCAACAATCCTAAATAAGGTAATCCTAAATCATAAGGTTCCTCTACATAAATAAAGGATTCCATTTTCTTTTTTACCAACATTATGCAAGTCTGTTCTTTCTTACAGGATAATTTCTGTATTTCATAAATCAGGCTCTATTGTTCACTTCTCTACCATGACAGCGAGCTAGGCATGTGAGGATATTCATAATTATCGGGATAATGGAAACTCACCACGCTCAACGTATAGTGAGTGTTTTTCATCCTGACCTGCGATAAAATCCTATATCGTCCCATCCCTCCCCCGAACCCTAACATTCTGTAGGACCGCAGCTTTGTTGTTTACATTGGGATTCAGGCTTTCCCTACTGTTGTCAAGGTGATTCTGTCCATCTCAGCTTCGCTGCTCAGCCTTGTACTCACGCTGAATGGATTTCTGTTAAGGTTTCACACAACATTAACTGTCTGATGCCACCTGTAGTTTGCGACAGGTGGTCGGACGGTACAGCTGCTTAGCGGCTTTGGCTGGGTTAATGGGCCAGAGAGTAACTCTGTAGCAGCCTGTCAGTCCAGTCAGATCCGGCTCGAGAACATGATTTTAATACAAACAGAACAGTGTGATTGTTAAATATGTTATAGTGGATTGAATCTGGAAGTATTTCCCCCTTTGATGTCACTTACTTTGCCCCATGTGTACTCATTTATTGTATTATTACTACCATCAATTATTTTCTGCAAATAGGGTTGAAGCTAAAAATCAAAAACCCACGCTTGGAAATCAAGCAATACAAACTAAGCAATGTGAGCTCAATGATGGTTAACGCGCTGCAGAAATATTTGTTTTCTACATCTCCATCCCCACACGTTTCACTCATAGGACGTTTGGGTTGAAATGTTTTTTCGCAGATGATATTATCTGTGGGTACTGCTTGGTAAAACTTCAGGATTTCTACCAGTTGCTGCCTTTGGTGCCGCAAATATGCAAAGACGCCTGCTGCAGCTTTAAAGATGAAGCCATCGAGGATATTCCCACCTCACTGTGGTAACGCTACGCTATTGATCCCCTTCTCAAGAGAAATTGTTTTGAAAACCCTGCAGAACTGATGCAGAGCAGATGCAGGGTAAGAGATACTTTATTTTCCAAACAAGACAGACCAAGGTTCAAGGCACATAACTTTACATTTTGAAATGTGTTTCATACCAGACCTTTGTTGTCCATCAACTCTCTGTGCTTTATATTTTTAACTAACGAATAAAGACAAATTACAAAGAAAATCTGTCAGATTCGAAGGCACGAAAGCACAGTGGCGAAGAAGATGCTCAGCAATGATGCTGACTAGAATGTTTTTAAGGATGAAATCATTGCAAGTATGTCTTTTTGTTTCAAGCACTTCTCTAGCACACACTTCACCTTGTTGTTGATGTGCCAGGGAACTCTTTGTAGGCATTTTTAGTCAACGCTACGACGCTTGTTTTACCCGTGAATTTGCTCGGCTGTCAAAACCTCTCCATCTGCAGCGTAATTATAGGACAGCCTCTCTATAGGCAGCCTCGCACCGCCTTTTATCAGTCAGCAGCACTTGACTATTTTTACACCTCACTGAAGTGAAGGTGTGATCAGATATAAATGTCAGAAAAGAATGTCTGCGTCTGAGCGACCGTGTGTGTGTGTGTGTGTGTGTGTGTGTGTGTGTGTGTGGCTATCTCTTGTTAGTCACACCGTGGTTGTAATGTTCTGCCTATCAAGTGCCGAGGTGTAGCGTTTCACAGATAAAGTCTAAACAGCTCAGTGCAGCTCAGGCAGCTGAAACAGAATAGTTAAAAAGAGAACTTGCTTTCGGTGTGTTTTGTGTGTCGTGTGTTTTTTTCATACAGCTAATATGGCTAGCGGAGACATTTTCGACCATAAATGTCTAATTGAAGGACTGTCATTGTATTTGAACATTCATGGTGAATGTTCAAATACAATACCGCTACTAGTAGTGGTAGTATACTACAATACTACTAGTTTACCACTAGCGTAAATACCACTGCTGTCAAATGTAGCTCAAGAAATGTGAAGGATTGTATCGGAGACATGATGATTCTTGGGTAGTTATCGGTGTGATGGTGTGTATGGGAACCCACCGTTTCTATATTCTCACCTCCCTGGTCTTTATGTTGTAGCGTCGCTCTGGTGTTGTTGCTTGTGATCATTACATGGGAGGAACAGCCTTGTGGATGTCATAAAATATTAATAGCAGCTCAATTAATCGCACTGTACCGCATAAGGCTGCAGTGCTGTGGTAACAATATGTGAGGTGGTTAACAGCTGGGCGAGACACTACAGGCGAAAACATCGTTGTTTCGTGCTCTGGACAATTTTGTAACTTCTTTCACAGACTAGTGGTAGATAATGCCTAATTTGAATATTTAACTGTATTACAAAAATAATTGTCTTAATGTAAGTAATCAACTACGGATGTTTCATGGTCATACTTATTAGTTAAACAATCTTTTTTTAGCCTATTCACTTGCAGTGTCTTGCACATTGTATGGGATTTTTCAATACTTATCTTTAAAGGCTCTTTTCTCAACATTGTTTTTTTTTTCTTATACTCTGAGTGAGAAATCTCCACTTCAGCAGCACTTACAGAGCATACACCAAACTCCAGTCTCATTCCTATATATATTCTCAAGGTTTTTACTGAGGGGTTTGTTCATATATCAATTATAGACAGATTTATATAACAATTTTTTCCCAAAAAGATTTTTTTTTAATTCCAGGGATTCCCCTCTGTAAACACATTTCACTTTACTGTCAACACAATGGCAAGTTTCAAACCTGGCTTCATCCCATGTTCAGATTTCTGTTCTCGAAATGTATGCAAATGAGCACATAGGCCTATTTAATAAGATAATGCATAATTTGCATATTTAAACACATCAGAAAACTAGTAATACTAGAAAATATTGTCTTTAATGTAAGTTAGCTATTGGGGAAGATTCATGCTGACATCTCATAGTTAGAATAATTACCATATTCACCTGGGGTGTCTCCCCTGAAGAGTAGCTGTGTTAGTTTGCTATTGCTGTGAGGGTTTTACATCATTTTCTTTACTAACGGTTGAAAGCACAAACATGTTGTTAAAATGAACTTGGATACATGATAAAGACTAAGGGGAATTCTTGTGACTTGGTATTGTACTTGTACTTGTACTTCAACCTCTCCACAGCTAGAAATGTACAGGGTTTCAGGCGCACAGTCCATAAAACCAAGACTAATAAGTCAGCCCCGTCTCTGATAATACCTCTGGTCACCTTCTGAAATACTGTGCAGATCAATTATGTTTTATTTTCCATCTCATATCTAAGTTTTCCTTAGAACAACAAACAGTTCCTAGAAATTGGCGAGGTCTAACAGCGTGAATAATGATTGTATGTCTGAGGCCATCAAACTGATAGATAGTCATGATGACTCAGCTGATGATGTTTTTGGCGATGGCTAAACAAAGGTTTTGTGTTGTCACTTGATATGCTCATGTTTTCTTTATCATGCTTCATTGTACTTTGGTTTTACCTGGTTCCCCTCGACAGAGCTATAAGGTTACACAGCTGTTTCCAGACTCTGAGTAGTGCTAGCGAACTGATCCTGGTTTGTAAAATCAGTCAGAATTCCCCTTTTATGCATACCAGAAGACAATGTAGGAGGATCGGTAAAGGCCAATCATCAGTATTGCAACCTCACGGATGATCTTTTCAGGATGTTTTCCTGAACAGGACCGTCTGTTAAATCCATATTCTGCCTATTTTTTTTTTTTTTTTGCCTCTCCTCTCATCACTGCAGCAGCGCTCACTTCACTCTCGTCACTAGCAAATCAAAGAGCTCGCTGCAGCTCGTTATAAAATCACACGGAGCCCCACGTTCTACTGTTCTCTAGGAGCATCCCTTTAATTCACCAATGGTTCAAGGATCGAGCTGGTATAATGAACTCTTATTGAACTACTAGCTTTTCTTGCCTCATTTAGCGGTGGAGCACAAAAGGATCAGGCGGTAGAACCCCCACAGCATCCAACAGCTACTTCAACAGTGATAAATGGTAAACTGATGCTTGCAATGCATCCATTACCAAGAGGGCTGGGCTTTCTCATGCTGCAATTTGTTAACTGGGAATAGATTATATGGTGGTGAGAGTGGCCTCAGGGAAAGGCGACTGGGAAAGCCTAATTTTCCCCTGAATGCATTACTTTTTCTGTATTGAACCTTATGCTGTTGGGCTGGCGGAACACGTACATAGGGAGGGGTAAGGCTATAAGGGGGTGAGGAAGTGAAAGAAAGAAAGATGGACCTGTCATTTACACTCCATATGGCAATTTCAATCCCTTCCTTCGTCTTTTTGGAGAGCAATGCAACCCGGTCTCCTACAAAATTACGCTCTCATACAACTAAACAGCATTCTAAAATACGTTTCGAGGGAGACTTGTGTTCTCCCGGATAACGGTTGCAGTTTTAATCACCTTTATCACGGTGACCTTGTGAAATTTAAACAAAACAAAACAAAAACTCAACAAATCTATGTGTTATGTTTAGCCAACAAAACTACTTGGTTAGGTTTAGTAAAATATCATGTTTTAGCTCAAAAGTAAATACGTTCTTTATGTTATTTAAATTACGGATGTATATACAAATAAGTCAACGTTAGTTTCCCACCAACAGCGGTCTGCTGGGTGCAAGTCCTGTGCTTGTTTGACTCATCCATCCACCCCAACCTCCTCCATACGCAGACTTCCACAGACTATTTGGAAACGTATTTGTGATACGTCAAGAAAACGTAATTGTCAATGCAATTTTGTTGTAATGGAACGTAACTTTTAGAAGACCAGGCGGAGAACTGAGGTGTAACTGGCGAAACCGATGTCAGCGTCTTAGTTTCTCTCTCATCCCATGCTTACACACAGCTTTACACCTTCTAAGGTTTTATTAACTGAGCGTAAGCAAGAGACAGGAGTGTGCACGGAGAGGAAGGGTGAACAGAAAGGCCAGGTAGGGAAGTCGAAGAGGAGAAAAAGAAGACCAAGAGAGTGAAAGCAGACAGAGAGGGTGATAGGTATAAGATCGATTTAGTTCACAACAACGAAGAATAAGAAGAAAGCTCATCTTGCTGCGAATGGAGCAGCTTAACATGAGCTGCTGAACGGCCACAGTACACTGCTCTGCACTTGCACTGTACTTACAGACAGGAGATAACAGGAGTTTGTTGATATTGTTATTTCTGAAGAATTCAGCTTGCTGTCCACATATTCAATTGGACAATGTTGGTTCATCAGTTCTACAGCAGTTCAGTGTTCCACATCCTTAAATAAATAAACCTTAGGTTCAGATTTGATGTTAAATTGGGATTTCTAAAAGGTGCAGGTATTGATCTGACAACCACCTTTGAATTACAATATGCCTTATGTTGCAGTATTTCATTCAAGAGGAAAGAAACAGAGGCAGCCTGACCTTCAATTGAATCGGTTTGACCTTTACGTTTAGCTTGCAGGCTCTGCATTCATTCCTTAAAAACAGAAATATCTGGATGAAAATGGATGTGGTCCTTCTTGTCCTAGTGAAGGTATTATATGCAGCTCCTGCAGGGGTTGACGGAAGACAAAGGGTAAAGAATACCTGCACATGCCACCTGATGAACGCACATTCCCCCGGAGTATTAGTCCACAATTTACACAAGTTTCCTTTGTCCGTTTTGGAAATCATTTGTTTTCTCCAGCACTGAATCATAGTATCCTCTCGTGGACACCCACTTATGCGAGGCTGGTAAGAAAACAAAGAGTCCCAGTCGAAGCCTTGTCTCGTGTCGACTGTGTCGGGCAGACAGATGAAACCGATGCAATGAGACAGGGTGAGTAACATGAATGACGTGCTATGTCAATGATAGTGGTTGGTGAACAAAAGATCACAAGTACGCAGCAAGTAGTCCTTCTGTTAGCGTTGTGTCGTTCGCGAACGTTCCGTGCAAAAAGAACAAATCGTTTGGGTGAACGGACTGAACCGAATCGCTTCCTGAAACGAACCGTTCATTTTTTCCGTTCCATTGAGCCCCCTCAGTCAGTTGCAAGTCTGTGAACGGTATCTTTTTGCAACTAAATGCTCAGCTCACTGGTTCATCCTTCACGAACGACCAATTTCAGTCCAGTTTAGTGAACTGAACTGAATGTACGGCCGTGTTTTAGTTCAGTGAGTGGCAGGAGAGGATCTGGTCAAGCACTGCAAGGGATGTATGTTCAGAGATTCGTTCACGGAACGTTCTACACAGTCAACGTTGTAAGCCCCTCTCCCTCTGCCCTCCATCCGTCTTGAACTCTCGAAATAATACCAAATATTTGATTTAATAATTAAGTGTCGGGATAATATACGTGGTGTACATAATAGGGTAGGAGCAGCTTTCAGTTTTTGCCAACGGTGTCTTTATCCAACTGAATTCTCCATTCTCAGTTCACTAGTTAGCTATCTGAACTGAACGTTCAGCCGTGTTTCAGTCCAGTGATTTGGAGAACAGGCGGTTGGAGCTTCGGTAAAGCACTGAACTATTCAGTGAACAAATATTTTTAATTAACGGATTCTAGTGATTGAGTACACTGACAATGACTTGGCATGGCCTACCACTCTCTTATGTGCAGCTGAATTTTTTAGAATTATAGCAAAATCTATGTAGTATACAAGGCTTCCTGCTCTTTATGAACCAGTGCCGTCATGTTTTCAGGTGAAATCCGATTGACCTCTTCCTGGATTATGCCTTTGTTACAATTTAAACCTCAGAAGTTGCAAGTGTTGCGTCTTGATCTGTCTGTATCCCCCAAGCTACATGTCAGGACAACACACACACACACACACACACACACACACACACACACCTACACACACAGAGTTGAGATGGAAGACTAATTTGCACTCAATCTTCAGCCACCTCTCTGTGAGACAGCCAAGGCTGCTAAAATGACGCCTTTGTGTGTGTGCGTGTGTGTGTGTGTGTGTGTGTGTGTGTGTGTGAAAAAAAAACATGATCCTCGCTGATAAACCAGAAATAGATTTTTCTTACACAATTTCAGCAATCTTTCATAACGGTGACTCAGGATGTTTTGCTGAATGAACAGCCGGTAGAAAAGATGTCACGCTGGGTGATCATGTATTTTCATTATCGTCAGACAAACCGGACTTCCTCCTTTGCTCCAGTCATAATTACTACGCTTGCTAGAGGTCGGTGTCGTCTTCTTTTATTCCTTCTTTCCGTCAATAGACGATAAAACATACAAGTTGGTGTAGCAGGGCCCCTTCTGGCCTAACATCTAGAAGGCTGATAACCACTGATAATGCCTATTTAAAGGATGATAACATTCGATCCAGGTGCACCGTCATTCCAAAATCTGTTGGCTTCAGAGCATTTGTCTACCGTGCCCCTTATCTCTGTAATGACTTTCCATTGCATGTTAAAGAAGCACCTTTGGTTGAAATCAAGACTGAAAACACACCTTTATTCAGTTCATTACAACCTTACCCAGAACTTAGTCGGGTCCATCACCTTTTTTTAACATCCCTTTGACATTGATGGTTTCATTGTGGTTGTTTTGTTTTAAATTGTATTTCTTCTTTGCTTACTTTATGCTTTCTTCTACATATTCCTTTTTAATTGTAAAGCGTATTGGAACCGTGCTGCATTGTGATTCTGGACTTTAAATGAAATAGATGGTTTTGGTGTACTGCAGTTGTGAGTGAAGTGACACGGTATGAAGAGCTTGAGAGATGCTGGCAGGGCATTTGTTGTAGGTACAGTGGAAAAAAATAAACATTTGACCTCAGCTAGAAAATACCTTGTAACACTGCTTCAGTCACTGCTTGGTCAATTATTATTAACTGGTTGTGAAGTGACTAATAGCATGGTATTTTTTCACAGTTAACCTAATGTGTAGAAGCAAAACAGTAAAAAACGATCTCAGAATGAATTCAAGCTTTCAGTTATCCCCATCTGGTGCTCTGCTCCACTGCCTGCACAACTGTAGCCCTGACAGTACGTACGGTATGTACAGTAGCGGCCTCTCACCGAGCACAAGCACACACTATATGATATTGCAGCCAATCATAGCAAAAGCAACACATTGGAAGTGTTATTTGCACCTTGATAGTTGCTAACCTGTTTTTTTTTTTTTTGTCTTTCCTTCTCCAGTGTGACAGGTACTGCTGGGTAATGTCAGCAGTGCAATTCACCAGTCTTTGTTGCACGCATGGGTTGGTTTTTAATCCACAGCTATAGTTAGACATAAATTCCTACTGCCCTCTAAGAACCTGGTAAACAAAGTTGTAATGGTTTTATTAATGGCTGGGAACACATTCCCATCATAATCTTTTTATTTAGTCTATGTATGTGTTTTCAGCGGCAGAAGGAAAGAGATCATCATTGCTGTAACGTTAGAAGATAAATAGGGACGTTTTTTTTAGGTTTTTTTTAGAATGCTAATCCCGCTTGTGTATACTTTGTAGTTTTGGCCTAATTTCTTGCTTTTAAGTGTCTAAATAAAATCTCTGATGAGTGATCGCAACATATGTTTATTACAGCCTGTGTCCGACAATGACTTGCTGTAGCTGCCCCACATGTGTCGCAAAAAAAGAAGTACAAACTAGAAATATACTTTAGAAAACATAATCTCTTTAAAGCAAACCTAACATAGATTAACAATAAGGGGGTGGCAGTCAGCAATATTGACCTCCATGCACTGCTTTCAACAATTCATGTAATGCCAAATGGGCCAAATGGTGTCATTGTGGTGCCAAAATGCAGGCTGGCACCGTCCAACTTCTCACTAGCACATCCTTTTATTGCTTTCAGCAATAAAAAGGAAAACTTGGATACGTGAGTTACAGTAGGCCCTATGTGCCAAAATGAAAAGAAGGGGACATGCAGGGTAGATGCCAGCTAGAATACGTTTTTGAAAGTGAGATAATGACAGGCTGAAATATCTCATCTGTTAGACTGCCATACATTTTAAACCTCAGCTGTACTTTGGGCTAATCAGCAAATGTTACTGTGCTAAACTGATATGGTTACGATTAAACTTGCTTGGCATCAGCATGTTAGCATTTTCATTGCGAGGATGTTAGCATGCTGATGTTAGCATTTAGCTCAAAACTTCGCTGTGCCTAAGTACAGCCTCTTAGTCTTGTTGCCGGGAGCATATCTATGTTCCCAGGGTCGTACATCTACTGACCTTACACTCCTTAAAAACCTACAGCATCACATTTGCAGGCAAGACATGTTTTCTTGACAATGATATCTCCAAAGTGGCTGAATGGATTTCTACCATTCAAACTGCATTCGAAACGTCCATCCCCCACCATTCTTTGCAATTACTGTGGTAGCCCTTATCCATCTGTCACAATGTTGGAGGTAGGAATGAGCCCTTGTTGTCTGACAGCATGGCTTGCTGGAAGCTCTCTGACCTCGCTGACCTGCTGCGTCTGTAACGCGTGTGGTGTCCACACAGGCAGCATTGTTACTATTGTGCTGCTCCGGCGCTGTTATACTGCCGGCCCTTTCTTTCTACATTGAGTTTGCCTCTCATAATGCCATAATTCATTTATGGAGACGTGCTAGTCTCTGCACTTTTATTACTCTGTCCTGCAAATATTTCAGAACAAAAGTCTTGTGTTAACAAATGAAGGGATTCTGTCCATAGAAAAACGCTGGAGGCCTTTCATTCTGAATTGAAAACCAGGATAGGGCTATGTTAAATATTTACATTTCTTTCATGTCATATGTCACATAACATTCACTATATGCAAAAAGCAAGACATTTAACGACGAAGACGCACGCGCTGCTCATGCAGGCAATGTGGCCTGGGCGTAAGCCATATCAACAAAGGTGCAAAAAACCTGCACTCTCCCTTTACAAAGTAATTACACACTATATTTATACAGATCTTTAAGACACTACCACCTTTTCTAGATACCATTAGGTTAAGACATCACCAAGCACCAAAGATAAGCAGTGGCAAGTAGCATGATCTACACACAGTCACTACACATGGATACAATGAGCAATGAGCACGCTTAAAACCTACTAGTTTTCTCTTATTTTGTTCCTTACCTTTATTGATACAGATTAGATGGATCAAACAAAAACATGACCATACAGTCTAACGTAATCTGTCTGCCCGTCTTTTGCTATTAACTGTGCCAAGAAGCAGAGACGTACGGCGGTAATGGAAAGCGACAGCGCAGAATCAAAATAGATGGAAATAGTTCCTGGTCATGACTCCCACCTCATTCATTTTTAAGCAAGATGAAAGACACGGTGTATTGAGTGCAGAGTGGTTTGAATGAGTGAAACTGGGCTGCAGCTCCTCTGCATTAACGTGTGTATGCTCGCAGTGGACGCGATTCTTCAAACAGAGCTATACAAATCCCCGTTGAATACATTTCTCAAAGCAAGAGCTTTTTCAGACAACGTAATGTTTCAAAACAGATGTTTGAGATGCGAAAGAGATGGACTGTGATTGGGTTTTTTTTTTTTTCTCGTTTGAAACACACACACGAGAAAGGAGCATTGGAGGATTGTAGAAGACTTCGTCACTGCACCGTGATGATGTCCCACACCTTCCTTGCTATTTGGCTTCATGTCAAATTCTATCCACTTCCTTTCTTTTTGATTCAACCTGCGTTTCAGCTCTAACTGTTTCAATGAGTTTCCTCAGCTTCCAAACACTACTGAGTCCAACAGCATCTCTGAGTGTTTTCAACTGAGAAGCCTATCAGCGCCTTCTGTGCTCGTGTTACCACGGTGAATGATGATGAGACAGCCGGCCCCGTTGCCATGACGAGACTGTCCGCTTCTTATTGAATGATGTATCACGAGGAAAAAAAGCACACCCATAAATACGAAAAAACAAGCTATAAGATAGAACTGATTTAGAGAGGCAGCTGAAAAATCCACTGACATGATACATGCGACGTTTCAAGATCAGGAGACGTAGCTGTGATAACTGAGGCCATCACTACGGGCTGAAGGATACTATTATGCTGTCAATAATAACATTCTTTCTCTTGTCTGATGCTATACAAGTGTTTTCCTTGTGAATTATTCTGTAGGATTTTTCTATAGGATATTATATATTATATTATGTCAGGCCTCCAGTGTGACTCTTGTTATTATGAGTGGATGGGTGTGTCAATTTCACTGAGGGCCACACTGGGAAATAGGAATCGCATCAAGAGCCAGAAATATATAGTTTATTGACATGCTTTTATTTAATTTAATTATTATTATTTTTTTTATATCTTTGATTATATTGTTGCATGTCCCATATAGCCTTCTCACATACAATGGGGTCGGAACACTCACTGCTACGCCTCCCGCCAGTGTCACCATTACGTTGGGATTCTGGTACAAGCAAGTCTGGTTATTATCAAATATTAATGATAATTAATATTAATAAAACTATTAATATTAGGGTTAGGGTTAGGGTTAGGGTTAATAATAAAAAAATAATAAAATAATAGGGGGTTGATAATAACTGGCCCTACAATGAAGTAGGTGCATTAGCTCAAAAAGACATTAACATGGCGATCAGAAGGAATACATAATTATCAAAATAATTATCAATTATTATATTTAATATTACATAATGTAATTGTTAATTATATGAATTAGTATAACTTAATTTACTCCAAGTCACCTCGATGGGGAGCACCACCTTCTCATCAGCAGTTCTGAATCAGAGGAAAATGACAAGTTAATGTGGTCTCATAAAATAGGAAATCTGATTAATAACTAAATAAATAATTATAAACAAAATGACCATATCAACATAGCTAGTAAAAGGTTGAAGGATTTCGGAATTCTTTGATCGTAGAGTTTGGCAATACTCACTCTTGTACAACATTAAACTAACCAGCGTGTATATTTCAAAAAGCCTTCAAAAAAGAAAACATCTTTTCTTTGATGCAAATTCAGATTCAGGGACGGACAGACTGAGAAAGACATTTTAACACTGAGGATATAGAACGATGCGAAAGAAACTACTGAATTGTTCTCCTTCAACACAAGTCACAAATGTGAATGAATATTTACAAGACCGGTCTTTTAAAAAAAAAAAAAGTGTATTAAACCCATATTATTGCTGTAGTCTCAGATTCTACGTCATGTAAGGAAGCTGCAAATGAACATTTTTGGAAAACTTTATAATACAGATTGCAGGTGTGTTCTACTTCACTTTTTACCAAAGTGGGTCGAGGCTAGGGTGCGATCGCATGGCTACATCACGGAGCGAAGACTCCAGAGAAGCACACACTTATAGTGGATGAGAGTTTGCCCGTCTGTAAACAGCAAATGTCCAAATACGTAATATTTATTTGAATGGTTTTGATACAAAGCATCGCAGTAATTGGTGTTTGACAGCTGAAATAACCTTTATACCTCGCGCTGCTAGCAGACTACATCATTTGCACGTGTGCGTGTTTGTGTGTTTATTGTGCGCCCACTTATGTTCGTGTCTCGGGCACCTCTCTCTGCCTCTGTGTCTCCGTTTGATTATGCAGAATCTCCACTGAGCTCATCACTGAACACTGTTTGCCTCATAGTTCACACACAAGCATCCAAAGTCACATTCATAAGGATGTAGAGGTGTAATAAAGGAGAAAATCACACGTCACTCTGTTGTCAATCCCACTATCTCTCACTTTGCCTCATTATATCTCTATATGCTGAACATGAAGCCTCGCTCGAGTTATGTCTGAATCAGCGCTCCCTCAAGGTCAGAGGGAGAGAGACCTACATACTGAATACACTTACAGTGAGTCTCAGAGGGGAGGATTTGAACTGTAGAAATTCGAATTGAATTGTTTTCTGTGAGGAGGTAGTAGAAGCAGAAGTGTGTATCAGCATACGGAACGGCTGGCAAGTAATTAAAGGTTTCTTTTTCTTTCTTAGACATAAATGACAAGATAAACACTTTGTCAGCGCATTGCACAACAGCCCCTATGAGCATTTTTGAAAGTGAGAATGAAACTCTATTTTGAAATGTAGCTTGACGTAGAGACCACAGGCAACAAGCGTCATCGTACAAGCTAAAAACTGAGAACGTACAGTAAGTGAAAAGCTCCTGGATAAGCAATCTGGCTGTGTGACATTCCCCCAAAACATTTTGCTGTATGGCTGTAATACCAACTTGCCAGTTGCCTTTTCCCTGAGTTGGGAGCAGCCTAACTGTTCAGCTGTTTCAAATTACAGTTTTTTTTTTACAATTGCTACAAGCGTGCCTATACCTGTACCTATACTTAAGATATGTTTCATAAACTCTTAACACAGCAACACAACACAATTAGCCAAAAGTTCATGTTCTGTTCAAACCCACATTTTTTTCCATTAAAATTCCCACATATTTCAAAATGCAAAAAAAAACAAAAAAAAAAAACTCTCTTTACATGCACTAAGTCTATCAAACACAGCAAACCTGACTCAATTTCAAATCAATCTTTCAAAACACCAGCACACGTATGTAGTCAATCATAGTTCAAACAGTTGTTAGCTTTACAAAAACAGCATTACTTTTTCATGTTTCAGATCTACCTGCATACAATGTTTTTTTTTTTTTATAATTCCCTTTTCATTTACTGTGGCTATTTCACACAACTTACAGTAAATGAGCTACTTCTTCATTAAAAGTGCGTATCGGCTGTTTCATGTATTGCAGAAGCAGACGGTTTAAACTATGTTGAAGGTTTTGAACACGAGATTATCGTTTCTCGCATTGCGGTGTGCAGACAGGAAAGATCCATCGTTTTGGTATTCGCTATGCTCGTATGCAAAGAAAATGTAAGCATTTTAGTGCCGATCGACTGCATATTCTGTGAAAACGACATGAATTGGCCTAATGGTACGTTCCACAACAGATGGGTGTTGTCCTACTTGTTCCTAGTCTTTTTGAAAAGGTGACTACAGAATGGACAAAGGGATGTTACCGAAAACTGTAACAAGGACATTTGTATGCAGTTCCTGCAGCATGGGGGGAAAAAAATGCTTTCAGGCTGAGGTGTCGTGGGAAATTGACAGATAGTGATACAAAGAGATGCTGCTGAATTACTGTAGCTCTCAAGTGCATATAGGATCAATGGAGATAAAGAGAGAGAGAGGGATACATTGCGATGGTGTAGCGGTTCAGGTGTCTCACAGAACCCCTTGCTGCAGAGCTAAAACAGCAGGCCTCAGGTGAATCCATTTTGCCATAAGCCAAGTATATTGTCAGGAGTACTTGCATACGTGTGTGTGTGTGTGCCGTTTGGTCTCCTCAGACCTGTGTTCAATGTTGGTTGTTACCACACACACCTCATTGTGAAGCTGCTTTCACACTCTTTATTGCTCAGAGCTAACAGCAGCTGTCTGGTTTGGGATAATGAAGCTGCGTGATTCCCGCTAATTATTGCTCACTGTATTCCTGCCAGGGAGCGCTGGAAGTTTTGAAACGTATCACAGCAAATAAATTAGTTAGGTAAACAGTAAACAGTGGGGAGGTTATTTTATGCTCCTGCCTGCCGGAGCTCTGACGGGCCCAGAGGAGGCACTCACAAACACTGTACTTGAGTTTGCTTCTTGTGGGTGTAGTTAAATGGGCGAGTGTTGGGACTGACAATAGAGTGATGCAGGCTGAGGTTTTATAGTTATTTTTTATTTTTTTTATGCTTTCTGTGAAGCGTTTAAAAAAAGAAAGAGGCTGGTAAACAAGGATCAGCTGTTACCTGTCAGTGATACGGTTTTTCATAACATTTCTGTAGTTTAAATAATGATGCCTTGGGATGCAACTTGAACACATGCAGATGCAATTTCAACAAATACGGTTGTCTAAACCAGCCATGTCACTGCTTTTTTGGTTCACTCTCGTATAACCTTGTTTTCAAGTATATTGGTCGTGTAACTACCGGGATCGCTGTATTGGGCTGCGGGCTCTCTGAAACATCTCTCAGTCAGCGCATTGGCAAGTCTCTGGGGGCAAGGGGCGATATTTCTGGGGTTCCGGTGTAGCCAGCGTATATCCGGGCCACGACTTCCTCTTCCGTGTGCCGCTCATTGTTACAGTCCAATTAGCAACTTGGGATGTGAGAATGGAGTTGAGAGACGAAGTCTACTAGCGGATCGTTTCACAAGTAGCCAGTCTACAAGCCAATTGTAAGCTAATGAAAAGCTAAAGCCCAGCGGACCTGAGATTGAAGTTTTGCCAATGCATTCAGCCTCTTTCGCTCTCCCCTCCTGGACTGCTTACCTGCATGCAACCAAAGGCAATGCTACTTGCACTACAAACGTAAACCAGACTGCTTTGATGTCAACATTTTGTCCTGTTGCCTTCAGATTCTGCATTGATGCTGTTTCTAGAGAGTATGCATCCGGTGTACACAAAGTGTTGGGGTTGTTTTGAGTCTGGTGCAAAAACAGTGACAAAAAAATTGCCCTACAAGTCGACGAAACGATGTCAACTCAAATTCCAATTGTCCTGGAGCTTTGAATGGCGTCACACAGTCCTCACGGCCAGAATTTGCTGAGTTGTAGGTGTAGATGCTCGAACTCTCAGCTCTGATTTTGAGCACATACAGCTTCTCATCCATCTAGCTGTCGCATAACTCTTTCACCTTCCACCTCTTGTTTTGTAGTCGACTTATATTCCGGCTCAAGCGGTCCAGCTTTAGTGACGAATAACCAAGTTGGCAGCAACAACACAAACAATGAGAGAAAAGGAAGGTTCACAAATGTGCAGTTTTGCCAGTTGGACACCAGCTCAGTGTTGGCAGAGGTTTGGACTCAAACAAGTGTCTTCTAGTGTGAGATTGTATCTGTGAAACACAGAATGGGCAAAGAAAACATTTTGAAAGTAATTGAACGCTGCCACATTTTTTTGTTATTGTGAAACTTTGTGCGTTTTTAGTTTTCAGAGCGGTTTTTGCACAGAATCTTTTTTTCAATGAAAGGTTAGAGCGTCATGCAGGATGAGCTGCAGATGTGTGAGAGCTGAGCTCCACATCAGTCCTCGTGACGGCTTTCCTTGAACTACAACTTGACGTTCAATTTTCCAACTTAATGACTCTCATACAAAATAAAAATCAACCAGCTTTTCCGTCTTTCCCACTGTACATAATTGAAGCCATAACGATGCATTTGCACGTGGAGTCAAATCCACAGGGAGTCAATTAAAAGTTGTCTATGTTATATATTGTAACGAGAAGAGTTATTCACTTTTAACAAGCAGTGCAGTTAAGACAGCGCAAAGGCATGCTGAAGAGTATTATAGTCCTATGTTTTGGGATTATTTAGATACAATATTATCCTCTTTGGAAAGGCAGCTTTTTCTTGTTTAAAGCAAGTAGGACAATTACAAACGTTTTATGTATGAAGCCACTGGCTGTATCATATCGTGTCATTGAATTAAACGCCTACATCCTAGTGTGTAAATTACTATTGAAACCACCTAAAAATAAACCACAGCCATGTTTGTTATATTATCCTTCAGACAAATCAACCGGTCACACAATCCATTCATCACATTCGGAGAGAAACTAACACCTGCCCTCAGCTGAACTACAGCTCTGGCTGTCGCAGTGATGTAGCTCAGCACAACAGCAGCAGTGGAGACCTTGAGAGGATATTCAGTGTAATAAATTCCCTCATATTACTGTCACACTGGTTGCCCCAAGATGTCTTTTGGCGAAGTGCATGTCACTAATTCTCTCACTAATGTGAGGACATTAACAAAAAATGAATAGTCATTGGAAATGCCTTTTATGCCTACATAACCCATTTATGAATCTTTTGGGTTTTGCTAAGGCTATAAATCCTGCCTGATTGTCAAACATTATATTCGATTATTATCATTCATCAAACTCATCAGTGTCCAGTCCTGCAACGACACTTCTGTGTTGATATTGGAGCCGGATAAAGAACTCCTTGCTAGGATTCTGTTATTTGGAAGATCGTCGAATTGTCTTAAGCCGTTAAAACGTTTTCAGAATGAAGCTCTTTAAAACCTGCAGGTGCCTGGGAAGCATTAGTTCAATCAGCCGTGTGCTTGTCCTTGCTTTATCTCCGCACCAACCCCGGCTCGTCCCCAGTGCCAAGCTGCTCGCAGATGGCACCTCCCTCGCCGTGCCCATCGACTGCACTTCTGCCCAGCTACAAATCAATACTGCTGGGCTTCCTGTGAGGGGAAGAGAGCTGATGGAGCAATGGAGTGAGGGAGCCCAGGAGGGAGGTACCAGGACGAGGGAGGGTTAGGAATATAGGACCGTTAATGTACGAGAAGATGAGAGAGGGAAGGAAACAGAGGAGACAGATTGAGGAGCAAAATGAAAGGGATGGAAATAGATAGGGAGGGCTAGGAAAGAGCAAAGAGACGAAGGATGATTAAGAGGTAAAAGCAAATGTCTCATGAAGGAGGGAGGCAGATGGGGGGATGAAGACAACTGCAGCAGAGAGGACAGAGAGACGGAGCAGAAGGGACGGACAGAAAAAGGAATGATTTCTCTTTTCGAAGACACGCAGGGACAGAAGGGACCCAAAAAGGGCCATCTACGGGGGACGGAGAGCGTAAGCAGGACAGAAATATAGGAGTAAGGAGGAGGAGGAGGGGTGGAATGCAAAGAGGAAGCATCCCAGTAGGAGTTTCCGCAGGGTGAACTCAGCCAGAGTGCGAGGCGCGGTGCATAGCTGAGCAGTAGGTCCTGAATTATTAAACGCAATATTTTGCAGCAAACGGCTGCAGCCATGTCAGATGTGTCTGCTGAAGTGGGCAAGGATTTGGTGTGTGTGTGTGTGTGTGTGCGTGTGTGTGTGCGTGTGTGTGCATGTGTGTGTGTCTTGTGCGTCGAAGCTTTTATGAGTATTTACAAGCGCTCAAATATGCGTTTTGAGTTTAAATGCAATATAGTTTGCGCTTTTGCTAAATACTCTTATTTTGGATATTGTGTGTGTGTGTGTGGCCATTAGAGGGAGTGTGTGCTCGTTTAGAGGCCTTAATTAATGAGGAAGCAACGTCCTGAGGGCCTTTGTTTTAACTCCCAGCCCCAGTGGAGAGCAACTAACAATTTAACACACACGCACACACACACGCACACACACACACACATTTTTATTAGGCATTGTAGTGCAAAACATAATATTTAGAGGCAATGTTTTTTGAATGAATGAGAACAGAGTCAAAGAGAGGGGTGGAAGCAGTGTGACACCAAAGCATGGTTCGCTTCCTGACTCCCATCTGTGATTATTTTTGGTTATAATTAGAGAACTTTTTTTGTTTACGGTTAAATGTTAATAAGCACATTGTGCCTCATGCTTCAAGTCACTGTGGTCTCTTTCTGTATTCAACCAGACCACAATCTTTCCCTAATCTTAACCAAAGTGCTTCTGTTGCCTAAACATAATCATAAAAAAAGTTAAACAGTGTTATAGCCACTATGAGTGGATATTGTAGGCTACCAGATATTTTGGCAGAAAACAATGCAATACGTTGTAAAGTGAACATTTCACTGATACTTTCACTATTAACATTTACAACTAGCCAGATATATTAATTAACAACATTTCCTCATTATGTTCATAGAAAATGTTATCAAAAACGTATATGCTGTTACAAAATGTAATGTAAATTTAATGTAAATGTGGATTCCATTTATTTAGCTGACACTTTTATCCAAAGCGATTTGCAATAATTACATACAGGTGATTACATTAATAGCTTCACAGTACATGATTGCGTTTTCATGTTCGATATGAGTCATTGGAATTCAACGATCAAAACTTTTCAAGCTGCTTTAGGTCACCTTGCACATTTCCGGTCAATCATAGCAATGAGCAATACTTCAAATAAAAATGAATGAAAAAGTGAAGCGGTATTTCTCCTGCACAACGTTTTCCAACTATGAAGCATTGTAACCTACAGTGTCTAATGCGAAGTTCTTTGCCATTCCAGCCCTGCTGCACAAGTTTAGCCTTGACAGTTGTATTTGCATAAAAATCTTGTTTGGTCCGGCTTTAATTATGCATCATTTCTCATCACTGTCTGCTCTCCTCCGACCATGCCCCTTCCTCCTGAAGCTTTTCCCCCTCCCTCCCTTCCTCCCCTCCAACCTTCCTGCCTCCTACAAAATAACGTTCGAATACAATTAAACTGTATTCTCAATTACGTCTCGAAGGAAAGCGTATTTTCTCCCGGATCACTCTCGCAGTTTTGAACACGTGGTAAACGCTATAAATGTAAACAAAACGAAGCAAAAACGCAAACAAAACAATTTGGTTTCTTTTTTTTTTCTTTTTTTTAAAGATCGGGTTTTAGCTTAAAGTACATACGTATGTCACATTATTGAAGTTACGGCCGTAAATTTAAAAAAGCGGACGTTGACTCGGTTTCACAAAGGTCACAAACAACGGTCCCTCCGATGGAAAGTCCCGTGTTTATTTGACTCTCCCGCACAACCTGAAATCCTCTGTACGCAGTCTGCCGTGGACTGTGAATAGTAATTTGTTAGTCATGCATCCAAAACAAACGGGACAGAATTTCGTATGTTTTTCATTGACAGTGCGGTTTCGTTGTGCGGAACGTAATTTATAGGAGACCAGGCCGTACCTCCTCTGTGCAGCTCTCTCACTCGTCTCTCTGGCCTTTTCCTTTTCCTTACCCTTCTCATTACATTGTGCAAATAACAGCTCAACCACCCCTATATATAGACTTATAATGAACTGCTTTTGAACCACACCACTGTTCTTCAAACACTTTGCATCCCTAACCTCATCTTGGGACCGTTAAGTGGTTTTCCACAACTTTCGATATATGTGTCTATTGGGAGGTTTTTCTTTCAGAGCACTAAAGCAGATGAGTCAACCTCGATAAGATTGGAAGCTCAGAGAGTCTGTCTGGCTCCATGGCCGTCTGTCCATCTGCTGCTCCGTCTGCCTTTCTTCGTCTCTCTCATCCTCATTTTCCCTGTCTCCCAGTTTATTCCTCTTCACCTTGGGACGTAATTGAATTCCACACGACCCTGAATTGAGCTCTTGCCCTTGAGGATCAGAGAGGAGGACGCAATTATGTTTCTGTTCGGCTGCAATGATTCTTCTAATTCTATGTGGACTTGCAGCAGGGGCGTTTTGAATTGGTTATTGACTGCCGAGCCGATGTAGAAATGATCCGTCTGGTCCTATTGTACCTGTCAGCAGACAAATGGACATTAACTCATTAATAGTTTCAGGAATATTTAGAGACGTTTAGATGTAGAGCGGTTGCAGTCATTGACAAACTGAAAAATAAAGACTTGTTGGTTGCAAATAGTTTAGTTTAGGAGACTGATGGAGTTAACATCAGTGCAGTGGTTGGGTTGGTTATTCTTTTTGGTATACATGGTTTACTATTTATGCAATGTAGGAACATCATTCCTCTCTTTCTCTAAAATGTCCTAAAGGGGGGCCATAATGATGGGTAAAATTCTTCTTTCACAGAGAGAGAGAGAGAGAGAGAGAGAGAGAGGGAGAGAGAGGGAGAGAGAGGGAGAGCGAGTATGAGATTAAGTGTTGGCACGAGCCCCGGTTCTTGCATAACTCACTGATAATTAGAGTTTTACTGCTGCCAAGTCTTCTACGGCTATGCAGGTATTGGCAGGACATCTGAGTCCACTTTAGGGAACAAAGAATTAAAAAGAATTGAAATTCCTAGAAATAAACAAAAATAAGGCACAATGACCTCATGTTTCTCGGGTTAGGATTAGTGTTTTCTTATAATAAACAAAGCGACATAATAAAGGCAAAGAGCCCTGTTATTTGGAGACACACACACACATTACTCCATATCCGACTGTTTCCTTTTCCCTGCTCCAGTCTCTCTGCGCTACTCCTCCAGCCCCTCCTTGATCATCACCTCCACTTCTTTCCTCCTCTCAGCTTCTGCTTCTCCTCCTCTTTCTTCCTCCTCTTTGATTTACCTCCCTCTTACCATTCCATTTCCACCTCCTCCTCCTCTTCTCTCCTTTCTCTCCTGTCTTGTTAGCAATGGTCACGCACGCTTGCCTCCCTGATTAACCAACAACCCAAAGGATGTAACACGGAACAATGTACGCTCTCCCCGAGAGAGGCATCGATTTTGCTGGCAGTCGGTAACCACACAGACGGCTGGCACATGAGCTGGAGAGGCGAAACTGGAAAAAGTAATGGCTGCCGGGAGACGAAAACCCACTATTTTTAAATTAGCAGCCGATATGGAATCAAGACTGAATACACAAAAACTGTGTTTGAATACCACGTGTTTAAATGAGCGCAGTAGAAATAGGCTCCAGGAGGTGACGGTGGTGATGAAGCTGAGGGATGTTAAATGCTTCCCTAATGAGATTCTAGACAGATGACACAGACACAGAGAGAGGACATCTGTTCTTTTGGGAACTGAATATTAAACATAGCAGTGTGTGTGTGTGTGTGTGTGTGTGTGTGTGTGTGTGTGTGTGTGTGTGTGTGTTCCAGCTGACTCACTGTGTTGCTTTTGAAGACAGAGGTTGTAGATAAACGATTTATTACTCAATGACAAATACAGAAAAAAAAAAAAACAGTCAGACTCACATGGACGGATTTTTCCCCAGAGAGTTTTGTGTCATTATTCTTCTTATTTGTGAATACGCAACAGTTTCAGCATGAGCTATTAGAATTTGGAAAAATTCCCTCTACCTAATCAGTACAACTGATTCCCTAGTAATGTCGACTCCATCTGATAATCCACTTCAAATTGTCTACGGCATCACACATGGCCTTGAAGTTACAAAAGGATGACGTGTTCTTTCCTGGTCACACTGCAGTCACACGTGTGGAACATGTAGACATTTGTAAGTCGCATCAACAATGGATTTTAATCTGTAAAGGAAATTCTACTAGGTATTTAGTCATAACTTGGAGTTGTATGTGTTCTTGTGTGCATCGTATCGGATGAAAGCCACAAAAACTAGGTAAAAGCCATGACGGTTTATGGGTCAGTGCTTCTCAGCCAGCAGCGTTCAGCTCTGTGCTCTTATCAGAGGCCGTCTTGGAATGTAGACGGTCACACACAGAGGCTTTTAGATCCAAGAGACAACTATCATCAAGGTCACAACCCCCCACATCACCGGAAGTATACCCGTTATCCCTAAATCCCAGTAAAGATCTAAAGAAAGACAAGAGAGACCTTTTAGTTTCCTTTTTTTCTATTACACATTATGTCTTTGAATTTAAGAAAGGAGTTTGACTCCTCTAACAACTAACAAGCGGGGAATTCTGAACAAGGTATCACGTGCCCCTGAGCAAAGCACTGCGCATTAAAAAAAAAAAACGATATGGTTCTATCTCTAGAGCAGGAGTGGACAACTAGTTACACACTAACAGCCAGAAAATAGTCCGTAAAGCTTTTAGATACGACGGCATCCACATACTCGCTTGAAAGTTTGCACGCACACTCATACACACAACAAGACTGTGTGTGAGCCTGCGCGTGTGTGTGTGTGTGAGTGTGTAGGAGAAGAGTCAGGGTGCCCGATTGGCTCCTGGGCCCGTACATGAGGAGCCAGTGTCTCTTTTTATTCCGGACCTGACGACCCACAATATTCAAGAGTCAAGCGCTGATGTGTAAGATAAGATGAGAACTTTATTGTCCGTTACATTACGTTACATGAAATTTGCCTTTGGCATTCTGGCAGCACAGTGTAAAACAGACTGTCGAGGGCATTTATATGACCATTTTTTTTTACTGAGCTTCCAGCATTATATGCATACAGCAACAATTCTGTTCGGGAGACATGACATCCAGGCGAGGTCTCTCGACACAAGGCATGTCGTAGCTAGAAAAGTGCAGAAGTGTCTCCCTCTCCTCTCTCCCAAGTGTTGAATCTCACTCAATGTGTCCCTTAGCCTAGCCAATTATCGGAAATGCCTTTTGCTAATAAAGCAGTTGCTGATCACTTGTCAGCCGTCAAATGATGACGTGAAACAGTCAATACAATCGTTTTAAACCACAAGAGGTCCTTGATCATGCAGCCATGAACAAGCACAAACAATATACACAAACGCACACACACATGACCGAACACATTATCTCTCCGCAGGCTTGGTGGAGATACAGAAAAAAAATCAGCAAATTGACCAAATATCATTAGCTCAAATCCAAATCCGGATTATCTTTCTTTTATGCTATTAGTTGGTGTAATTAACATGGTTTATTGATAATCACCTGTGTGCCAATGTAGAAGGAAACTGTTAGCGCTTTTTCTTCGCAAAACAGAAATTGAAAAAAATAAATAGAAAACTTTATTTTTCACAACTTTTCTTCCAAAAAGATCTGAAATCCTATCTGTTTTAAGAATATCTATTAAAAAATAATAATAATAAATGCTCTTCAAATCACTGTTCCTCCTAAATATTGCACTGTAACACTTGGCCATGTGACAATGGGACATGTGATATTTTAAATCATATCAGAACCATTCTGAAAAAGGTTATCTTAACTGATGACAACATGATTATCAGACAGTTCACCGCTTGTATTCTCAGGATTGTTCTCTTGGCAAGAGTTGATGTCCATGTGAATAGAGCTTGTGACTGATAACCAGCTCATTGGTTACAATTATTACAATTGCAAAACCCTGATGTACACGACCATGGAAAAATACAATCAATTGGAGATTATTTACAGTCTCACGGCGCATTCATGGATAATATGCTATGATTTCAGATGACTTAATTGATCAACTGTCCTAATTTCCCCCACAAACATCAGATCAATGGGCCTCAAGCTGCAACATTCTCTTAATTTCTTTCTTGTATTTGTATTAAAAAATAAGTCAACTCCGGATACACCAAACGTTCTTAACCATCCAAATGTGCTCTTACCCAGGATGTGCTGCAGGATGAATCCCACTTGATCATAAATTAGAGGTGCGTGGTCAATTGTTAATTTTTCAGCGTAGGTAACGCCCCCTAAACCCGATATAATGGCAGGGGTTGTGCCGTGTGTAAATACTCTGGCACATACCCAAGAGTTGAAGACTAATAAAGGCTGCAAGAAGAAGAAGAACCTCAGCAGTAGGGATCAATAGACCAATAGTATTTATTAAATAATCCAACCTTTATAATTACTCTAAAACATACGATAATCTAAATGAAAAAGAATGTCCTTGCATTGGACAATTTGTGAACTGTGAAAACAAGACTTTTTTTGTAAAATGTTCTTTTACCTCAGAGAAGAGCAAGAAGAAGGAAACGTTGATGAATCTCAGAAATCAATGAGTGCTAATTTGTTCTTATATCTCTTCCTGTGTGAGGCCTAATGTTGCGCAGCATGACTTGCTGTTACATGTTTTGCAGAAGTGTGACCAGCTAATAAGCCACTAACAGCTCTATCTGACACTGCTCAAAGTGACAAAGCAATACATGTTCAAGCATCGTGACCAAGGTGCAGTTAAGTGGGAAATCTCCCAATCGTCCCATAACCCTGTATTTCCTTCCTAAATTCTTTGTAAAAGCACTCACACTCTCCAGATGGGCTGGAGGTCTGGTGGAGCTCCGGAAGATTCAGCTCACCCTCAGCTCACACTGTGTGTGAAACAAAGAGTTTGTACGTGAGAGAGAAGACAATCAAGAAAAAGGTCACGTAAGAAAGAGAGGCAGCCTCTGGGTGACAGTCTCCAAGACAGAGCGAGACAGAGGGACAGCATATGTGTGTGAGTGTGTGTGGGCAGTGTTACACACCCAGCCTGACTAGTACCATCTGCCTTGTATCAGGGCTCTGTCTGGGACTGCCCTCTGGTCTCTCTTTAATTCCTCCTTTTCACCTTCTCTCCATCGCCCCCCCCCCCTCCCTCCCGTTCAGCTTGTGCTCCCCTTTCTCCTCTCTACTGTGCATCCTCTTCAACGTAACTGCAGTTCAGGCTGAAGCTACTCTTTTCTTTCACATGAGCGATACTAGAATTATGGAAAGAAAAAGAAAAGTCCTTAGTGACTTGTGTTTGAATATGCCTGGCTGGTAAAATGCAGTGTCACTACATGTCTGTAGAGCAGCGAGCTTTAACATGAATGAAAAAAAAAAAAAGGGCCACCACTCAAAGATGTGACAAGAGACTCTGGGAAATAGCGGAGGAAGGGAAAGAAAAGAAGGAGATATGCGTCAAAGGAAAATTAGAATCTGAGAGTCTTGAGAGAAAAGAGAGGCCAGGAGAAAAGATTGTGAAGACAAAGCACGAAGAGGAGAGAGTGAGGGGACGAAGATGAAAGCTTTGTAGTTCAACCCGACTCCCAGCTTGGCCCTCAAATCTCCTGTTACCATGGTGATTTAACTGCCGATACGCTGTCCCCCGAGACTCGGCCCTGAAGCACGGGGGGAGAAAGAGAAAGAGAAAGAGAGTAACACAAGGACAGGCGGAAGGGTAAAAAAGCACAGGTGGGCTAAACAAGGACTGCAATGAATGCACAACAGCCTCAGTCCCATGCGTCTGCATAATTGTGATGCCACTGTGATGTTAACAAGTGTTATTGGTTAAGATCTCTATAACTCGACATAGAAGAAACCTTGTTCGAATGACAACACAAAACAACAAGTCCTCCGACCCATACGACCACACCTCTGATATGACTGTGATATCGCTGTTGTGCAAGCACATGGCTCATGTGCGATATAGTTGGGATTACTTCACACTGTTGATTACTGGTAGGGCTGCTAGTTCACCTACTTTTATTATGCTGCTACTTGTTTTTGTTTTTTTTATACCGTGGACACTCATTGTATTGTAATGCACCTGTGTTTGCCTCTTTTATTTAACATGTCAGCCTACTTATTTCATTTGTTTCTTCCATCTGCGCTGTCCCTTTGCTGTTGTAACGCTGCACATTTCCCAGCTGTGGGACGACTAAAGGATTTATGATTATGGTTCAGATGACCCGCAGGAGCGTTTGCTGTTCGACCTCATATCCGATCGGTCCCAGTTTGAAACATGTGGCTGACGTTACGAATCAGGTCATTTAGACTATCTTTGTTAGATTTGGGAGAAGATCATGGTTTAGGGTTCAAATAAGACGTAAGCGTGTCGTGATACGTTGAAAATAGGTCAACGTGACTGCGGTCTCCTGGGTGGAAGTCCTGACCCACCTACTTTCTTTAAACTACGTCAGGTGACTTCCTCCTTTACTCCTGTCACAATATTAACAAATGTAAATATGGGTCGTAATATGGGGCTTGTACAAACGCCCTGTGAGGCCCAGCACCGACCAGCAGACATGCAGGGTTAGCGGCAAAAAAGGCGCCGCTAAAGAGCCAGATTTTTTCCCTCAGCTGGTGGATAACAAACTAGAGGTGAAGAGTGAGTAAATATTGGATTTACATTTGTCAAGTGGCCAGGAACACATCTCCAAATGAATATTAATGTGTTTCTGTAACTGTTGGATGGGTAGATAAAGCAACCGTTCGCTATCACGGTAATACTGTATGTCAATGATGTGTAAACCGCTTGTTGTGCTTCCCCCAAGTGGCAAAAATCAATACATGCAGATTAAAAGGATTGAAGATGTCATGCAAGCAAAGCAATCTATATTTAAAAAGAAAAAAAAAGAAAGTTTTTTGAACTTTGATGAAGTGAGAGGAAGAGAGTGCTACTTCCCGCTCTCTAGGCATGTAGCCTTATATGAAGTGCTGACAGGAATTATCCACCAACAAAAAAGCTAAACAAATGACGGTTTCACACTTCAGAATCTATATATACATATCTCTGCCCTGTTTGGTATACTCGCTGTTATTAATGTTATACATTGTCACTCTGTATATGAGAGTGGAGCAATAACAAACAAACAAACAAAAAAATCCTGTAACGTTTCATCATGTTATTGTTTTTCATTTTGCATTATGAACTTCTGTTTTTCTGTGCACAAGACGCATCATGTTTATTTTACATGATGCGTTGTATGTGTATGAAAAGTATTAATATGTATCATTCATGCAACTGGGAACATGTGACATAGTATGTTGTATTCCAAAGTATTGAAACTCTCTCTCTCTCTCTCTCTCTGTCTCCCTCTTCCTCTCTCCCTCTTCCTCTCTCTCTCTCTCTCTCTCCACAGCTGTATCATTCATGAGACACAGCGCGTCAGCCTTTGGATTTGCCGTGAGTTTCCACCTCCCTTCTCTCCTCCATTTGCATTAATCAATTAGTCATTACTTTGGTCTCCGTGATTTATTAATGCATCCTGTTTCTAAAGTGTTATTGGCCCCTTTGTCTCCAAGGTAACAGGGCAGAGAAGAGGGGCTGGGCATAGAGCTCAGGTTGAATATCAAAAAAGCCTTTTGAGTTTGCTAAACATGTCTTTGGCTTTCACCAAAATAAAGCTTCGTATTACTAAGTGTAATTAGTAAAAAAGAAAAGGGCACAAGTCATTAGCATAATGTGATAAGAATATTATAAATCATAATCTGCAGTGCTAGCTATCTCTTTATTAAAGATTGGGTTTTAATTAGCAAGTCCCTCGCTATCGATAGTCATTTTAATAAAGCAGCAAGAAGACGATAAGTTGATATAACCCGACGCAAAGAGGTTAGATCCTAGTAGCTGATCGTTGGTCGCTTTAGCTGATATGTTGTTGAAGGTTTTTACAGGTACATTATGTGAGTTGAAAATCAAATGATAATGATCATCAGAATATTTTAAGATACAGCTAAATGGTAGATAAGACTTTCTTTAGTCTTCTTTGAGAGAGGATCATATATCATAATATCAGTAATAATATGCATGTTTTATTTAACACCACAGATAAGATTGTGATACTTACAACATATGCAACAACCGTATCATGTAACACAACATACCATATGCCATATTATTTTGAAAAACAATATTTAAGGCGAGACAGTGCAGGCAAGTTTGGGCTATTTTGCTTCCATAACATGTCTTCTTTCAGACTATTGGAAAAGAAAAACATCAAAATAGACCTTTAGGTTTAGATTTCTCATAAATTCACCAAAAGAGAGACGAATACTTTATTTGCATATTTAAACATAACATTTCAGAAAACGTGTGGCCGTCTAGCAAAATGTATGGAATTTTACAATACATATCTTTAAAGGTTTCAAAATGAGTTTTCTCTCATACTCTGAGCCAGAAGTCTCCACTTCAGTAGTGCTCACATACTCCAAACCTCACAGTTGCATTACTGTTTATATTCTGAAGGTTTTTACAGAGGGGTTTGTTCATATATCATTCAAAGCCTAAATTATATATACTTTTATTCCTAAAAACATTGCGAAAAATGATTACATTTTTTTTTTAATGGCTGTTGACAGTAGTTACTGATTTACAGAGATACAAAGAGATATCCAAAATTCCCCTCTGTAAAAACCTTTGACTCTAACATGTCAACAAAACGAAGCAAGAATTTTGAACCTGGCTTTATCCGACGTTCAGTTTTCTGTTCTGCAAATGTATGGCAATGAGCGCATATAAGATAATGCCTCGAATACAACATTTGAGAAAAACTGCAATACAAAAAAGAATCGTCTGCATTGAAGTAATCATCCAGGGAAGTTTCATTTTGACATCTTGTAGCTAAAACGTTTACCTTAAACGCGCTCTTTCTTTCCTTTATCATTGCAGTGCTGCAGCTGCTGTTGTCATACGTTAGATGTGACCGCTGTAGTAACTTAAGACCCTTTCCTCTCTTTCTGTGTTTCTGCCTTAGTTCAATGCTACGCTGGACGTCCTCTCATCATTCATTGTCCTCTGGCGCTACAGCAATGCAGCAGCTGTGCACTCTGCACACAGAGAGTATATGTGAGTACCGAACAGCGTGCTGAGTTTAATTAATGTTTGATTAATGATGACTCTGTGTCGTGCGATGCACTTGGGGGTCGCTCTTCTCCACCAGCATTAAAGCAAGAGAGCTCCTGCATCTGTTCTCGCATTCATTCCTTTCCAGAGATGGTGTTATTTTCAACTGTTGTCGGTATTTTAATCGTTAGTTTCACTGATAAAGACAAACAACCCGCGGTGATTAAAGTTTCACCCACGTGTAGGAGTTTTTACAGGAGGGAGGATGAATGGATGCAAGAGGGGAAGAGGTCATTTACCTGAGCCGGCATTTTTAGACGGATTATATTAAGGCCCGGGAAAAATGACACGTGGTGCAGAGGATCTGACTCTCAGGTGTTGTTGCCACCGTCGTCTTGAAGCCCCGGATGAAGAACGGAGTAGCGATGGAAAACATATAAATGGATGACAAAGGAAGAAACCGACATAACGTGTAAGGTATTGATCCTTCATCCATGGTTATCCAAGTCTCTGAACTCCACTGGAGGGATGAACTCCATTCTTCAAGATATTCCCTCACTTAGTGTAAGCCCTCGTTTGAACTGTATTGGAAATGTACTGATGCAATCGATTTTCACTCTTTAGTGTATTTTTACTTTACTGTGTAAGGGCTTCATTACTTTGTCTTATAATCCAGTCGTTAAATGCATGTGTGTCTATGTCTTGATATTGTTCTGAAAAAAAAAACACGACTTTCTTTCTTTCTTTCTTTTTCTGAAAAATAGAAAAAGTTGGGTTGTGTCTTTGCAAGGTCGAAGCATTGCACTGCTGTATATCTTTATTAAAATATCTAAGGGGTTTTTCTGAACACCCATTTCAGGAGCGTGCTGGATGGATGAATAACCATATTTTCATATTACTGCCACCTTTAAGGGTGTGAAGGCCCGTCTTATTAAGCCCTCAGTGATGTTGGGCATACCAAGACGGACAGAATAAATACTTTTAAGAAATTCTATTTCTTCATGTGAGGTTGTCAGGGACTGGAGCAGTATAGTCCGAACTGAACAAGGTCACCAACTGTACAGTATGTCACTGTACATCACCGCTAAACATAAGCCTGTTAATCCATCAGCTGAGTCCATCAAGCGGCTGTCGGGTTCCACGGAGTCTTGTGCGTCTTACAACAGCACCTCTGCTTCGCTCAGGGGTGATAAAAGACTGAGCTGTCAGTCTCCATCCAATAATACACACACACACACACACACACACACCTGAATGTACAAAATCTGTAGCCCACACAAAAGATTTTTCTACACTTTGCTTATTATTATGCATGCAACACATATGCCAGCCTGCCAGGCAAAGCACCGATTCACACACATGCATGCAGAGTCAAAGGTCTCCATACAAGGTGCCATGCTCATCAGTAGTGGTAAACATTCACACACACTCACACACCATTGGGCATGCCATCGGGGGTTCAGGATCTTGGCCGGGGACACTTGTTGACCGCAGAGGTCGGGGATTGAACCACCTCCTGGGGCGACTACTCTACCTCCTGAGCCACAGCCGCCCCAAACGCACCGCGCTTTCACATAACTCCAATGTAAACCCTCATTATTAGATGAACAGATGTAGGATTAAGAGCATGAACGTCTGCTGAGGGTAGGAGGCAGGTGTGATGGATAGGTCAAACAAACACAGGACAATCACACACGGGGTTCCGCGTCCGTGTCCCGTAACGACATTCTATCACGTGACGTTATGTCACAGAGTCACACGACATTATGTCCGGATCTTATTTTAACCCAAACCATGATCTATTTTTCTACACCTGATCAAGTGGTTTTGTTGCCTTAACCGAAGTGCGACGAAACGTCACGTGACGCAACTTCACTGTGTCAAGAGTTACAACGTTAGCCACGCACGAACGTTCTGCGTCAAGATACAACGCAAAAAAGGCTATTCCTACTCGTCACATTTATAAAATATGACAAGTAGGGAAGAGATACTGTATATAGGGGGGTATTAACACCCGTTTTGAATTAGTTTGGGGCAAATGGACAAAGACTCTCTTGGATGGAGAGTGTATTTAGGCAAAATTGTATATCTATTTTTATTTCCTGCAATCTTTTCCCCATTGTATTTTTAGCTATGGGACTTACAGATAATTTGTGAGAGCAGTTTTTTTGATAATGCTTGCAGATTTTACCAAATGTAATTGTTGGAACTGGAGTGACTCTCAAATTGAGTCATTTTGAAGTGTGCCTTGGAGACAAGCGTATCTCAAACATATGCAGACATTAAAGTTTTCTCAGTGAATTGCGACAGCTTTGTTGTGAACTGCGGAGATATAAATACCATATCTTATTCAATTGCTGCCAGAGCCAGGGAGTGTGAATATGCAAGCATCCTGTAGCCCCACATCCCAAAACATTCACCTCATTATCCCCGATATTGTTTTAATGAACACACATCACATCAAGTGCCGCCCTCAAGTGGCAACTTGTTTATTCTGGTAACACACAGCGCCTTAAATGCACTGTCAACAATCTTCTGATTAAGATTAGATGCATGTATTATCTCTCAAATCAGACAAAAAAAAGGTATTCAGTCTTACAACAGTTTTTGCTTCAACATTATACATAATGCACAGTGCCATGTGGCTTATTCCATCATTAGCCCGTGAAATTGATGCATCAGTAGACTTACCGCCACACTGCCATGTCACTTATTACCGACATATGTCATTTTCAAAGGTCTAAGAATGCACGGGCTGTAATACAAGCCGGTGAACAGGCGTTGTTAGAGGAACTGGGAGAAAGTGTGACTGCTCTCGAGTCAGATTCTTTAGGTTATTGCTTTGGTTCAACTTTACGTAACTTCCTCATGGCAGGTTTTGCAAAGAGATAACACTCTTTGAAGCTAACTGTCCTAAAACTCTGCTCTCTGTCTGTCTGCAGAGCATGTGTAGTCCTTGGGGTTGTGTTCGTTCTCTCCTCCCTGTGCATCCTTGGAAAGGCCATCCATAATCTGGCTACCAGGGAGCCCCCCGAAGTGGTAAGACCACACACACACACACACACACACACACACATACGCACGCGCGCACACGCACACGCACGCCATAGACATAACATCTAAGGAATTTTGTTCATATTAAACAATATCTTAGGAAAACGATTGATGTCCATGCCAACAGGTTAGAACTGTGTGACATTTTGTAGTAATTCTTGGCATCGGTGTTTTGTGAAAGGACTGCTGTCAGATCAAGGATTAGAGATTAGAGAGTGATTTAATAACACCAGGTTTTGTGGTGAGCTGGGAGCTACGGTGACATGGAGGGAAGCCGGACATCGTTCATTTGCATCCAACCCCCCCTAACCGCAACGATACAAAGCTGTTTGAAAATTAAGTAAGTAAGTAATATTTGAACTGCCGGTGCCCATACTTAAATATGTTAATTATTATTTTACTATTATTTTTCGAACTTTCTTGGTCCATAATCAATTAAATGGGTACTCCAGAAACTTAGTATTGCATTTAGACGGATTTGAAAAAGAATAGTCAAAATATGTGCATCAGTGGCAGAAATATTGCTACCATTTAGTCCCTTGTAGTCCCAAACATGGGTCAAGAATCCAAAAGGCTGAATCCTACCCTTCCCATTATGTAATAGAGCCTTTCATTAGACCCCACCCACGCACAAAAAATCAGGGTTATTTTTTCAAACTTTGTGAAGTTCCTCCAGAGCCAAAGAAGACCTCATACACAGGCAGTGTACTCCTCGCGACAAGTAAACAACATGTTGTGTAAAATCAGTAGGGTGCCCCTTTAAAGTGTTAAATTAGAATGTTCAAACCGAATATCACGCTGTAAAATCATGTGTGTTAAAAATCAATGCGTTTTCTCTGATATATGTTCATAACAATGATGCCTTATGACATTGCATTGCAGTTCTGATCAGGGCGGGGCTCATTTATTAAGTGCTCTTTAATTCAAGGTTAGGCAAATGCCATGACAGTCAGCAGTTCCAACCTTACCTCGAGTTTTGTGATTTTCTACAGTATTTTATGAAAAAGACACCACTCATTAGATTCTCCTAGCTATTTCCCCAACAATATAAACCATGTGTTTATGGGAAAAGTGACAAACACAGGTGCATGTGTGTGTGAGTCTATGGCACAAATGACCAGGAAGTGATTTCAGACAGTGATTTCAGTCTTTATTTATATCTCTCACAAAGACACAAACACACACACACACTCACACGCACACACACACACGCACACACACGCACACAAGTTGGCACAATGTATGAAAAATGACAAGAGCCTTGAGTTCCATATGGGCTCAATTTGAGGCAATACATACACATATAGTCCATGTACACACAGAGCTACACAAACGCACACATCATTCATAGTTGTGAGCGAGGTATCTTTTTATAGCCCTCTGCTGTAGCTGCTCTGACGTCAGAGTTTTTTTTGTCTCCCTCCCCCCGACTATTGTTCCTTTTCTCTCTTCGACACAGACACGCACAGATATGCACAAACACTTTCTTTTTAATGTCAACACTTCACCCTCCCCCTCTACCTCTCTCTGGAGGTGTTAAGACTATGAATAAGGTCCTGAAATAGTCTCATCTTTCTGTTGCTGGGGCACGGCCCAACTCTTCCATCGTCACACTGTTCGGGGAGTTGCCGATCGCATCTTTTCCAGTCCTGTGCTTTGAACCCTCCTATTTGGTTTGTAAATGATTTAACCTTCACCATCTGTCCACTTCACCAACCAGTGAAGCCGGGAGAGATGTTTACACTCCAAAAACACATTGTTCCTAGCTTCCTAGTTTCAAAGCTGTCAGATACGCTTTTTGATTTTGTTATAGAGCCAGCAGGGCTCTCAAATCCCCAAATATCTATCCACCGTTGATGCTTTTAAACACAACACAGTCCGCAGTTGAATTTTAAAACAGCCTTCGGCCGAGAGAAACTTTAAGACTTGGGAGCCTATTGGGCCCTTTAATGAAATCAGGAGGCAAACCTTACCCTGTGGAGTTTTGTAAACACATGAAAATGCATTATGCATTTATACTTGAGGCCCAACAAATGTGTTTTTTTTTTACTCATGAACCATATGCAAAGTTGATTATTTTCAACCTTGCATTGTTTGTATCCATGTTGACATAGCTAGCAGTCTTCTTCATCTTTGTCTTGTCTGGTTTACATTTCTTGGCGTATTACATCAACTGTTGTTTCCTGGAAAAGCGTGAAAATTGTAGGCATGAATTATGAATGCGTGCTAGTACATGTACTGTGCGTCCTTTTGCGTGTGCATGAGATACAAACAAAACACAATTTATACAACATTGCTCCACGGGGCCACCAGAAGCCAAAACTAAAAAAAATTGCCTGTCGTTTATTGCAATGCAAATATTCTTTATGTTTGCATATACCGTCGTATTTTAAGTCCTAACGTTTCTATTCTGAAAGTCATTTAAAGCTGTTTTTACACAGTAAATGAAGAACAATTTTTGCCATGCAATATTTTTGGAAATTTAACCCCTGTACAATTATTTGCCCCAAACAACCAATGTTCCCACTGAATAGACGTTAGCTATAAGCTAGCTAGCAGCGGATGCACCGAGCGTCTTTAAATGCTTGCAACTTTAAATGCAATCGCACCGTGTGTAAATTTGAGCTCTCATTCGGTTTGAACACACCTTTAGGCTTGGATTCACGTAGATGTATGGCTCCCAAAGCTTTGATGTTAAAGTAAATTAACTGAATATTAATATTTGATGTATCCAAAGAGTTTTGACAAATAAATTAAACAAAGTGAGAAACAAGTAGATGTGGACAATGTGAGGAGAAAGCACAAAGACAAAGCATCTGATGTGAGAATATATATGTCCCAGACAATCCAAATGTGTGTCTTTTTGATCTTTTTTAAGTGCATGTTTGATGGTGTAAAAAACTGAGTCAGTGAGGCTCCTTTGACCACAACTCCAAAGCCGAGAGACTGAAGCTGGTAGAGAAGCAGGTTGAGGGCAGCAGCTATTCTGCAGACTGCATTTGATGCTCCAGTGCCATTATTTTAATAGAAACTGGGGGTGTTAGGTCTCAAAGGAGCTTCGTGACACCAGCAAGAGCCCATTACCTCTGTCTGTCTATTTGACATTTTCTCTCTTTTCTTCACCATCCCACTCCATTCTTTGTACTGTAACTTCTCTTTCAACCTGGGCTCCAATACGTTCCATCTCTGTCTTAGCCTACATCTGATTGATTATCAGTTCATTTAAGAGCAATCTGTCTTTTTATGTAACATACTTTCAAAGGCTACTTGGTTTGGCTAGATTTTGTAAATGCAGGAGTTTAAAGGATAGGTTCACATCGTTCTCTATCTCATTTATCAGGTCTCTCTCTCCACTTGCTTCCCTCACTACCTAATTCATTATATTTTTCCACTCTCTCTGTCCCCTCCTCCATACACTGTCTCTTTCCTTGTTTCACTTGCTCCGCTTCCATCATTATACCCAGACTTTCTCTATCCTCTCCCTACAAGCTCACCTAGTCTATATCCCTCCATTACCATTTATACCTTCACTGCTTTATTGTTTTCAGACTCTTATTTTTGTCCTTTCTTTGTATCCCACACCTTTTGGGCTTTTTAGTTTGTTTTTGTTATGTGTGGCTGAAAGAGACGTATCCATTGAAGTCTTCATCAAACAGAAGTCAGAGGTGATTTATCACACCAGCAGTGATCTGTTTATGTGCTCTGTTTGTGTTTGCGGGACAGTGTTTGTGACTGAAAGAGCCAGATAGCGATTATGAAAAGAAAAAGGAAATGTAATTTTTAAGAGGGAAAAGTGCAATCTGCGGGATGAATATGATGTTTCTGGGTTGACGGCGCCATTTATTAAACTTCTCTGGTTCCTTCTTCTGAGAGATGTCCCTGTTCAATTTCAAATTTAACAGCCAGACGATAACAGCAGCAATACACTGTGAATACTGTAAAATGCTGCAAACCTTCAAGTATTGCGCTGTAAAATCACATTCAGCAGACAGAGGGTGGAGAAAATCCGGAATCCTGATTCGCATCACGTCCTGGGTCGCTGCTCCTATGGCAGGCTGTCTGTGTCGAGTGCCTGATTAAACACAGAGAGCTGAGAATGGCTCTCCCTGCCTCTGTGCTGGGCCGAGAGGGGGTAGCACACACTGATGCAACAATACATGCATACAGAACATGCATGCAGTGACACATCTTGATCTCTGTGAAACTTCCAAAATAACAATCTAAATAGGTAATGGCCTGTAAAGAACTGAAAGGGGTCCCTTGTTTGCCTATTTCCTTCTAATGAAAACAGTACAGTACATATACAGCATGGATAGAGTATTCCATAATACTGTAAAGCAGAGAAAATACTGTCGACATCTGAGAGATACTGGACGCGAGCAGCAGGCAACATGCATGTGAAATTAAAGCCTCCATCTAATTCAAGTAAATGGGAGCAAAGAGGTCGCAAGGGATTAACATGTTATTAGCTGACCTGCAATCAAGGGCTCAAACTGCAAGCCAGTGCTTGTTGGTTTATGTGACAATACTGTGTGTGTGTGTGTGTGTGTGTGTGTGTGTGTGTTTGTGAGAGGTATACGTAAACAGAGACTTAGCCTGAAATCACTGTCTGAAATCACTTCCTGTTTACTATATAGTTCACTTTATTTACACTTGACCATTTAATTGTATTGTCCAAATGCTGAGTGTGAAATGTATGCTCTCTAAAATGTCCACAATGGAATGAAAAGTAGTGTCCATGGCATGTACTTACAATCCCGCAAGTCAACGTGTCATATCTTACGTTACCATTGTGCAACCATAGGCTATATAAAATAAGTGGATGTAGCCTCTGCGTCTGCAAAGTGAAGCCAATGCAGAAGTGCCTTAAAGCTGCATTCTTTCTGAAGCCAAGCATGGGGCCACTCCAATTGAATAGAAGTCTATGAGAAAATGTATCTACTTCTCACTTGATTTATACCCTTAGTAGGCATCTTTCTAATGAGTTCATGGTCTCAATCGCTCGTTTCAAGTCTTCTTTATTACAGGATGATGCTCATTTTGTATATTATGGTCCCATTTAGAGTAAAATAGACGATAAAGCAGGGCGTGCTTTAGGGCGGGACTACCTTGTGATCGACAAGTCGCTACCATGGCGACCTCTCGATCAGGATGGAGGAATAGCAATGTGTATCCCTCCCCAGCTCAGAAATTGTTACCATTACCGTTATTTTTTACACACGTGCCATTTCTACTCTGACATGTCAAAATGTCTTCTGCGAAAAGGCCTTTTGCACTCTCAAGGGCCCTGTGCACCCACACTCAGTCACTTGCTCAGGTCAAACTTGGCTCAATCTATGCTTGAATTACACCAAACTTCATAAAGCCAATATAAATGATAAGGTGTGACAAAAATTAGATGCTCAGTCTTTACATGCCCACCTAGTCCTTACAAAGAGTCAGACAATTGAAGTGAAAGCACCTGTGTGGGTGGACGATAAGTGTGTAGTGCCTTGAATAAATACATACTATTACTATTGGATCTGATGTTAGTAATGTATGTCTACAACTTCCCCATCCAGTCCAACAGATGGAAGCGATGTGACATATTTGAGGGTCCAAGAAGAATATTGGCAGATCAGGCTAAAATAAGCACCTGTGTTTTTGCTTTTCCATTTTAATTCATGTGCATGTAAACCCAACAGACATATAGTTTGAGTCCAACTTCTTGGCAATGCATGCTGGCTGAATTCTATTTAGCTGCATTAGTTTATGGATCCTGATATTGTGCATGATGGCTCAATGTCAAACTGGGGCTTTCTCAAAAGCAAGGAAGGATCCTTAAAAGGCTGACTTTCAAGGATTCTAGGTCATCAAATCCCGCTGAAGGACTGTTCCAATGCTGAGGATCCTTTAAATTCTACAGAAGACTGAGTCCTATGTTCAGATCATTTTCAAGGATGCCTCCTCGCTCCTAAAACACAAACAATCCTTTGCGCACGATGCGTTTCCTGTTTCATTTGGAAACAGGAAAATATGAATACGTTTTCAGTCATTTCACATCAGCAGTCTGCCAAAATCTGTTGCCGAACAAATTTGAGGCAATAAATTAGTAATCCAGTTGTAGAATCTTCAGTCATATTTAGATTAACAAGGCCTAATTTAAAGGTTTGTTCCCACTTACGTCCTTCAGCAACAGACCAAGTAGCACAAGCACAAAGAGGCCTGCAGCGGCAGATGGAGACAGCGGGGGGGAAACACTGAAGTGTTCTAGATAAAGTAAAAAAATAAAACAAGAAACATGTCCATTTCTCAAGCACACCGGCACGGCACTTTAGGACCCGTCCTACCAAGGAATCATCCTCGACTTTGAGAAGCACCCACTGTCATGACCTACTGGGACAGTTGAAAAGAACAAAGCCATTAGTAATGTTATAGGTTCCTGTGCTTTTCCTACTATGACAAGTCAAAGTGTCTGTCGTCAGGCCCACACTAATCACCACTGCTGTTTAAGCTGGTTGGTGGTTTGGATGCAAGGCCTCTTTTTTTTTTTATCCAAATATGTTATAAATAGCTCTGAATCAAAAGTCTGGTGAAGAAAGGTGAAGTCTGACAAAAACAATAGTGTTGGATTCTTCTCTCATGTGTCTTTAATTGTCCCAGTTTCTCTCTTCTTTCTCTCTCCTACTTGCCCCCCCCCCCCCTTGTTGGCCCTATTAAATGTGATAGAGAGACACTCTGGGATCAAGTGCTGTTTTTTTGCTGAATCCGTTTGAAACTTAAAAACACCAGAACTTCACATCACTTCGAGGCGTCGTCTGTATGACCTTTGGTTGATGCACCAAGTCAAGCCTGTATATATATATATTATTAATGGTTGAGCTGAGAAAAGCTTTGTAGGTAATTCTGTCTGACTGATGATGTTGGTGCTTTTGTGTGCTTGCTTTACAGATACTGTGTGTAGCTTTTTCTCTTTGTTTGTTTTTATGCTTTACCTTTAAACACACATGGTTTAGCCCAAACATATAATACAAATAATCTTCTCTTCTATCCTCCCTGTCTTTCTATAGGATGACTTCCTTTACAGTGTGTCTATAGTGAGCGGGATCACATGTGCTGTGCTGGCTGTGGCCAAGTTCATGCTGGGAAGAGTGCTGACTAGCCGGGCACTTATCACTGACGGTAGGGTACACACACTCTCACACAGACACACACACATATAAATAAATGAACAGCACGCCAATCTAAGAGGTCTTAACAAAGCTTACAAATGGCTACAGAATGGCCATAGGAAAAAGTATTTGACTCACTAAATGCCCATGAAAATGATCTTTTGTTCTATCTCTCATTAGTCATTTCTTTAGGCTTGAATGTCAATGTCTGTCTCTCTCCTGCTTATGACAAGTAGTTCAACCAGAAGTTACAAAACAAAACTGACTTTCCTGCAATAGAGTTTGCTTTTAGGGAGAGAAAAAAAGGCCTTAAAAAAGATTTTTGCATCTGAACTGAACAGAGGGAGTTTGCCAGGGGGTAGAGTTGGAAGATACTGTCAATCAAGAGAGACAAGTAGACAACTGTTTACAAGTACTGAACAGTGGTAAAAGATGTACTGTATCAGATCGTTTACTTAAGTAAAACGAGCAATATCACAGTGTAAAAGTACATAACACGGCTGTTGGGCGAAAAAAAACACTGTATCTTCATATTTTTGTCTTTTTTTTTTTCATAAATAAATGCTATCTGTGGGTTTTACATATATTTAACCAATGAAAAGTATTCAAAAGAGCTTGTGACTGAATCTCGTAACTCCATTAGATCCTCAAACTGTCGGCAAAAAACCTCACAACTCCGCCTTGCTTATTCACTCTGCTTGCAAACTGCTGCACACAGCAGAGCTGAAGGTGAACAGTCATGAGGCGATTTCTTCTGACTTCGTTTGAAGTGTTTCCCACAGTTTCATAATGAACTCAAAATATTTTTACATTTCTGAACCTGTGGGGTATGACCTCTCGCTCTCCCCGGTGCTGGTTGGCCCTCGCAGGGCACATTTCCTCTGCGGTCATACGGCTCGTAGTTCGGCTTGGCTGTGAGCTTTACAGAAGCCCCTATTACTACTGTTGCATTTACTTGTAAGAGGCATTTCAGTGTTCAAGCCGGTCCAAAGGGAGCTAATTTTATTATTGTATGTGCTGTTTATTTTTCTGTATACTATACATTACATTTTATGTGCTCATTATAGGTCTTCGAAGGCTTAATCTGCAAAGTAACTGGAGGCTATAACTGTCAAATAAATGTGGTGGAGTTAAGAGTACAATATTTCCTTTTGAAATGTAGTGAAGTAGCATAGCATATGCATATAGCATATAACGTAGCATAAAATTGAAAGACCCTTCCATAATCCTGAACCAATTGTAAAAGCACAGGGTTAATGTCAGGGTACTCTAACACCAAACACAATACAAGTGTGAAAACCAAAGGGAAACAGAATCCAAAGCGTTCAAACCAAAACCACAAAACAGAATTTGTGTGTCTACGTTTCTGTGTGAGAGAAAGTTGCTCTCATAAGTGGATTGAAAGAACTAATAGGTTCTGACCCACTGGGTGCTCATAGACATGCGCACGTGAACAAAAGCACAGCACACACACACAAAACACACACTGCCCACTGCACACTGCTATCCCCAAGTCTCAGAACGCACAAGGCATCAATCCAATAAACCTGAGGTTGCTGTTCTCAGAGACTGGATTTATTTCCCACAAGACCATACACTTACTGCAGGCGAGACAATAACCCGCTGTGCTGGCTTTCACACAAAAAGAAATGTAATTTAAAAAAACATGAGCCACTATACAGGGTAACTCAAATACAGTAGATGTAGTCAACAATTATGTAGCCTTTATATCCATTTATATTTTTAGAGTTTCAAAAACCCCTCATGTGAATGCATGCTTATTTGCTTTCTTGCCAAAATTTCCATGAGAGGATTGATACCATTCTCATGTCTGTACGGTAAATATGAACCAATACATCCAGCAGCTTAGCTTAGTTTAGCTTAGCATAAAGACTGGAAACAGGGGGAAAAAGCTAGCTCTGTGCAAAGGTAAAAAACAATCCGGCCAACACTTATGGCCCTCTAGAAGTGTATTGCGGTTGTGTCTGCAGAGACTCTGCCCTGTTTGAGACGTTTCTGGGAATCAAGGAAGAGCCTTTGAACTCCACATGAGGGAGTAAGCCCCAGCCAATAAGCGGGGTGTGCAGCCCGTTCTGGTCCCCAGGTCGTCAAACACCGCAACTTTGTCACGGCCCTCGCCGTCTCTTTCCACGGCTCTGCTGATACTGATGTACCAGGCACCCTTTTGGGGCCCGTATCATGCAAAGCAGCGTTATTCGACGATGAGAACGGATTGTTCCATTGCTGTTTTTTGTTCTTCAGTGTCTACCCTGTGTGTTCCCGGTCTGTATCTCCTCTGCTGTGTACTGCTATCAGTGTGTCAGTCTACACACTAGCTACTAGCTACACACATATGCACACAGCAGAATGAAGCATGCGGTTTGGCTGTATTCATTCAAACGTGGGACATTCCTGCAGGGTTGTGTCGATTTGTGGGTTTGTTTACGTGTGCGAAAGAACGTAAACCACCATGAAACAATCAGAAAGTAACGATTTCTTCCTCTGATTCACTGCAGTGTTCTCACTGCTCCTTCTCTTCATTCACATGTAGCTGGCTCTCCCACCGTTGCTGTCTCGCTGTGTCTCTTGCTCGTTAAGCCGGGAAGGAGGGGAAAAATGTTAACGGTGTGTTTACAGATAGCGATCGACAATGCGACATCCGATACCTTTTTTAAAGAGGCTTTTTACTATAATTGAAGAGGCATTCTTTCATTATTATTAAGGTGGCATGTTTTCATTGTGAAGGCGTTTGTGAGATTTGTTTCTCCAAGTCAATATTATTATTATTTTTTTTTTATGTGGGTTGAGAACTGGTTCTCAGGCTTCTTCCCGATTAGCTGAACTCTGGGGATTCAGTACCGCCACATGACATTTTCCACATGTTTGTGTTTTTCAGGATTTAACTCTATGGTCGGGTCTATAATGGGCTTTTCCATTCTGATCAGCGCAGAAGTCTTCAAGCACCATACTGACGTGTGGTTTCTGGATGGCACCATCGGAGTTCTCATTGGACTCATCATTTTGGCATATGGCGTCAAGTAAGATATAAAACCAACAGTCTACATGTCTTTGAGCTGTTGATCCGTGTTCTATTAGAGCCAGATCACCGTGTCACTTCGACAGCTTCAGGTGCTGAGTGCCAAAAGTCATTTCTGCACATCGACATACTTTCCAATGAGACCTTGTTTCTGTGTCCACAGACTCCTTGTGGATATGGTGCCCCGTGTGAGACAGACGAGGAACTACGAACGCTTTGAGTGAGAGTGTGTGTTGACATGACGAACAGGTCCAAACACACACACCCACACCCACACACCTGGCTGCCTCTTGCCCTCCGCCCTCTTCTCTCTGTCTTTCATACACACTTTAAAACACACGTTATCTGCAGATTCAGCACATACAGACTCGATATGCCCATGTTGTCATAGACACGAATACATACACATGCTGTATATACTGTACATAGTGCATACAGACATCAGCCAAACACACGTGCATGCACACACAAATGCAGACGTCTGAGGGACTTTGAGGGAGAAGGATGTGATTGAAGACCACATCCTGGAAAGAAAATACGTCAAGTTAAATTGTTCTTTACTGCTCTTCTTCACTTTTTGTCCTTGAAACCACCAGTTTAGAAATGTCACCTAAAATAAGGAAAGGCCCAAGAGTTGAGACTCCTGTCTACTAGCAGGATTTGTTCGACATGAGATACAGCAGTTGCTGCTTAGATGACACCATTTACATCACCACACTTTTCACCCTGCAAGAGACTACAGTATACTAAATGGTCCTGTTGGGTTCAGTTATTGTCATAGTGGGCATAATCAGGATCAAAATCAAAAATGACCAAATTGTGTAGATTCTACTTAAATGAGGCCTACACAAAAAATACTGTATGTTTTCCCATGTAATTTACTTGGAAAATTCATAATGAGATTTTTAACACTCAAAGTTGAGCTGAGGGCTGCTCACTAATTTTATTTTTACATTTTTTTTTAATTTCTAGCTATTTTTAGATGTGTTTTTTTCCTAAATCAGACAGCGTTCCTGTCAAAACCTCATCAGCCTCCTCTCTTCAAAGCAGCCACTATACATCCTAATGTGTTGCGTAGAGAGGAAGTGCGAATGTGGAAAGTAGAGGGGGGGGGGGGGGGGACTTAGACAGAGAGCATATGAGCGGTAGTGAGTCAGCAAACACTGCTCTGTCCAAAAGGCGAAAGGCCTCAGCAAACACGGTGAGTTCAGCCTTGATCTAGAAACTCAAGCAACTAACAGCTAAAAGCAAACAGCAGTAAAGAGCACAGGAGACACTAAGGACAAACATTCGCCATACGATGGCTATAAACCTTAAGTGCACACGTCATTTATATACATTGCATAGCCTACTGTAGTGTATGTGATGTATCCAAGCACAACTTAGCCAACTTTCCTTCAACCGCTGGTGTTTATGACTGACATTTTAGCTCAGTGCCGGTTTTAACACAATGGGTAATTAAACAAAAAAAAGAAATGATTTGAGGGTATTTAGCCTGTTTTGTCTTAACTGCTGTATCTGACTTTGCATATGTTTCATTGCCATATATTGTACATATCTTTTGATTCGTTTACGAACACACGAGTCCTTTTTTTTTTACTGAAATTTATCAGCATATTTTCTAACAACTGAAGAGTAGTAATACAATCCCACGTTTTTTAAGGGTAAGATGGAAAAATCTTAATATTTATCTTGTGTTTTGGTTGTAACATCTTATCCAGTTTTAGATAATGAATAGATTTAAAAGCACTAAACTCTGCAGGACATTGTCTGGTACCATTTGCTGTAATCCTTTAATTTATCATTTTCTCTATGGAGTGTTGTACTGAATCCAGTTGGGATATTTATTACT
>CALSCE010010700.1:5320976-5331862 GCA_943593645.1 Bovichtus variegatus
TTTCTCTATGGAGTGTTGTACTGAATCCAGTTGGGATATTTATTACTTTTATTAATATTATTTTATGCATATCCCCCCCTTCATGTGGAAAGTTGGATAAGACAAAGTTTGAAACTTAAGATGAAACGAAGCACAATGAAAAAGATAAAGCAGCATGTGGGAATACCATTTTCATTGCATATAATTTAAAGAGACAGGGTTTTGTCCTGTGTCTGCTTACCTGTTTGTTACTCAGTTGTTCTGCATGTTACCATTGTTATCAACCATTATTATGTGCAATGAACTGAATGTAAATACAAACCACAGTTTGTAAATATGTTTATTACACTGTTCAGGTGCATCGGTAATACAAAGTCACAAATATAATCGTAGTACTTTATGGCCTACATAAAAGGCTTTTTGGAGTAGACAGCATATAGTTAAAGTACAAGATGATCAATGTTACATATAGTTACAAATCTTTACTCTATAGTGCTTATACTGTAAATGTTGTTTTACATATTACTGTAGATTATTTGTGAAATGACTTAAGTCTTACTGTAAATTTTTGCACTGTAAGTGAAAATCTCAGAGTGGGTGTAGGTGGGATCTGACAGCGCTGTCCGAGGCTCCCTTTTACTCGGAGCTGTCAAAAGAAGAACTGATAGCCAACCAAATCATTATTTCACATTTTGAAACGGGCCACCTACAATTGCTACCTGGAAGCACAAATCACTTATTTTTTTCTGAACTTCAGTGGGTGTTATAAGGTCAGAGGAAAAAAAAAAAATCCCCCAGAAATTTTTTTTTAGAGAAAAAGTGATAAATCACGTGGATTTAATGGAGTTAAGAGGAAAACCTTTGTTTTAATCCTATTGGAGGAAGCAACAAAAACACCTCACAATTAGCAATTCGATTTATGAAACTTAGTTAATTCATAGACGGACTTTATACAAAATATATTGAGATGAATTAGGTATAGAAATAAATGTATATAAAGAATTCATGTGCACAAACACAGACTGATATTGAATAAGCCTGCTACCAATGACCAAAACTACTTTTTCACTATCCTACGTGAGGTAAACTACATGACTGCGGCCTGGTTTCTTCCTCTGATTGTGGATCTAGAGCGCTTGTGTGCCCCCTTGTGTCAGAAGGCCACATGACAAAAGTTGTAATTACTATTCAGCGCACTGGATCCAAGGGAGGGAGTCTAAATTTACCCCAGGCTGAAGACTGTAAGAAAGCCGAGGACAGCGGTTCGGAAGGCGCCTGCATCCACTCTACACTGTAATTATGTACTCTCAGTTGACATACTAGACAAGGTGCAACATTATTGGTATTATCTTTAATTCATCGTGTGAAGAATAGCTATAAATTGAAAGGTGTGAATCAGCTCACACTACTTCAACTCACCAACAGCACACTGATTTGTAATGTTTCCCCTGTGATGCATAGAAGACAATCTTGACAATGATTTTTACTAGCAAAGCACAGCGTTAACTTGCAAATAACCACAGCATTATAAGGCACAGAACAAACTCATAATAACTCTTAGTAATGGTATGCTTTACTAGCTTTGTTGCTCATACGGTTAACTTTATTGTGTTGGGATAAACTGGAGATTCTTTTTGATCTTGGCAGCAAAATCCTTTCTACCTCTCTTCTTTGCACTTTGTTTTATTTCCACGTCACATTCTTTCGTGCACATTCATGCTACGTGAAATGCAGGCCAGGTGCTGTGATTGTGGCCATGGCCCCCCCCCCGACACTCCTTAGTAATGGGTGATCTTTGAAGCTGTTTGCACTCACTGTAAATCACTGGGTCAGTGCAGCAGCTGAATACCAAAAAAAAAAAAAAAAAGAAAAGATAGATAGATAGATATGTTGAATAGAAACTGTAATTCCATGATCACCAGAGTTGCAGTTGCTTTTCTATCTATAATGTGATTTATTTATTTATTTTCCACTGCCCAATGAAATGTCCGAACCCTCACGGTCCCTAAAAGACTTCTAGAGGTTTGTGAAGAAATGACCTCTATACATATAATTGCACAAACACGAAACCTCAGTATTATATTTGAATCCATTTCATTGCCACATTGAAATAGCTCAGAAACATGTCCAATTCTGCAGCTCGATGAACTGTGCCAAATCATTGAAAAATGTGTGTATCATTCAATTATACTTGTATGGATGAATTATTATTGAATTATTATCGCCACAGAAGAGGCATCGAACCATTGATTTGACTTCATTTCACAAAATTATGATAGCAATACTAACCACTTCTCTGTTGCTTTAGGCTTTGCATAGGCGTGTAAAAACCCTTACAGCTTCAGTGGTTACACACACACACACACACACACACACACACACAGACACACACACACACACACACACGAGGAAAGATGTAACTGAATTTCCAATAAATCTGAGAAATAAAACAGAGTAATTACTTGTCTGTTTGTACAGTAATGACATCAGTGGTATTACAGATTACCATGTATTTATGTAAAAGAACTATGAGGTATCTCTTTGTCAAAGAGCAAAGTTTTATTGACTAATAAAGTTTTATCCTGCTTAATGTTGAGAAAGTTTTTTTTTGTTTTTTTTTCTCCAACCACACAAATGTCATTGAAGGCTTTTCTAAGACAAAGGTAGTTAGTGTAGCGGGGCAGTAAAGCATAACAGTTGTGCATTTTGCGATTGAAGGAGCACATTGGCCCAGAAGTAGGTTTATATGTTATGAAAAGCTATAAACACTGTGGCACTGCCAACTGCCAAATGTCTGATGTATGAGGTAGAAAAACTGATTTTATGACTTTTGCTGATTACCAAGGTGTGTTCAAGCTGATTAGATCAGATGTCAGATTACATTCAACAGTTAGATACATTGGTTACTACATGTCAGACAGTCTGACTCTGTGTCCAGATGCCATCAGACTTTTTGTAGACTGGACTGACTCGTTTGTCTGTTTTTTCCTCACGTGTTTCTGAGCTGCCTTTCCCTCGTTAGTTCCTCCTAAGTGCCCAATCGCCTCATTCTCCACCTGCACTTCACTCCTCATCACGATACTGTACGTTGGCATTTAAGTCCTGGGACCTGTATTACAAAACAAGTTCAACATACCAAGGATATATCGCCGGTATCTGTCTTAACTCATCCTGACAACTGCAATCGAGACAATTTTAGCCTGATTTAAGAAAATAATAGTAATAATAATAATAATAATAATAATTTTCAGCTGTAACCCCCGGCAGGGTTAAGAAGGACTTGAGAGCAAATACAATTTTAATGCAAAAAATACATTCAGGCCGGTAAGTAGGGTTACTTTTTATATCTTATAAGTACAACAAGTACAAGGCTTTAGTGCTTCAGCCTCTGTTGTATGAAGATAATGGTATACAAAAGCACAATGAAACGCTTTCACATTGCTTGTAGCCAACAGGACAAAAAAAAGAAAGACGTAGAAAAAGACAGGGGGCCCTCCTATGCAACAGTGCACCCCTACTGAGGAGCTGGCCCGTCGGCCTGGGTGGAAGGAGCTGTCTTTCAATTTGCCCATTTTTTTTTTACACAGATGGTGAGTGTGGGCACTTTACTTTAATTGATTTATCTTAAATAGCTTGCTAATGGTGGTAATCTGCACATGGTGTACAGGAAGTGCACTCTCCTCCCCCCCGGTCACGATGTTGTGGCGCACAACACGCGCCATCGTGGGACAAGCTTGGTCTGGTGCCATTCTGAGCTCCCTGCATGCCAAATGTCATCTCTATCCTGATCCAGGTTTTGGTAAGGGCCATGTTGAATCTTGTTCGTGGCCCTGCGTCAGGATAGGGGGTCATTAAGAGGTAACCTCTGTCACCGAGGCACACTCCAATGAACAGCCCTGAAGGTAAAGGGATATTGCCACGATCAGTCTAACAAAATGCAGTTTAAGAAACAAAATGTTTTGCCAGCTGTTCTTCCTGCATTTGGTAGATAAACTGTGTTGTTTTTAAGCCTGGATCACCCTCATAACTTTGCATTATCTTACGATCAGCCCAGCGAGCTGTGATTGGTCAGCACAAGTTACCATGGTGATCTACCTCGGTAGGGAGTGAACCACCGTCGTAGGACTGAAAACCGGCAGGGTGAAACCTGAAGTCACCTCGCTGACGCCAAATCCGGCTTCGTGGTAACAGGCCTCTGGTTTTACGTTCAGTCGTTGTAGGGCCTTGGTTTTGTTCTGTGATCATCAGTTTGCCTTGTCTGCACGTATCGAGAATAACTTTCTTTATTCTTGTTTCATGCAGTCTCCTGTAGTTGGGTCCACCTGCTCCTCTCAGCATTCCTGCCGTAAATCCGGGCAGAACTACTGTACAACATTGCATGTTTTGTTGCAGGGCAAGATTTTGAAGAGGCTAGAACATTCTCACGTTCTCACTTCAGCACGTTCTCTCACCTGCCCCGACTTTAGTTAACACATGTGCATCATCCTCTGCACTCTCGCAAGACAATGTGGAGCACCTCGAGGAGAACACTGGAAACTAGGAATTAAATACCTTCATCTGTGTACTGCTTTTCAGATTCACAGGAGACGGTAAAAGAAATCCTGGAACATTATCATCACTTTCAGACGGCCATTGGCTGAATTAGTCTAGATCATGGATCCACAGAGTTGCATGCTCACCCCCATTATTTCAGGAGGAGTGAATGAGTGCCTCAAGGTTATGTGGACTACATTCTGACTAAAACACATTGCTTAATCAATGCCACATCAGAGAAATAGTGATACAGAAACATAGGGGAAATTGTACCAGCGTAATTTATTTCCCTTGTCAGAGGTGAGCGTGTAAAAGGAAAAACTGGCTTGCAGCAAAATGTCAAATTGCTGCAATTAATATCAGTGGTGCCCGTATAAAACGCATTTCTTAATGTTACTATTGACTAAGGTCAAATACTTTAAAGCACATATTTAAAACTGTATGTATTCCAACTAGACCTTTTTGTATGAAATGGGGGTGTTGCCCTATCCAGGCAACATCACAACCCCTTGGTTAGTTTGTGCTCTTGTAAGGATAACAGAAACCTCACCCAAATTACCGTAAACGAGGCAGTGTGAGTTGCGAGTCAAAACAGTCATGCATTTTATTGTCCTTTATGTACACATACAAGTTTGAGTTTTTTTTCCATCCAGCAGTTAGATGCATTCTTTGCATAAGGCTACCTGGTCCTTAATGTAGTCTCGACAGGGGCAGATGCGAATCAAGGACTGGTCTGATCTCACGCAGCTGAAGAGCAGAGGGTCGGACTGGAGCAGACAGTGTTTACTGCTGTTGTTGTAGGCTGGAAACACCAGGCGACTGTCGGAAAGCTCTGACGTTTGACAATCTACGCTGTAGCTGAAACAAATAAATAAATAAATGAAATCATCAGCAGCTGTGTATCAAAATGAAAAGTCATAAAGCATGTAGTTCAACCATACATCAAGATGGAAGTGGACGTGAATGCCTTCCATACTACAGGGTCTCTCGCTCAGAATCATGCGTGTCCCTTTGAAATGATTATTTAGACATATTAGGTATGAGTGGTTGATTGAGACCAATGCTGGGTTAGGTTCTGTCAACCCGAGCAATGGGGACCTATAAAGGGAGGCGACTCGGCCTGTAATAGGGATGTCACGTTACCACAAATGTAGTCGTCAATACCAATACCAGTGAAATGTAATGATTCTTTATACGAATTTGATACTACGATTAAAACATTTTTAATAAAATCCCATGTACTTTGCCGTAGACTCCTTTATTACCGTTTGCATACAGTTTTTTGTAAGTTTACCAGGTCATAATTTCGTGTCTAATATCCATATTTAAATTGCTGTGAAAGCATCTTCAAACAACTATTTATTCAAGTTTCTTGCAAAAAGTTTTACAAGATTACATTTGAACACATTACCTTTACCTTCGCCAAAGACGAGTTTAACTGAATAGAGCCTGAACGCACTGTCATGCAACTTTTATGGATCCTCTGTTTATGGCAGCTAACGGCTAAAGTTAACTAGCTTCCCTCCTGCCGATTTTAACACCGATTTGTTGTTAAAAATGTAGGGGTACACATTTTCTATCATCCTCGGGACTACGAGACCCCGTTACTCTTGAGCCCTGACTGCACCTGCGCTACTGTAGTACAGCCAAGTTTCCAGAATTTTAGCACTGACTTGATACATTATCGGTTCTCGTGAAAACCTCAACTAGCTAAAAATAGATTTTTGTTCTTTCAGCTCCTCTTAGATATACAGTGTGTGTATATATATATATATATTTTTATTTTTTATTTTTTTATTTTCTTTTTTAAAACATTTTTTTTTTTACAGTAACTTTGAACTTCAACACAATATTTGTTTCCCACCAAAAAAAAAAGACTCCAAATGACTCAAGACCAATTTCATTTGTAAAGGAAACTGTTTGCTTGGATCAAAACATTTCTAATTTTTTTTATGAGCTTAAAACATTTTTCCTAACTTTTTTTAATATTTATTTTGACATATTTCGATAACGTGAACCACACAAATCAAGGGATCTTTTAATCCATATTCCTTCATCTTACTAAATAAATTACTCTGTTAGATATACGTGACTGCTGCTGTTTTTTATAATGTATATTAAAGATATGTATTAATTATTAATATTTTAGTATCATCGCAACTGTTTGGACCATTTATTCGTCCCATAGTGGGGAAACAAATTTACACATGAGTGGACAACTTAGATGATTTTTTTATTATATAAATATATTATATATACGCTTGCTTGTGGATTATATTGGCTTTTATTGAGAAAGAATATTTAACATACATTTACTACATGTTAAAGTTTATACATATGTGGTGAATTCTTCAAAAAGGGAGATAAACAGGGTGGATATAGGCTGATACTTTTCGTTTTGTTGACCCTCTTGTAATTGTTATGATTGCATAGTAGTCAAAGAAAAACTCTCCAAAGATACTATGCAGACATGGTTATTTATTTACAGTTGAGTTACCTTCATAAAAAAAAAAAAAGAGAAAAAGATAGAAAAAATAACTGGTCAGAACTACATGCATGATAAGTCTTTTTTTTTTTTATGTATTTAAGAGTTGATACCCTCCAGAGAGCGTCCCCTGACCATGTACAACACATTTCAAACCACGTTTCATAAACACAGAAAAACGTGAAAATATTATAATGCCTGTGACTGGATCCATGTGTACGCCATGTAAGGTGTGTACTCACTTGGCAAGGTTCCCTGCGTTGTTGAGATGTGGGAAGAATGCAGGTTCACATATTAGCCCCGCTTTCTGGCATGCGGTTTTACAGGACGTGTACGCCTCTGCCTTCACCACCTGGAGCGCGCTCCGTGGGGGCCAGCTCACTGTACTGGTGCACAAGTCCTGAGGTAAACAGGAGAACAAGGTGAGAAGAAAAGAGTCTCTCTCTAATTACACAATCCGATTCCATTTTCCATCCCCTAAACCGATATTCCTCCAACCTGTTTTTCAATCAGGACGTTGACCCTCTGGAGCATCCCTTCACAGGAAAACTCATAGGGAAGGTAGGGCTCAAGCTGGAATGTATATGCAAAAGCTACAATTATAGATATATCACAGAAAAACTACAGTTCGGTATTCATCGAGCTGAGCTTCCTCTTGTGTTTGCACTGTGCTCTTAGATAAATATGTATATTGATACTTGTGGTAGTGGGGTGTGGTGGCTGGGGAGAACACGAAGACGGAGACGGAGACCGAGCCGCCTTTAATAAACCGTTTTGCACTCCCAAGAACTTCTCCCTCTCTTCATTTCTTCCGCTGTCGTTTCCCTGTGTGAGCGCACCCGCTCACAATACTATATTTAGAAGATACTTACAGTCTGATTGAGGATCGCAGTGAGAGCTCTTTCTACATCTGTTGTGTTTTGCATGTCCACCATCCATACATAGGGCTCTCCTATGGCCTCAGCATAAGGATGCTGGGATGTCACCTGCGACAAAAAAAACATACTTATAGTGAAATTGAACGATGTAGTATACCTGCGTTTTATTTATATAGCTATTTAAAAAAAAAAAAGAAGCATCTTTTTTAGTTTTTTGGTAAAGACAGTAGAACTAACTTGCCCATTATCTATTTGTTGTTCATTTGTTCGAGGTTGGAGAAGATTTATGTGTGTGGCCGAAATCAGTATTAAAACAACAAACATCTGGCAAAACTCTTTCATCTGTTTTCAAAGATGAAAAAAACATTACTTAAAAAAAAAACTGACAAAAACTTTTTTTCATGCCTCTCAAAAAATTTTTTCACCTTTATTAGTCATTAACACAGGTGAGAAAACAATTAAAATCCAACGTACAAAATGGATCATCAGGATTGTTTTTCTCACTTGCCCCTCAGGGCTTCCGTAGATTCTACACATGTAAACATTATTTTTTTGTTTATCAGATCATGTTAAGTGCCTCAGTTTTGAATATGAGCCCTGACCTCTCTGATGTTGGGTTTTCCCTTGAAGAACTCTGTGTTCAGCCTATTCTGCGGAGGTTGTAACCTGGGGTTCAGGAAAGCACAGCCATTGGCTAAGGCCTCCAATGGGGCGGGGCCTTCATATGGGAAAGACAATCCAACAAAAACCTACGACAGACAACACAACAGTTTAGAATTTCCTAAACTTTATAAGCAACACATGTAGAGGTATATGGTAACCCCATGCACTGCTCTAATGTCACCACACGGTGCCAGCCAACACCAGGAGGATGAAGGCTGAATGCAGCTCCAGTGTGTTTGCACAGGGAGGGTTGTCATTACAAACTAACTCAATATTGACGTTCGACTTTACTTAATACTGCATATTGTGTTTACACTTACACGTCCTCATTTTAAAACCACAGTGGGTTTTAAAATGGGGACGTGTAAGTGTAAAAACGACGTAAAGCCAACAACAAAGTCAACAAAACTCACTCACCTTGCTCTGTCTCAGCAGGGCCTGAACCTCAGTGCCTTTGATAATTCCATGGTTTATCACATATTTTGGAATTAAAGCACTGCTATCAACCGTCCCATGGATCTCCAAGTGCTTGTGGATAATGTCCAGGTACGCCGATTTACCCTGCAGTGCAACAGCAGAATAAGCAAAGGGTGACATGCTGGAAGAAAATTAAATTAAATCATTGGATGGGGCACAAATTACTCCTGTCCCTTGACAAGTGTGTATTTTATTGGGGATTTCTGCATGAAAAAGGCGACAACATCCACAAACAACTAAACACCAAAAAAGATCAAATAAGGTGATGAAAGTATTTTCAAGGTATATAATAACAATTAAAACCAGTGTGTCTTCATCATTTTTTCTCTACAGCCACCCCTGACTCGAACCTGGATACTTCCTTAAATACATATTGGTGCCTGAAGTAATGAATATCTTATCGCATACTAAACTTTTTTTTTTTTTTTTACTATTTATGTCCATTGTTACCTTCCAAAACGTCTGTCTCTTGCCATATACAAGTGCCTGGTTTAGTCTTTTGGTAGACTTTAACAGCTTAATTTCTTCAGTGCTCTGCTGGTGCTGCACCACAAAGCCCAGGAATGTGTTGTCCGGTGTATGAGCTGCTCACAGTGAGAGAATACACACTCCTTAAGATAGGCACAAAGAAAGTAGCCATTTCTGTTCTCTAAGCAACACATGTAAAATCACACGATTGGCTGCTGTCACAGAAAATGAAGCAGAAACATACGGAACATTGTGTAGAACTGCAGTGGGATCATGTTCAGTCTGCCAAATGGACCATCAAGGTTGTGCTTTTTGGCCCAAGCTGCATGATTGAAGTCAGGCTCAGTGCCGAAAGTGTCCAACAGGCGTATCAAACACCTGAACGACAGACACAGGTACACTGGGTTACATTCTCAAAACGCGTTAATACGCACAGAATACACATATCTTTTGACAGCGCAACGCATTCATTTGTATGCTTTCCGCAAGATTTTTTTGGAAACTGGGATATCTTTCCATACAGGCGTTCCAGTTTATCCCAAAAAGGTGCTGGGGGTTGAGGCCAGGGCTCTGTGCAACAAGGTGTACACTTACAACATAGCATAACTTAGCATATTAGGGATCAACTGCATGCTGTTCCCCGTCCACACACTTCTGAACTCATCCTTACTGGTGTTTGGCAAGGCACACAAAATGATTGCTTGTGCATTGCTCCTTTTTAGACACATCTCACCAATTTGTCCGATCACGCACATGTGCCGTTTGCAACATATTGTACACCAGTAATGGATTTACGCCGCATTTATTAAAATTGCATAAATCCCTCTGATGGTATTTTCAAGCTAATAATGAATGATCAAATGAAGGCACAATAATTATGCTAATTGCTAATTCATGCTGGTCCAAAAACCGGTTGTCATACAGTGTTGACAGCTTAATGGAGCCTTCTACAATGTCATCAAGCTCTTTTACTGATGCTGTGTGTTTCAGCATTTCAATGTTGACCTACAATAGACACATTACACACATATGCATAGACTCTCACTGTGATATGACTCACAAGTTAGTTAAAATAATGTCAGGACCAGGATCCTGAGGCTCACCTGTATTTGGTCCAAGATGCCTGGAGCATATTCTTAATCTGCCTAAGGCCGATAATGTCTGTATAGATCAGGTTTGCTGCTGTTTTTAAATCATGTGGTGGGCAGCCACCTGTCATAATCCCAAAGAAACTAGAGAGAGAGAGAGAGAGAGAGAGAGAGAGAGAGACACAGAGACAGAGAGAGACAGAGACACAGAGAGAGAGAGAGAGAGCGAGAGTGAGCGAGAGAGAGAGAGAGCAAGAGAGAGCGAGAGAGAGAGAGAGCCAGAGAGAGAGCCAGAGAGAGAGAGCAAGAGAGAGA
>CALSCE010010700.1:5331872-5357263 GCA_943593645.1 Bovichtus variegatus
AGAGAGAGAGCCAGAGAGAGAGCCAGAGAGAGAGAGCAAGAGAGAGAGCGAGAGAGAGACAGAGAGAGAGAGCAAGAGAGAGAGCGAGAGAGAGAAAGAGACAGAGAGCGAGCGAGAGTGAGAGAGCGAGAGAGAACGAGAGAGAGCGAGAGAGAAAGAGCGAGCGAGAGAGAGCGAGAGAGAGAGAATGAGAGAGAGAGAGAGAATGAGAGAGAGAGAGCGAGAGAGAGAAACACAAGAATGGATATAGAGTTATATTGAGAAAATTGGAAAGTGTGTGAAAATATATGGGTGCACGTATGCAATGACACCATTCACCCACCGCTTGTAACAAAAGGCTCTTTCTTGTGTTCATACTCACAACTTGAGGTCAGGTAAGGAGGCAGTAAGGTGAAGGTGGTGACCCAGGATGTAAAGTGTAGAGATGAGGTCACTCCACTGGACTAGTTCCCCGAGGGGGCCCCCACTGAAGGCCGCCTCTGCTATTCTAGCATGAGATTCATCGGTCACAACTCCGGCGTGCACCAGAATCTGGGGAGGGATAGAAGTCCATAGACAAGATACAACAACAAATGTTCTCTTTCCTTTGTTTCATACTCTCGACTCATTTCAGTCCAATATAGTTTTTACCGCTAATACATATGCATGATAATCCAATACCGTTATTTCAGCCAGGTCTCAAAAAACGGCGTTTTGTCACAGTCTTCGGCTTCTGAAACGCCCGCATAAGGCTTGAGACAGACCGCATTCAACTACCTCCAATGTAAGACCCATCCGCAGCAATATTAGATGCTCAGAGCAAAGTTTCATCTGAAGTCAGGGGACGTAGGATGAAGAGTAAAACGTCAGCGTAAGGAGGAGAATGGGTCAAACAAACGCATGACTTTCACCCAACAGGAAACCTCTGTTTGTGTCCTGTTTGAAGTCAAAAGTCAACGTTTACTTATTTTAAGTGAAATTACGCCACACTCTTACTTATTTTAACATTGTGGCAGTGGGGTGTGGAGGCGGGGTTGGCGGCTGGGGAGGAGACGGGAGTGGCTCAGCTGGAGGCCAGGCAGCTGGATGGAATCAGGTAATTAGTCGCACAATAAAAACACGCCGATGACCTGGTTCTGTCTTGCAGTAGGCTGGGTTCCTGGTGGAGAGACAGAGTCGACGAGGATCCAGAGACAGGGTCGAGGATCCGGAGACGGAGACAGAGACAGAGACAGAGACGGAGACGGAGACGGAGACGGAGACGGAGACGGAGACAGAGACGGCGAGAAAGACCGCGCCGCCTCTAATAAAACTGGTTCACGACCTCTACAAACGCTCCCGGGTCTAATTTCTCCCTCCGCAGTTTCCCTGTGTGAGCGCACCCGCTCACAAACATAAACCACAATCTTTTGCTGAACCTAACCGAGCAGTCTTATTGCCTAAACATAACCAAGTCATTTTGTTCGAATTCACAACGTTGCCCTCAAGTTTACAGAGACCGCAGTGGAGCGTCACAGTTTGACGTGCGAGGCTACCCACTGTATTTAAAAAGTGACGGCATGGGGTCCTGACCAAGCGAATTGGGAATGAGAACGTGTTGGTTATTTAATCGAGTCAACTGAGACCACAGAAAGGGCTAAATCCACATTAATCTTTTGAAGATTTCAAAGTAATACGGCCATTGTATCATACCAAAAGCATGCAAGGCAGCTATGGAGAGAGTGGATTCCCCGTGTATATAATTGAAGTGGTAATATGACGCGGTTTCCTGGTTTTATCATCACTGGAATGAGATCCTTATTTAAAAAAGGAGTGGGGGAGGCAGCAAGCTCTAAAAACGTGTATATTCCATGTGCATCATTTTGAAACTGTACAAGAAAATGGCCGAATAAACAGACAGCATGCGTAATGCACACATCCTCTCTATGTACATTGTTAAAGGCCACTAGAGTGGTCTTTGTTGAAGAAATGACTGTAATTTTTAGTATTACAGAGCGATCATCATTAGAAACTCCATTATGTACCATGGGAGACTCCATATGTACCATAGCAACATTCACTGAGGGGCTTGGGCTTAGCAAACTGTATATAAAAATGACCTTTACGTTACCCGTTTAGCTTTCCTCTCTGTGAGGTTGTATTTGGCCGAAAGAGAGCGTCCAGCCTCGACCCAAATCCCTTCCATGCTGCGAACCCTTTGGTGAATCCAACGGAACTGCACTCTGCTTTCCAGGGACGGATAGAGACCTGTGAAGCTGTCCCGCACCACTGCAGGCTCAGATCCCTCCTGGAAAAATGAAGAAACCACAACGCTTATCATATATTACTATGAATATTTTGTAGATTTGTGTCCGAATCTCCTCAGAACACAATAAAACTAAATATTATTTCTAATCTATTAGTTTACAGATTACGTTAAAATCTAACAAATCTAAACCTCTAGACTCTGCAGATATGTTTAATACATGTCTAATATCTTTTCTAATACATTTCTCTTGTGCTGGTCTATCACATAACTAACTAACAAGAAAATAGGCAACATCAAATTATTCCAAGGGACATACACGAGGGGATCCCCGGTATAATCTCTAATCTTCTTTGACATACAGTACTGACATTTGAGTGACAGGTCAGCGGTCCCCGACCTTTTTGCACCACGGACCACTTTCATGCAAGACAATTTTTCTATGGACCAGGGGGGGGGGCAGGCATAACAAAACACATGCAAAACATATCATTTAATTATTACATATAATGTTATGTATAACGTAAAAGTAATTATTCCATTTATATTATTATTACATTGTAATATATATAAAATATAACGCATGAAAATGTTTACAATAAATATTACCAACACCAAAAAAAAAAAAAGAAAACGGCAACTGAAAAGGGCCAGTGAAAGAAACACTACTCTGTTAAAGCAGGGCCCCGTTCCAGAAAGTAGGATTAGCGCAAAGTTGTTAAACCTGAGACGAGGGAAATTCTGGTTTCTCTGGTTCCTACTTGAACTCTGTGAACCTAACCTGCTCGCTAGCAGTCTTTACTCAACAAAATCGCGTGTCGGAGCACATTCATTATTGAAGGCTTACTGTACGTCAGAATTAAAACCCTGCTTGGTTTGTTAATCAGGATCTCTTTTATGCGCTGTCTGTCATTTCTCTGAACAGCGTTTTTTTTGCACACAAGACACCTGTCAGTTTGTTAGAGCACTTCCACTGAAGCGCGTTTATTGCATGGAAGGTGTAACATATGATCAAGAATAATTATCTCTATCAATCTTTGTGTGACTGGTCGCACTGATGGAGCATGACTTCTACAATATCGGAGATGGTGGGAGTAGTTTCAAAGTGAGCTTCTTTTAAACAGGCTGCATATAATCGGAACGTGTTTGACTGCGTTTAAATGTACCACATTTGTTGAAATAGTTGAAATAAAGCCACTGAATGCTGTTGAGCCAGGATGCATATAGATGTCTAAAATGTGAAGTCTCCTGTCGGTTAAATCTAAGCTTTTCAAGCGCAAACAACCAGACACATTACTGCATTGTGATCTTACAATCTTGTCTCCATGTCTTTGCATCCATATATTGTATTGATGAATCATAGTATTGGGGCTCCATTGATCATAGCTTTTAAAGTTCAGGTTCAACCTACTCAGAGTCGATTGAACCAACTCTGATCAGGCGTTCTGGAACCTAACCCCAAACTCTATAGTCTATAATCTTTAAACTTTATAGGTTTAACCAACTCAAGTGTTCAGAATTAGGCTCAGAGTTGCTTAAACCGGCTTTCTGGAATGGGGCTCAGGTCTCCAAACGTCATTTACAAACCTAAACTCAGCACACACGCAGGCAGGCAGGCAGGCAGGCAGGCAGGCAGGCACGCACGTACGCAGTCTTGCATTCTTTGGCCTTTGCCTCCTTACCTCTGAGTTTTCCACTGGAGCTACGGGAATCACTCGGCCTGGAAGTACAGGACACCAGGACTCTATCTTTACACATAAACAGAAAGAAAGAGGGGGCAGTTACACACCAGCACCATCCATGCTATCTTTCTTCTGAGATATGAGAGCGTGAAACCACTTAGGTACCTCGCTGAGGTAGACAAGGAAGGAGCACAGAGATCCGTTCACCCCAAAACTGAGGTAGCAAGGGTCAGTCTTCCACATCTCCTTCAGCCACTGGAGAACAAGAGAGGGCCACAACAACAACAACAAACATGATCAAAACAACATGGTTCAAGTGAAACACAAAGTGAGTGCGATTGCTGCTTTATCTTCCCCATGTTCACCTCTTTACACTATATCAAAATATGTGATCATATATGCTTTTGAACTTTTTAATCAATGAGGTTTTAACGCTATTTAAAATGTGTTACCTTCAATTTCCCCTCACAATCTGGGTAACCATCCATGGATGGCAGTGAGCAATTCTTATCCGCTTTGATTTGATCATCTACCAAACACACAAAAAACAGCACGTTTGCTCGTTCAGAGATGCTCTATTCATGTATTAATTTCTTCATTTGGATCAGTTAGTTATTTAATTCATTCCATTCAGTCCAACGAGTGATATCATTAGAAAACGTGCGGGAGGAAATTATTTGAATTTCCTGTTGAATGAAGTATGAATGAAGTGCAAGACAAAGCCACAAATGTGAATGCAATTTGAAAAGAGGGCACTCGGTCATTAGAAGTCTGTATTCAAATTCAAGGCATGTTGAGGAAGACAACATTCATATTTTCACCAACTGCTGACAGGGCTTCCATTACACAATTATACCTGTTTCTCTGGGTCTATAAAGTAGTGAGCTCTGAGGGGGAGATAGCTGCAACGCAAATTATTCAAGTTTTACATAAGTTTTTACTATATTGTATTAGAAATGGTAGCATCTGTTCGGTGTGTTATCCTACCAACTACTACATACAGCTCCATTGTTGTCCAGAAAATATTTAAACACACACGTGAGCCACGCCTTGATGCGTGACATATTTTCTTTTTTTACTATGAGGAACCTTGGCACTGCATTTTACTTTGGCTCAATTCCATTTACGCCGCCGTGCTGCCGTAAACTCACTAGCGCACCAAATGTGTATAAATCCACGGCTTAAAATAGTCCCCAACAACAGCACCATTTACACATGTTTGGGTAACACTTGCTAAAAACTGCAGTGCCCAGCCGTTTTGAGACAATACTTGGCTTCTTTTGAGAAATCAGATTACACATTACATTACACATCTGTAAAGATTGCACTTCTCCAGCGGGGGAGGCGTAGGGAAATTGCTTCAGACTACATATACACTGCATCGTCATGGTAGAGTTTCTGCGTGTTAAAACTGGGCATGGTAGGAATACAGATAGCATTCTGCTCTTAATTTAATCATGAGTCATTTTACCAGATTTGACTTTCTTCTCCGCCAGTAGTTTCAGGAGTTCCTCCATGTGAGCCACTTGTTGCTGAAGTTGGAGTTTATCCGAATGCAGCTCCTTAATCATCTCATCCTTCAGTTGTCCTTTCTCCTTTTCTGAATCCATTTTAATCTGGAATAACTGTAATTCTTCTTTGTAGTCCTTCGAGGGAGGCGGTGGAGAAACTGAGAGAGAGATTGCAGCGTTCATTTGAGAAACAATCCCTCCGCTTTGAACATATTTGCAAGGGGCTTGCATCTGCAAAGAGCTGTTGAAACTATCAGCCATAATATACAATTATAGATGGCGTGCGAGCTACGAGCACGGCCAAAAGCGCGCATTCTCAACACGTTGCTTGTTGTAGTATTCTCTGAAACGCCAGAGCCAGAAGTCAATGAGTGTTAACGGCAAAACGCCATCATAGACCAAACATACAACTCCTCAATGCCGTGGAGGAATCTCCTATCAAATTTTCAAGGATACAGGCCTACTTTATTGGATTAACACAACCAACCCTTGTAGAAAAAGGAGTATTTGTTAGTATTTCAGAACAACTAATGTATTATAATGAAACAAAGGCTGAAAATAAGTCCACGGCTGAAATAAGTCCCCAACACCTGCAACATTTACTAGTTTTTGGGTAACATTTGCTAAAAACTGCAGTGCTCGAGCTGCTACAAGCCACATTTTTTGTTTTATGCAGTTTTCATAGAAAACACATCTAAACACTTGCTAAAAACTGCAGTGCCCAGCCGTTTTGAGACAATACTTGGCTTCTTTTGAGAAATTAGAAGAAGAAATCAGATTACACATTACATTACACATCTGTAAAGAAGGGAAATCCCAACATACTTTGGATTTGTCATTGGATTTGTTGAGAATGACAAAAAGAATAGCATCAGCCTTATCCCCTATGTTCAAGTCAATAAGGATATAGCTGAAATTGCTTTAGACTATATATATATATATATATATATATATATTAAATATATATATATATATATATATATATATATATATATAGTTGAATATAGTATATGTAGTTGAAATTACTTCTAACTGTGTATATATATATATATATATATATATATATATATATACAGTTATCATTCTGCTCTTTATTTAATCAAGAGTAATTTTACCAGATTTGACTTTCTTCTCTTTGTTCTCCGCCTGCAGCTTCAGGAGTTCCTCCATGTGAGCCACTTGTTGCTGAAGTTGGAGTTTATCCGAATGCAGCTCCTTAATCATCTCATCCTTCAGTTCTCCTTTCTCCTTTTCTGAAACCATTTTAATCTGGATTGACTGTAATTCGTTTTGGTAGTCCTTCAGGCCAGGCGGGGCAGGGACTAAGAGAGAGAGATTGCAGTGTTCATTTGAGAAACAATCCCTCCGCTTTGAACGCACCTTCAAGAGGCTTGCATCTACAGTACTTGTACTTGCATTGTACAATACAGTACTGTACAATTATTACGCATCGAATATCCAGTGAGCAAATATCACCAGGAAATTCCGTTTTTTATTAGATGTAGTGCTACTTCACTGAAAATGATGAGAGCTGGGACATAAGCGTGTCCTTGCGCGGCAGAAAGAAAGAACAATGAGCTTGTCCAGAGAGTTTGCTCACAATGGCTCGAGGATTCTACGATGTTCAGGAGATCAGCCACAACCTTGACAATCCTCTTCATTTTGTCTAGGAGACAAAGTGGGGAAGTGGAGAAAGAAAGGAGAGAGAAGATGGACAGAGTTGAGCAGGAAAGCAGCGGAGAAGAGTACAGTAATCAAGGATAATGCAATGCAATGCTTCACTGTTTAAGGGCTATGTGAGGAAGAGAAAGTGTGCGGCTCGATGAGCTCATTTCCCTAAACCAAGAGACAAGAAAGTTTCATGGGCCAGTGTTGCATCTATTTTTCTATTGAATCCTTCTGCCGCTCCATCACGACCCCCCCCCCCCCCACACACACACTCTTGCCTCTTCTCATTACCTCTCCTCTCACCTTCAGGCTCGTCTGTTTCCTTCCAGACTTCCCTGTTGTGAGCGGTCCTGCTCTTGACCTCCTGTTCAGCGTTGCTCTATAAGCAGTTTTAGACAGACAAGACTCTCATTACACGGCAAAAAGAAAAGATGCGTGAATGTGGGAAAAAACAGAAGAAGCTCCGTGTATGAGACAAAGAGCTGTGACCAGAGTTTAGCTGACTGGTGTTTATGTGAGGTGAATGAATGAATGAATTAATGAATGAATGAAGATACAGACCAGGATGAAATATGGCAAAATCAGACACCAGAGGAAACCAATGGCCAGGAGCACAACCATGGTCTTCAACATGGTGTCTGTTGATTTTTTCATGATTCAAATGGGCTCAGCCTGATGCAGTAGAGTTGGATGTTGGGAGACATGGACCTTGTTTTGAACAAATTAAAGTTTGTTTTGGTTTTTACGTTCAATGCAGTGGTGGAAAAAAGATCTATTTAGATCCTTTACTCCAGTAGGCCGACTAGTACTAACGCCACGATGTGGAAAATACTCCACTAATGGACTTATAATAACTAAGGTTCAGGAACAACAGCACGCTTCCCTTCATCTCTGATTCAACCACGTGCGCCTCGTTACTTCCACCACCTGCGCGCTCACTGATCCAATCAGCTGTGCAGAGCTGAGACCTCCAGAGGTGCGTTTAGACCTCTCCTCTGCCGTCCATCCCGGTGTTTCACGACCGACACAGCGCTACACATCACGCGTTCTGTAGTGTAACAGTTGTAATTCGCTTACCATGGACTAGGAGGTGGAGCTCACCCGCTCCGATCGCGATCTGTTTGATGATCCGTGGTCTCTGAATTCCCTCCGTCCTCTGTCGAAGCAGCCAGTAAGCGCCGGGCTTTAGTGTCTGACGGTTCAGCGCCTTATGCCGATCCCTGCAGCGGTGTTCCACCTGCATGCACCGTTTCCTAACGGCCGGTGCCGCTTGAAGGTGGTGCGCCACTGTCAAGACTGTCCAACCAGTAACGTCCCCTGATGTATATTTCCCATAAATTAATATTTGATTTATTGACAATGTTGCGCAACATAGGTACGATACGTTTCCCGAACGCCAGTCTGACTAATCACTAAAGGGAATTTACAGCTAAATAACTAAACGATACTTGTATTATGTTGGCATGTTTTAATAGTAGAAAGCAATCACGCATGTCAACTTAGGAGAACATTACCAGGCACACATGTGAGATATTTATTATATTTACAAGTTCTTTCCTGGCTTGCAACTCGTGTGTCCTTTACACCCAGCCACCCATTGCATCATTACTGCCCCGTTACTCCGTCCTTACGCTACACCAGTGTTTTCAAGGCTTGCTTCTGCTGTGCCTCCACCTCTTCCGTTTAAACTTGTATCCGAACCCATTCTAACGTACATAAACCAGAGACTAGCCCAAACCACCAAAGTCCTTGGCCACTAGTCGAGCCCACGCTCACCTCGTCCATGAAGTTTATTTGGGGGAATTATGAAGCACAAAGCTCATCGAGACGTCCCCGCACCCTGAGTCTCGACCCCCTTGGTTCCAGACTATCCAGCAACATCACCACCTTGTCTGACTCATCTCCACGCAAACGACCCCCCTTCATCCCTCTCCTCAATCCTTATCATCCCACCAAACGCAACCCTAACCCAAACTTTCCATCATCCGATAGCCATTCCAAATAAAACTACTTTGTCACTATACTAATAGCATGGTCTTAGTTAGTGAACAAGTCAAAGTCCTGCATTCAAAACTTCACTTTAGTAAAAGTGTGTAAGTATTATCAGTCAAATGTACTTGAAGTAAAAGTAGGCATTGTGCAGTAAAATGTGAGGTTGTGCTACTTTTAACTCCTTTTATATACTGTTGGGTAGTTTAATCTACAGCAGTGCATTATATTCTTTAGACATTATCATATGTTTGTAGCTATGTTGCTGTCCTATTTAAAAACACATAAAGGAACACTTCATCATTCAGTGTATCACAAACGTTCAAAATCAACACATCTGGAGATGCATGGTCTTCACTGGACAGGGAGGGGAGGAAAAACTAATCTGCAACTAAAGCTGTCTGACAAATGTCGTAGTGACGTAAAAAGTACTATATATCCCTCCGAGATGTAGTGGTGTAGAAGTATAAAGTAGCATAACATAACTGAGTAAAAGTACCTCGAATTCTACTTAAGTACAGTATTTGAGTAAATGTACTGAAGTGTCACACAGAGAGAGCAAGACACGGAGCATTTTAGCAACATTATGATTGATGTTGTCTATGGCTTTCCCACATGCAATTATGACAAAGATACAGGAAACATATGCAGCTGTGACGGCAGAAGACTTTTCTCTACATTTCATTCATTTTGCAGAACACGCAATTTTTTATTTTTCTTTTAGTGTCGTTTCTTATTCATTGCAACAATTACATTGTATCAGATAAAATCTCCACAGTAACGACAAATAACTTTTTACACTTACCTTTAGAACCTTGGGCAATACTTCCAGTATAGCCGAATGGACACTGTGCGAATGAGACCTTTGCCCTGTCTGTATCTCTCAGATGCAAATGATAGCCACATTAACACAGCATGAACGTCACCTGTGCTCTGTCATTTTCTTTCAGATGTCTACTGGTTAACCTGGTAACAGTTCCTGAATTATGTTTGCTGCGGGAACCTGATTAACTTGTTCTCTCAAAAGAAGACTTTCTTTTTCTTTCTCCGTTTTTAATTACGTGACATAGATTCTGCGAAGGTAGGTGCAAAACAAGTATTTTATTATTTTATTTAAGTGGGAATAGAGGCTGGCAGGTGTCTTGGATAAGGAGTGGGGAAAGGCGTGGATCTCAAGAATGACAACTGGCTGTCAGGCTTTACAAACTGGCATGTGGGTTCGGGGGGGGAGAGAGAGAGAGTTGAACAACGTTACATTTGGAATTGAGAGCTTCAGTGTTATCTTGTGTGTGTGTGAGGTGAACACATGATATATACTGTAGGTGGGTTCCTGCAGCCAGTTGTATGGAATATACCTGCTTTTATGTATTTCAGGCAGCATGGTTATGGTTATATCTTTGAATGTAAGGTTTTTTGTAAGGATGGATCAATGACCTCACCTGACTACACTCTTGGCAGAGTTAGAATAACTAACTACTCACTAAGTAAGAGGAGCCACATCCATCTGGAAATAAAAACATATTTCTAGTGTTCAGTCACTCGTATCTGAAGTAAGCTACACAAATCTACTTGGTATGGTTTTAGCATGGCTGACATGTGACATAGTTCACATGGATACGATACATGGTAAAAGTAATGTATTATACTTGTGTGTATCTTGCTATTCCATGTACAGCACCCCCCTGCAATTAAAAATGTTTAAAAAAACAACACCACTCTCTCTTTTTTTGGTCGTACCTGGAGGACTTTGCTCACTGTGTTGGAACTTAAAACGGTTTGAAAATAATTTAACTTTTTTTTACTAAGATTTGCAGGTTATTATTCATTCAGTGTTTCTTCATACTTTAAAGTTTAAATTTATCAGCGTTTTGTAGGGGGAAAAATTAGTCAGGGTTCAATAATAGCAAGAGCAATACAGGTTATTTCTATTAATAATAACCCCAGCATGCTTTATAAAATCTCAATAACTTCAGAATATTATGAAGAGCAGGATGCAACTTGGGCTTCTTTGATCAGTTCGTCTAATATGCAGTTTAGTGAATTATCTAGATGAATAATACCCAAAATTCCCTCGAGTTTGGAACTTAGACAGCTGTAAAAAGACCAGTTCTGCTTTTTTTATAAAAACAAATAAAGAAAAATAAAGACATACCATAATACAATAAAAATAATGCAAACTAAAAGTAAAGTAGCCAGAATGTTCACGTATTGAGACTTGGACGTAGTTATTTCTGTATTGTAGAGCCTGACTGGCACAGACCAGCCTGTTTTCTATTCCGATAACAAGGCCACCCTCCTTTGTTGTCCTAAGAGGCTAAAAAGCCTTTTACAAAACACAAGGGTTGCAGGTGCCTGTGGTTGCTGCTATTCACTCACACCCAGCCTGATGCAAATGTATGATTTTATCTCACATCATTCTGGATCACCATTAACAAGACTGTTGGTACGGGGCTTCAATCGAACATAGAATGAATAGCCATTAAGGACTGACAGATGGATGAGAAAGACTTTGGGCAGCATGCCAAACAAGATGTATCGATGGAACAAACACAGCTTGAAACATCTAAGAGAGAAATGTCTGACCCCACAGGTTGGACACATTTTATTAATTTCATTTATTTATATCTCGGAGCGACCTGTTCTCATTTCCAACGCGTCAAATTCTGAAGCTTGGTCAGTGCCCCTCGGCCTGATACTGATGCACGGAGGCAGCCTGAAGCATCTGTAGGTGACGCGCCATGCTTTCAACTAACTGCAATGTAAAAATACAGCCGGCGTTATTGGACTCACATTGCTACTAGCATAATATAAATAGTGCGAAAGTCCACGTTGTGTAGGCGGGAGGTTGATGGACGAAGCAAAAACACAGCATGCTCACCCAGGAGACCGGTGTTATTGTCCGGTGTAAAACTAAAAGTCAACGCTAATATTTGGTCACGTCAGTCGTTACTCACGTGACTTGTTCGTGACTCGTTCGGGACTGGGGTCAACGTCAACCACGATCTTTCGCTAACCTCCTCAACCAAGTAGTTTTGTTGCTTAAACCTAAACTTTCTCTCCCTTTCCCCTAAATGCAACCTAACTTCCTGTGAAGTTGAAGAAAACAAACAATACAAAAATGTCTTTACCAGTAGATTTCTTCAGATCAATGGTTTGAAGAGCCTCAATAACTCATTTGAAATGAATGTAGAGTATTAAGTGTTTGTATCCCACCCTTTTTTTACCAACTTTTGTTGTTCTCTTAAAGGGCCACTGTGTAGGATTGAGTGACATCTAGCGGTGAGGTTGCAGAGTGCAACCATCCGAATATCACTCTGCTCAGAACTCCTTTTACAAGAGTCACAAGGAAGTGGCCTTCAGGAAATGTAAAAACGTAAAAACCCGAAAGGCCCTCTCTAGAGCCTGAGTTGGGTTTGTCCGTTATGGACTACTGTAGAAACATGACGAACTCTGTGGAAGAGGACCCACTCTATATGTATATATGAAGGGCTCATTCTAAGCAAGCGGCAACATATATACTGTATATATATATATATTCTACATTTCTGCCAATAAATCCCCCTCAATCCTACACACTGGTCCTTTAAGCAGTTGGCTGTCAAACTGTGTAGTTGTCGGATATGAGGAGTGCAGTTTAGCAGAGGTCATGACCTTAAGTGGATGGAGAGACTTGTATGTTACTGAGATCCTTACGAGCAGTTACTTCCTTGTGAACTATAATAAAGTAAGGATACATTCCATTTTTCATTGTATTGTTTTTTGTTTTGTAGAATTCAGGCTTAATTTAGACTTCTTGTTATTACTCTTCGTGCTATTTTTGTAACATTTGGATCGGCAAACAACAACAGCATCGCAAATGGCCACTATGCTCATGCTTTGCCATTTGGTTGAGTTCAGACCTGCTGTGCAGCTGATGTTGGTGCATCATTGCTTTTAGCGCACAGTTAGTGCTCAAGCAGCATTCACACTGGAGAAACCACAGGAGATGTTTTCAAGAACATATTTCTCTTTTTCTCTTATGGAGCAAACAAGGAAAATCATCACAACTGCATCACAGAGTGCTGATGCTTTTGTTTATTTGGCAGAAGCACTTTGTAGAGTACTGAGGGTGCAATTTGATCCTGAACGTGTGTGTGTGTGTGTGTGTGTGTGTGTGAGTGTGTGTGTGTGTGTGTGTGTGTGTGTGTGTGTTGGTTGGTTGTATGGGAAAAGCAGGATGAGAGTGATTGAGTCAAGTCTGTAGAGAACTGGACAATAATAATTCTGTCTGGCTGCATCAGTATGAACAACCCCTTTCACGTACATGTAGTCATGTGATTAGATGTTTAAAAAAAAGAAATGGCATTTATTTTTTTTCATTTTATTTATAAAAATGAATGTGGATTTATTGTACTTCATTTGTATTTTAAATGCACTTTGTATCTGTGGTTACACAGCATGCAACTTCAATGGAAAGAATAAATAAATGATGAGTTTTAAATGTTTTATCTCATAGAAGAGTGGCCTTGGTGTGTTTCTTGAATTGCGATGCCTTTTTCTTTATTGTCGTCATTTAGCATCTCCCGAATTAAATGTCATTGTGACTTAATGTGTAAAACCAGCACTTGTCACAGCAATAACATTACCAATTAGTCATTATGCATCTATTTTGACAATATAAATCGATAAATCCTTTTCATTTAAGTGTCAATTATTGGTAAACCCATAACCTCAAGCTACTCGTGCCATCTGGTTGAAGCTTCCTTTGTTTCTGCTCTGTGTACAAAGGTAATGCATGCATTGGTTTTTGAGAGAGAGAGAGAGATGGCTGTTGAGTAAACAATCGCCCACTGAACCCAGAACAAAGTGGTTGTGAGAGGCTCATGTCAGACCCATTTAAAAGGAGGATTTGACCAGGGCTGTGTGTGTGTGTAAGAACATTTAAATGAAAGTGTGAAACGGTGTCACTTTTTCCTCTGCGCTAATGAGATGTGACACTACATTTTGATTTTTGAAGTGAAAACGGAAAGGATGCGCTGGACAATTGTGCACCTGCTGGTCCTGATGACACTCAGCTGGCTTTTTTGTTCTGAAGATAAGACAAAAGCTCTCGTTTCCTGTCCACACTACCAGAGGGCCTTTGGAGGCTCCTGCTTTGAGTTTGTGGATCTCCAGCACACTTTTTTCAGTGCGCAGGCCTGGTGTGAGCGGCGTGGTGGACACCTTGGCTTCATCCCAGATGAAGAAACCCAATATTTCCTTCAAAGACTCTTGGACCCCAACAAGGACGTGTGGCTTGGAGTAGCACCCGCTCCCAACCTGCAGTATTCTCCAACTGTTGAAGGTAAGAAGGCCGAAACATGGAATATAGAACTAGAATATAGAATATAGAACTGCTGCGCTAAATTATAAACTGCCAGAATATAATCCCTTTAGAAGGATGAGTTTAAATCAACAAACATTTAGCAACAAAATGCTCATGAGCAAGTCTCTGGCTATGACTACTAAGTGTTAAGGTTGTGTTTTTTTGTCCTTCACATTTGACTTAAACCATCAAATGCTGTTACTCAGTGCACCGGTTTGAGCCGTTAAAGAGAACAGTTAAACATTGTGATTAATATCAACAGTCTTGTAAATTAAGGTAAATGAGGTGCAATTGAGTCCTCAGGCTGAAAATAAGTTCCTATTGAGATGATCCTTCTCACTTTCCTGACTTTTCTGTTCAATAATTACAGCCTTTTGACTGGCTTAAAGCCTTTTCTTTTCCCTAAGTGGATTTAGAATTGACATCACAGGCAGATATTTTTGCAAGAAGTGAAAAACAAATGAAAAAAGGCTTGTACCTCCCAGGATTTTCTTTCCGTCGCTATTTACAACAGAGGTGTGCTTCGTGCATATGGTGTCCCATAAATCATGAACTTATCCAATATATGAAAATATCAAAATATTGTTGAACTTTAATATAGAGATACAGATCATCAACTGGTGCACGTATATAATTACCATATGCATGGTTTGGGTTGTCTGGAAATCTGTGGTTTGGAAAGTGTTATATCCACTATATCCATTATTATTGATTCAGTTTGTAGTTAACTCCAGCGTAAAAAAAAAACTGACAATAATCAGGGTTATGTTTGTACTGCCCTTGAAAACTGTGAATTCTACCAAATATACAGAAACAACATTAATATAATGTTGAAGAAAATATGAAATCTTGATTACCAAAGGTAAGGTCCTCCCAGATATAAATTGTACTCTCACTCTGGGAAGGGGGACGTTATTTGGCGGACTTTCAGGGAACATCCGGGACATTCTGGGAACATTTAGGGGACCATTACGTTCCCTCTAGGTCTGTCCACTATGTTCTCATAACTATTGCAGGACCTTTAATGACATTACAGGAACCTTTAGGGGACGACCTAGAATGTTATTTCTTGGTCCGTGCATCACCTTCATAGAACGTTTGCAGAACTTTTAGTAACATTTACAGGAACTTTTAAAGAACCTTTAGGGAACCTACTACAAATTGGTAACTTAAAATCCCATCAAAAAATGTTTACACCATAAAAGATTTATGTCCAATGCAAGACATCCTCAGCATTGTCAGCTCTTCGGCTCAAACTGTGCACATATATATGTTAAGCAGCGGTTTGTTCCATCCTCAGGCGCTCTTTCTTGGCTGGATGGTTCACATGTAACCTATTCAAACTGGGTGAGCAGCCCACAGCCAGGAGCAGCTTGTGGACACATACTGAGAGATTCAGGGTTCCAATGGGAAGCTACAGGAAGTTGCAACAAAAAATTGCCCTTTATCTGCCAGTTTGGTACGTATTCTGAGTCACACTTAACAACATACTGAACAACTCTGTGGTGAATTACCACTTTGTATTGCTTTTGTTTTCTTCCTAGACTCTGGCAGATCCATTGTGTGTGCGGGTCGTAACACCACTCTGCAGTGTGGTTTGGGTCAAGTCTTAATGATAGATGGCGGCTTCTACGGTCGTAAGAACATTCATTACTGTCGAGCCGCGCTCTCCCCTCCAACAACATCCACAGAACATCAGTGCGGCTGGGTGGAAGTTTCAGACTCATTAAAAGGTAAAATGTTGTTGTTTTTTTGTATGCAATAAAAACATGAATTCCTTCTATTTAATTTAGTTGTACATTTTCTTACGATAAGTGATTGTATGCAATTATATGTTACACAATTACCAAATCCAAAGCTGTTAAAGGATCTCCACGATAACCGCTCTCAGCTTCATAATAGTTCCTCTCATTGTATCTGCTGAACTCAGTTGGACAAAAATCAGAACAGGAAAACAAACACTCATGCCTCATGAAAATGTTCTGCATGGATGAAAACTGTGATGAAACTCAATCCGCATTTAAAGAAAGGGATTGTCAGATATCATAAAGCGCACATTGTCTCACTACAAAGCATTATTTGCCAAGACTAATTGCCCATCAGGACATTTAGGGAAGAAAAAACACACAATAAAAGCTTAAAAGCTTAATAGCCTCAAAGACCCATAAATGATATCCATTCATTTTAGAGTATATATTGACTCATGCATTTAATTGATGGCAAAAGCAGACTATCCATTCATTTATTTTCCGAACTTGCTCATCCTGTTCATCTTTTTGAAAACACTCCCGTCTGTCAGGAGGCCAAAACTTCTCGTCACAAAAACATTTCCCTTGGACTGCAACTGGCCTAATCAACAAGACCTGGGACTCCACTGACACAGACTCTTATCTCCTCCCATAGACACTACATATTAACGTCTTCATATCTGTATATATGAATTACATTAACGCACATCTTTGGAACTATATCTCTGTACATTGCATATTCTTTTTAAGCTTCATGCTGTGAACTTTTTTGCACATTCCTTTGTGACAATTTTGCACATTTCTGCACAAACTACCACTTCCAAAATCCTGCACGGCACTTCCATTTGAATTTAGATACATTGTACACCGTTTTAAGTGTCTGTTCATATGTGTATTTGTATGTATTTTCTTCGCAGACATGCCTTTATAGTATTTATCACATTGTTATTGTCATTTTTTAAATTCTGGATTTGTGTTTCTTGATTTTCGGACTTGCTTTCTTAAAATGCCATTTACTCTTACTATGATTATGATGTGCAACGATACAACAAAAGCAAAGTCCTTGTTTGTGAAAACCTACTTGGCCATAAACCGGATTCTGATTCTGATTCCATGGTTACCTGCGCAAAACATATTCTTGAAAATTGTAAGCAGCATATCATTGTCCGTACATCAGCTCTGCTTTCGCTCTTGACTATGAACATATAGATGTTGAGATTTGATATATATCAGTTAGATCAGTGGTTCTCAACCTGGAGGACCTCAAGGGGCGGCTCTTTCCCGTCTCTCTCTCTCTCTCTCTCCCTTTCACTACTGTTGTTTCCTTTCTGGACATTAGGTATTAGGTTCTATACATTTGTATTTACAACCACTAAAATCAAGTAGGCTAAGTAAGAAACCTTGACGTGTTCCAGGCCAGAAGGAAGAGATGAAGTGACTAAGGGGGCTAATTAGCCCCCCTAATTAACAACGCGACAACAACCTAATTTTTTCTGGGGGGGTCTCGACTCGAAAATGTTGAGAAGCACTGAGTTGGATGAGCGAGCACGCAGGGGGTAGAACAAACAAATGAGATTGGCTGAGAAGATCAACATGTGGATTGGTTTTGTGCCTCAGACTGCACGAACACAAGTGTTCATTGTCCCTAGAAGGAGACCGAGCGCAGAGTGTATCATCAGCTCTTAGCTCAAGTGAGCTGACTTCATGGAGGCTGCGGATGGTTTTACACTGAAGCTGCAGAGCAATGCCTGTTTTATGGTCAGACAGCTCACACTGCAACTGTGTGTTTGAAGTTGCCTAATAAAGAGTACAGACAGTTTTCAGGCTTAATGATCAATACAAGCTAATCGGTTTGACATGTTTAGAGTTGTGTGTGTGTGTGTGTCATGTTAGCTAGCCAGAACTGACAGATGTATATAAAAGAGTGGTGAAAAGGTTTGGAAATGCAAGCAAATGTGTCACAGTCGCATACATATTCCCCTCTAAAAAGTCATTTTACTGGTGTCCAGCAATTTCCAGCTTTATGTCTGAACCCTTAAAGCTCCTGTTAGAAGCACCACACAAGCGCAGTCGATTTACGATAATGACGTTGATGACTTTATGAGTTCTTTGTAGGGTCGTTAGTTGAGTAACATTTTGTTAGAGCACAAGCCTTTCTCACTAGAACTGCTAAATATTAAGTAGTAATGTGTGAAACGTTCCATAACCGCCATTGCCTCGTGTTATCAGCAGCTGATTATGTTTTACGTGTGCCTCCCAGCTCGCTGCCACAACCGTCAGGCCTGCCAGATTGCAGAAGTTTTGGACATCTTTGGTGAACCCTGTCCTATACTGGGGAGCTACCTGTCGGTGGAGTACCACTGCAAAGACGGTAGGTCACAGTAATTCTAAGCAATAATAAATGTCTTAAGGGGGAATCGCACATTCTACATCTAGTAAAGGCAGGTCTGATCACCCTTTACTAAATTCACTTTTTTTCCAAGAGGACACTTCTGTGACAGCTTAAACCAACAAATTAACCAACAAATATCCGTAGACTTTGATAAATACGGAGGGTGCACAAAACCTGCTGTGGCTTCAAAGAGACACACATTACACATTAAGTGTCAAAGTCTCCCTTAAAACACGCTCATTGTGGTTTCAAAAGGACAGCCTAAGTCTATTTTTCCTCAATCTGTTTATTTTTTTCAGGCCCTACTAACTACTAGCTAAATTAATGAAATCCAAATCCAGGCTTGAAAAAGTTCTTTCAGACACTTAGATTGGACATGTTTCACAGACTCTATGTTGTATTTGTATATATATATATATATATATATATATATACAGTCTCTTCTACAGTGGTCTCAGCAAACCACTGAGCAATGACTTCAAGTAAGTGCTGATGCATACAAAGATATGCTAAAAGAAAAAAACAAGGATGATGGTGGTTATAAATTATTTAATAAATCTGTTAATTTCAACATATCTTATTGTTGGATGATCAGCAAAGTAGTCTGTACAAATGAAAAGACAAAACAAGAGAAACTGATGCACACTCGTGAAGCATATGAAAGAGACTGACGCAGAGAAAAACAAATAGATCCCATTGATGGTCTCTGACGCTACCTTGTTGCCGCTGTATTTGTGCCTCTCTGTTGAGATAATGAGGATCTGTGCTTGGTTGGAAGCCTGTTGAGTTACAGGTGTTTTACTATATTGCCGCTCATTATCTCCCCCTAGGGCTCACGCTGTCAGTGAGCACTGTGGCTGCTGTTTTTGATGACGTCACCATCAGCGTGAAGTGGCTCTCACATTTGCAGCAGGGGAACCTTAGCTGCAAGCTGAATACCGGAGATGGCCATGTTATTTATCTGCATAGTCTAGAGGGGTGAGTAGTGACTTTTACAGACTGGCTGAGACTATGTGGATTTTGCAGGTACGGGTTGAAAGTTATTTAATTTAATAGTCGAGAAAAGCCTACCAAAAGACTACCAATGTAGGATCAGGTGATTGTGGAGATCCAAACATGGGACTAAAAGTTGGGATATCTCTAGCTAGGATCTCTTTGTTTTAAGTCCACCAACTTTATGGTGTAAAGAACAATACTGAATGGTTGGGATACTCCCTTAACCCAACATTAATGCGTTTAGGGTATAGACAAAAGCACAACACTCAATAAGGAACTTGGAAAGAAACTGAATTACCATACCTTAAAGCTATAAGTTATATTACTGTGCCATTCGTCCATCGTAGCGTTCTCCTTTACAGTATTGTGTTTAAAATGTAGGCATTTACATTACAGTCCTATCCAGAGGCCTTATGATCTAAATTGTTTTCTCTGTATGACTTCAGAACAGGTGAGAGTTCATTTTTAAGTTAATTGTCTTTTCATTGAAAACAGGTGAAACAAATAATTTTGGCAGGTGATTTTTTTTTTTGTTGTTGTCAGAAAGTGTTTGTTGATGTAATATTAATTTTGGCCACAAGAGGCTGAAGTGCACCACTACCCCATGTTCTAAATAGGACAAAAAGCATTCTTGTTTTCTTCCAGGTGAGTTTTTTTTCTCTCAATGCACTCTAAAACACAAGGCACATATATTGTGTGTTAATTAGCAAGAAACTTTGAGAAACTTTCCTCATGAAAAGCGCTTTTTTCACACCTGTTTCACTAATAGAAGAAAAGAAGTCATAAAAACAAGAGAGAAAGATTTTTCTTTTTTTAAGGGCTTCTGTAGTGTTGCTCTTAGTCAGTTTAAAAAAATATATTTTCAGCACATGGTGATAGCGTTACCAGACAGCATACTGCTTTTGCTTTTTCATGCAGTTTTGCTGAATACTATAACACATCTACTAGCTGCTTTCGTTAAACAGATTTTGTATAATAAATAGTTAGGCAAGATAATAGTTCAGCAACTATATGTAAATATTTTTTGGAATCAAACTTAGATAAAAAGAAACATTTTTATTAAATGATATAAGTAAGCGAGAAAAAGTGTACTCTCTTTAATACGCCCACATCGTCAAATCAATACTGCCATGAATTCAGACCAAAGTCTTACATTTTTCACAGATTGGACTGGTTTGCGTGTGACCTACGTAACCTAAATTACTTTCTTTTCTTTAGAAAGCAAGAGGGACATACTGTGTTCACTGCTAACAGTTTTTGTATGTGCTTTTTCTCAGGTTGGAGAGCAGCAAGGTGCACAAATATACTTATCCAAGCACATTTGTTGTGGCCGTTGAATGCACCAGCAGTGGCATAGACATTACAGCTCAGAGCATAATTACCATTCAAGAGCCCATCACAGTGTTTGGCGTCGTCAGGTGCTATGCTGGGAAACTGTCTTTTCATGCAACCAACTGCAATGCCCTTGACAGAGAGCCATTTCAAATTCAAATGGAGGTAAAAGCAGGTAGGTGCCATAATGACCATAATAAACAATGATTTGTCCTTTCCAATTTCCTATCGCTGCTTGAAACCATCAGGTCTTGGTGTTTTTATTTTTATTTATTTTCAAGTAAATGTTAAAATGCGTTTCTTTTTTTCTCTCTTTTTTTTCCTTTCTGCAGGTACAAATGTGACCTACAGAATACAGAGTGATAACATGTTGTTGTCAGGTTCATCTGTGATCAGAGGAAATGTTGCCCAGAACATCACACTGACTCCAGAAATGATGAAGCAGCATGGGCCCGGCTGCCACCAGCTGACACTTTATGCATCGAACATGGTCACGTTCCCTGAGGTGTCCGCAGACCTGCAGGTAAATCAACATTAATCAAGTAAACATGTTGTCCTCCAGCAATTAAGCAGTGATGCGTCATCTTTTGATGTTTTTGTTGTGATTGTGATAGCGGCGTATGAAACATAAGATTTGAAGTTGACATTTTGATAATTTGATTAAGGAGCTGATTGAGGAGCTAAGGCCTCTCTATTTTAGAAATTAAATGTAACCTTTAATTATAGCATTCCCATCACCTAATTAGACACAAGAAAACTGTGGAAGCGTCACACCTCTGATTTCATCCAAATCAGCCTCCTGTGATATCACCTCTGAGTTTAAAATGTTGAAAGTTTTACAGCTAAGTCAAAGTATTAGAACATATTTTGTTAAGCACATTCCTGCCGTTTCAGAAATACAGTATGTCGGAACAAAAGAAGTGTTCTTGTTTCACACCAAAACTCATTATGTGTATCAGTGAGGCCTAACAATGGTGTTCAATGCATTTCCCCCCCCAAAAAACATTTTTAAAGCTACATTTTGGAGATGTTAAAACCTGTGTTGTTAACATCCATGTTTACTGGCTGGAAGTATTCTTCTTCCCTGCATTAGTTGGCGCTTACCGGATCCCTGACGATCACAGAATAGTGTGAGACCTTTGGAAGGAATGTTTATCGCGTCACCCATGTGCTTGCGTGTGTATGTCCTTTATTGCATGCCAAGAATAAACAATACGGGGACCCACTCGTAAAAACGTTGCTCTATAGCGCGACTAGTCCAAAGTTTTTGTTCATCATTAATATATTATTGATTAATATTTTATCATTTACCAATCATAGTTTATTTTGCATAGATACAAATATACTGGTGGAATCAGCGAGCTAGCTAGCTAACTGGCCAGCTGCTAAGTTGAGTAAAATGTAACACCTTCATGCTTAATGCTGCACCACCATAAAAAAATAGGGCCGCGTTTAAGAGCGTGTAGTGTGAGTAAAACAAGAGCCGTTAGGCGGCCTGTGGAGACACACCGTTATACTAAATGACCCAATCAATGAGTGTATTATCTGTTATAAGTTTTACAGAAACGTGATGTGAATGGGAAGTTGATGCGTTTCTCTGTTTTGCAATCCTTCATGTACTGCAGATGTGCGTGTTGGAGAAAGTAGCCGGGCTTCAGGCCTCTGTGTTGACAGAGAGGGATGATTGTCTAGACTCTCCAGATATTACAGTTGCCGTTTCCCTCGAACGGGGAGCGCCTGTGCTGCTGCTCTTCTCTCTGACAGGAGACAACAGCTCATACTCCGAGACCAGAACAATGAATACAAGCATGGACATTTTTCATATTGGACACCCGAGTCAAGGTATGGAAGACATATCATATCAAATGATTTAAAAGATTTCTGAAACACTTGACCAACAAAAAAACTGAAAAAAAAGACCATTATGGGTATTCTACTCATTTATCAACTGTGCATATGTGCGGTTTTTATTGATGTGAGCTGAATATTATTTGCTTTCGTAAGTGAATGTTTTGTTACAGGATCTGTACAAGTGAAAGCATGGAACGTCTTCTCCTCTTTGGAAGTGGAAGTGGATATTGTTGCTCTCTGTGGCAGGGACTCAGTCGTTAAACTAAATGGTCATAATGACTATTTGTTGAGACCGGTAAAATGTTTTGTTTGTACCTTCTGTAGTAGTAGTGTTTTATATATTAAAGGGGAAGACTACTTACCCCCTCCAGCTGTCCTAACTTTGTTCATTGTTGATGCCCCCCAAACCCCCACCCCCCATCTTTTAGCGTATACTGTATCATTTTGTTAATTTTCTTTTTCAGAGAAAGAAACATGTCAGAGTTGTCCGATCTCCAACTAAAGCCATTGCAACACCTTCAAAATCAATACCTTCCAAAAATCTAACTATCACACTTTCACTAAGTGATGCATCAAAACTAACTGACCCCAAAAAACGATACCAGTGGTCATGCCGTAAGAATTATGCTTTTTCTACTCTTTTTCAATTCAAATATTAGGTATTAAATGTAATGTAAGTTTCACATTCATTTATTATGAGTTTCATGATGTTTATGTATTGACTGTCTTAGGCCAGACCATTCCATGTAAAGGAGTTTGCTAAACTTTTCCGTGATCGGAGGGATTAGATCAGATTATTGTATTTAATGATTTGTATCAGATTTGACTTGTATCAGACTTGGAACAAGTCAAATCTGATAAAAGTAATTCATTTCAATCCATAAATACACACGTAACTATCAGAATTAGTCTGAAATGTTTTATATCAGCATGTCAATTGTTGAATGATGATTTTCCTTGTTGATTCACAGATAATCCCTGTCAATGCCGAGGACCTTTCCAGCATCTGATTTACACCATTAAAGGAAACTGCCTACCAGAGCCACTTCAATATCATAGGTATTATTTTAGGGTGATAAAGAAAGACGACAATGAAGTGGAGAAATCTGAATCCATATGCATCACCCTTACCCCTGAGAAGAACGCACCGACTTGGCTGAGGTACTTGAAACTGATCGGCTCTGATAAGCGCACTGAACCTGACATTCTCATCTCTGTTCTCAACATCTCATTTTCCTAAGAAATCTGCCAAAGATGAAATAGAATTAATATTCATGACACCATTGATTTCAAAAAACTATTGGAACAAATTCAACTGCTTTGTAAGGCCTTTTTCATGGCAGACATTTTGACTTGTCATAGTAGGAAGAATACAGGTAAAACATATTTAGTTATACACCATCATACACAATACCAATGCCCTGGAATGAGCTCATCTACAGTAAATTGATTATTTTTGATGTCATGAATTAGACCTGTGGTTTTCCTACTGACAAACCCAGACGTCTGCTTTTAGTAAAAGGCCTATTACATCTGAGATTATCTTTTTTTCACATTGTGAACATAATTTAGTTACCAGATCATGCAGAAAACTGAAATGAAATTGTTTATCAGTCATGGAGTACAGTATTGATAAATTGTTGTTTTACAATATACGCTTATGGTTTCACCAGACAGCCTTTGTTTTGAGATGTAAACATTCTAATTGTGTGTTAACCAAATTATCTATGTATTTGTTGTACCGTAGTCTCACTTGTACTCAAGGCTGTAACCCAATAAAGGACGACACAGATGCAAAAATTAAAATGGATTGTAAAGGACAAGCACGGTGTCCAAACATTGTGTGGAGCATTCACGCGCCAAACGACAAAAAGGACTGGCCAGTGAGTCTGACAAACTAATTCTGACTTGTTTGGGACTGAAAGATCAGATACTGTTAAATGTTGTAAAAAAATAAAATAAATAACTATTTGTTATTAACCTAATGAGTTTTCATGTTAATTCAAATACAGGATGATGTAGCTAGAGAATGCTACCATCAAGCAAAGACAAGTCCACTTGTACTTAAACAACACAGTGGGACTGAATACACTGTGAGCCATGAGATTCTTGAAGAGGCCAAAAAAAAGAAACGGGACGTCACTGTGGTGATAACGTCTGGTATGTATACATTAATCAGTAAGATGTTAAAGCTGCTCTGTGAATTATCTTGCCTTGGTCTATATATACATTTTGGGTTCAGACCAACTATTAATTTGTGCCAATATTGCAAAAATTAGTGGTAATGCTGGATTAACAATGAGAGTAGTTTTCTCATGTATAGCCTTGGTTAACTGTGGTACAACGTTTAAATCATGTAAGAGAATTAACCCCCACACCATGGCAGAACCACCAGTACTATTTCAATTAAAAGGTTTTTAATGTGGTTGTGACAGTTTTTGACTATTTAATCAACATTTTATAAATTCTTTGCAAAATAGCACCTTTATTTCTTAGAAATAATACGCTACACATTGTCCTTTTCTTTTATACCAAAGCGGATGTCGTACCTCTTTACAAAACATATACCATACAGACCTCATCATCTGCAAATACACCAGATGCTGGCAACAAAAACCCTACCAACCCTCCCTCACGTACCACTGCTGGTCCTG
>CALSCE010010700.1:5357273-5420194 GCA_943593645.1 Bovichtus variegatus
TGCCTCTACATCACCTGGCTCTATTAGAGACACCACTACCACACCTACTACCGCAAACACCAGTGGTACATCTCTAGCAACAACCACCAACAATTTTGATAGCCTTAAGTGTAGCATATCACCGCAGAGTGGGACTATCCTTGATGCTTTCACTATAACTTGCAATACTGAAATTCCTTGTTCTAACTGTCAGTATTGTTTTAAGACTCATGACGGTAAGTAATCCAGGTTAGAGGTCAAGAGGTCAGATTAATCAAACTTTCAGTTATCATTTAATAACTCTCTCTCCTCACAGAAATCTATAAATCTAACTTATTTTCTTGTTTTGAAATTGTCAGGTAAGCATTTGCGTTGCACCAATAAACATGAAGTGAAGTCGGTCTTCCTTCCTCTTGGAGACAGCAGTTCCAACTACATCCTGATTATCACAGCAACTGCAAAATATAGCAGCTTTGTAGCTAGTACCACTATAACTGCAAAGGTTTGTCCAAAAAAATGTGATGATTAAAAAAATGTGGTTACTAACAGAACAAGAGATCTTCCTTTACACTGCAGTAAAAAAAACAACTATTTTTATCCTCAGGTGCTGGATTTCACAGCGGACTCCAGCTCTTCAGTAGATGGTCTTAAGGCTAAAGTGGATAATGCTGTGGCTCAGCTGAAGAAACAAGGTCTACTGTCAGTTGAAACTGTGGGACAAATATTTAATTCTGTGTCCAACAAACTGAACGGTCAATCTGATGAATCGAAAAAAAATGATAGGCAAAAGGTAAATGCACTCTCAGATTGTCTGTAGACATTGTCTTGTCTGCATAAATGTCTGAATAATGATTCAAGAGTTCAATGGGTATTGCCAATCAGGTTGTACAACATTAAGCAAATATATGCAAAGTCACACTTTTTTTGTGAGATCGTGGTGCCGGGTTAAGAAGATGATTAGTGTGCATGCGACTCTGTCTGAAACCTAAACCTAAAGTTACCCATTAGCTCAATACAACAGATCACACAATACAGTTCAGTGAATGGAAACCACATCAACACATGCACATACATTTACAACAGTTCTATGCTTACTTAGCCGTGTAAAGTTAATGTAGGCCTATACTAAATAAAATACAATGCCCAGTGGAGATTCAGTTCATGAATGGAAAGGCTACTTAGTGCTCAGCTGTTAGCCTAGCTGTCAAATCCCTTGAGATGAAGGGAAGCAGCGTGCTGTCGTGGTTGTGATGGCGGGCGTGCTGCCAGTTGAACCGCTGTGTCTTTGTGCTGTTTACTGCTTAGTCAGTTGTGTGCAGGACGGAGGAAATGAGTTGCTCCGTTTGTTATCTTGTAGAATACAGTTAGCTCCTCGCTCACTACTGGTTGCTCCCATTGTGAAGGCTAGCCGGCTGTGGCTGCTTTACACCTTTGTGCGAAAAGTGAAGTCAGGTTGCTGGAAGTGAGGGAGGATCATGAGAAATTGAGTCCAATAGCTCAATCTCCATACTGTGAGGATCCCAACACTACAGAGCTGTGTGCAGTCAGCAGGGCGAAGCTAGCTTTTTACAACTTCTTATCTTATTCACATGTTAAATACAGAAGGAGTGACTTGTTGGTACTGCAGGTTTAGAGTCGGTGGAAGGGACCTGGGACGGAACAGAGCTGAGCAAAGCTAATACCATAACAAGCTTATGTTGTTGGGTAATTAACAAGCGCAAATTCGCAATAGCTGAAAACAAACCCAAATGCATGCATGTTCATGCATTCACACACACACAAAACCTCAGAAACACTTGTTTTTGCCGCTGGTCGCAGCTTATAAAGTAATGGAATTGCTAATGAATTACATTTGCAATCAACTTGCCAAACAGTGATTGTGAATGCATGACCCTTGACGTTCAGTGTCTTAGTAGCATTCTGTCACTGCAGCAGACAGCCCTGTTCAAAACTCAGTTAAGTAGGAAGTCCATGACCTAAGAACACCGAACAAAGAGACCGTGTGCCCTGACATGGGAAACCTTTTTTCCCCCTTCATTAGGTTAAAATATATTGTACTACTAAATACCAAACTAAATAACAAAATAAATCATGAATGATTCAATGCTTGTGTCTGTTGAAGCTTCGTGAGAAGATGCTGGGCATAATGATTGACACAGTAAAAGGAGCTCCCACCAACACTCCAGAAGAAGTTCAGGTGATAACCAGAGGACTTAATGCTGTCGTCCAGAAAGGCACTGAACTCAGCGCCTCTGCTCAGGTACTGTCCAGCGAACCCCACACTAAGTAAAAAATTACATTATAGGAAGGAGGGGAAAAAAAGTGCTGCTTTCACTTTGGTTCACTGCTTTTTGTGAATGAATAGCCATTGGAAGGACCAGGATGCCTTAGCGTAGCCTTGTCATTTCTGTATTTGTGTTTGAGGCAAGATATTATTAGTGAGATGGCAAAATAAATGGTTACTTCTGGCATAAAACTTCCCAAAAAATATGCATGTGATTACGAGAATTGATTCCCACCTCCAGGAAGATGCTTCTTTATTGCTTGCAAACCTCAGCTCATCACTCCTCCACATGGATGTGTACCAAAGTGAAGAAAACGTGAACGAAATACATAGTGCAGCCAGCACCATTGTGGAAGGAGCAAGTGTTGTCCTGGACCATTCTTCCAATGTGAGTGTTTAACTTTAAGGCCATGCCGGTGGGATTTACTTCTCTAACCATTCAAAAGCACTTACAGTATGTGTAATAAAACAAATAAATAAAATAAAAAGGGACTGGAGTGCACTGATTGTAGTCCGCTTATAGTGAAAACAGACCATATCCCTGCAAAATGTGTTTGTTTTAGGCTAAAATGCAATCAGGAACGATGAGTTTAGGGACCAGGAGCATGGCCAGTGATTCCTCACTCGTCCTGGAATATTCATCTAGTCTGAATGTCAGTCTACATTTGCAGATGACGCATTGTGTTATTATTTGCAGAAAAACATCTCTGATGCCCTTCTCCTTGCTCTGAGCAATATACAGAGCGTACTGTTAGCATTTATAGATGCTAACGGGGGGCCAGCTATCATCCAACAAGCTCATATTAGTGTGCTTGTTAATAGGTAAGTCCTCTTCACATTTTGGGAAGTTACTTCACCCAGCCAAAAAAAAAACTTCCTGCACACTGCAACTTGGATGGATGGGACACAAAACACAGGACTTTCACTCAGGGGCATCCCACGTGAAACCAACAACGTGTGTTTGTCTTTGTGTTCACAAATTTCCCTTTCACTTTACAAGCATTGTTATTGTAACCCGAACCATTATCTTTCCCTGAACCTAACCAAGTGGCTTTACTCCCTAAACCTAAAGAACTTGTTTTGTTTGTGTAAAAAATGTCACGTTTTATTCAGTTTTACAATGTGACGTATTGTTTTTAAGTTTCACCTTCACTTTTACACCGTCGTAAGTGCAGTTTGGCCCATCTGACGTGTTAGAGTGGTAGCGGTAACCACTGGCGTTTATTCGGCAGATAACATTAATTGGGGTCTGTGCTCAAAACATGTAGGGCCAAGATCCCCAAAGATTGATTCAAACCAACATACTTAAATTGAAAACACAAAGCATAACTGACTAATAACTAACTAACTTATGATTTTTTTAAATCTCTTTATCTTTCCCCTCAGATTGACAATAGGAAGTTTGCTCACAGAGCTTATAAATATTCCCAACAGTTCCGGCCCCACATTTTCTCTCCCTGCACTTCTCGCTAATATATTACCTTCAGATGAACCCGTGGATGTACGAGTAAGTAAGGAGTGCTCATGCATTTACAGTATGTGTGTGTGTGTGTGTGTGTGTGCGTGTGCGTGCTACGGCTGCCCCTGAATCAGGATTTTCAGAGTAAGCATTTCAAAACTACATTAGTCTCATGTTTTACCTTTAAGACCCACGTTTTATTGTCTTTGTTCATCATCTGTGATGTGCAAACATTAGATTTCCATACAGCAAGAAAAAGTAAAAATCCTGGTCTTAGTTGAATTATTAAAGCTAATGCTCCTGCATTGCTCTGTGTACAATTACACAGCTAAAAAGTGCAATGATTCGAATGACAACATTGGGGTATTCTCCACTGATGGCTAGAATCACCAACTTTTAGGGGTGTGCAGGTTTTTCAGAGGATGGAGTGCATGTTAGGTCCCATGTTTTTCTCAATTTTCCAAAGTGTCTGACCTGCTAGCAGGGTTAAAACCTAATTTTCTCTTTAAATACATGTACAGATGCTGAGTGTAGACAAAAACCCATTTTCCTGGAACGAGAGAGGGAACATCAGTGGTCAAATCGCTGCTCTATCCCTCACAAGAACAGATGGCTCCAGTATCGCTGTGGAGAACTTGAGTGAGGATATTAAGGTCAGTGCAGCGTCTGAGAATTGCTACTAAATATGTTTGTAGCAGTATTATGCAGAATGACTAATTTCAGAATCGTATATATTATATCACTGAATTATAATTAGTGATGCATTAATGTGCACATCACTTTAATGTTGCAGCTGGTAAAAATAGAGGTAATTTAATTAGCGTTATACACTGCTGGGTATCTAAACCTATGAAACTAAATCATCATTTATTAATTGAGTTTTTTATTTTTTATTTATAACCTAAATCTGCAAAGTAACTAATATTTAAAGCTGTCAGATACTGTAAATGAAGTGGAGTGAAAAGTACAATACTTGCCTCTTAAATGTAGATGAGTAGAAGTACAAAGTAGCAGAAAATAGAGATACCTCAAAATTGTTATTAAGTACAGGGCTTGAGTAAATGTACTTAGTTTTTTTCCACGACAGTGAACATATATGTGAATATTTCATTTACAGTATATCAAATTAAGCACTGAACCTGTTATTCATATAAAAGTTTTAGTACTTTTATACTAAGGGGGTTAGGGGTTAGGGTCAGGGGGTACGGTTACGGTACAGCTGCATGTTTGTTTAAGTCTCATAAATGCAACAGGCAGTGAGTATATGTCAAAGTGTGATTAAACACAAACTTGAGGTGTGATGATTAAACATTCCGTACAGTTTCTTAGTAAATGCAGTACAAATTAACTGGACTGAAAACAGTTGAAGTAGCTTCATAAATAATTGTGGGATCTTTTATTATTTTATCTCCACTTAATTTAATTATATCTACCACAGCAACAACTTTGTACACAATGCTCTATTACGCAGTCTGGCAAAAGAAGAGTTGCATTATTTATTTCACAAGAGGTACTTGTGCGTGCAATGACCAACGTGATAAGTTGAGATAGAATCATAAGAGCAGAATCTAGAGATGATTTCTCGTAGGAATTGCTGGTCAGGACTCTTCACTTCATTACTACTAAACTCTCCCGCCATGAGGAAAGCACTTACGTTAAAGAGGATTGGAGGAGTCGATGTTGTCTGCCATGCTTGTTACCAGTCCATAATACACCCGCCTGTAATGCATAAAACAGATTATTACTCATCCTACTTTGCATCCGGTGCACCCCAGGTGTGCTGTGTCCTCCACCTTCAATAACAAGATAAGCACCCCAGATGTTTACTGTTTCGAAGGCATGAGTCTCTAAATTCACGAGTTAGACCAATAAAAATAAGCACTGCGAAAATAGAGGATAGACAGAAAGTGTACAGTGTTCATGTTAGCAGTGCGAATATGCTTATTAGTACTTCAACTTTCATTAACACACATTAAAATAAATGTAATCAAAATAGAAAGCTTAAATTTATACTTTTCCTCCTTTAAACTTTTATACTTAACGAAAATAAAAATAATGAAAAACACAATTTTAAATACAAATACAATGATTTAACAGGTCTTTATGTGATACATAATAAAATAAAAATAAACAACACTACTTACCTTCTTCAGCTTTTGGAGGAAATACCCAACTCAATTAAATGACTGAATTGCCAACCCCATAAAACTACTTATACTATTCTAAATTGCATATTTGATGAATACAATATTATAAATGATGACCCTAGGAAGCACACTCTGTTTATAATGCTACCTGCTTGTTAAAATGTTTTATTAGATTAAATTGCTGATGGTAAGGGGAATCATTTTACATTTTTATGCAAAATATGCTTATTTGGATCTACTTTCTGGCATTTTGCCTGGTCCACAGATTATGTTGCCAAGGCCTGTTGGAGAGCAGGTGAACACCTCTGTTTTGAACCTGGGGAACTACAGCACAATGATCATTGACATTCCTTCAGCTCACTCTACACTGGTTTTAAAGGTCCAGTAAGATGTTTTTATCTCTACTTCTGTGATGTACAATGGGAACTTTAAGAAAGCTCTGATCTACTTTGACAGCATGGACAGTTTTATCAAATTGGCTGTTTTACTAGCTCTGAGTAAAGCCACTACAATTTCGAACATCATCAATTCTTCTACTGTTACTAATTCTAATTCTCTAATTTTGCTAGCTGTGCAGGTCTTTTCTTTAATCTTGATATCAGTGGCTAAAAAAAAAAAAATCATCGTACTCATGTACTGTGTTTAAATTATGATTGTTGTCTTTGCTTTTCTGGATGCGCCAACTTTTGCATTAAGAATTATGCTGCAACTATGTCAATATACCTTTTTAAGATGGTGCCTTCAAATGATCCGTTACCCTTCAAACTGTTCCTGGGTTATATGGACTACCCCACTGAAACAAATAATGTAGCAATGACAGAGATGCCTCACCATGGTACTACACAAGGTAATTAATCTCCTTTCTTAGTGATGGGTAACTAATGCCTTTTAAATGACATGTTTGATAAATTACTTGAATACTTGTGTGTTTGTCTTATACAGAAGAGAGATACACTTGGCTACTAGACCCCAAGGATTTAAAGGGAAACACTGGAGTGCACTATCTTGTAGTGAGGCCCATTGTAGGTCCGGGTATAAAATCCATCAATGCCAGTCTATCAATTACCTCCATAACTACCGCATGTAAATTTTGGGATGAATCAATATTTGAGTGGAGCACTAATGGATGCAAGGTAAGTACGGTAATTCAATCTGTCTGTCATGTGTAACATGTTTTCCAAACTTTAATGACGGTGAATGTTGTCGGTGTCTTCCAAGGTTGGTGTTGACAGCACGCATTTAGTAACCCAGTGCCTCTGCAACCACCTCTCCTTTTTTGGGAACTCTTTCTTCGTCACTCCCAACCTTGTCGACCCTTCACGTACCGCTGAGCTGTTTGGGACTTTTGCTGATAATCCTTTGGTTGTCTGCTTTGTGGGGTCACTCTTTGTGGCCTATCTCTTGGTGGTTGTGTGGGCCCGACGAAAAGACCTTCAAGACACGGCCAAGGTACCAGTGAAAATACAGGAATAATATAACACTATACAATAAATGTATTCCCACCCCAAGAAACATGCTTTACGTTGTTGGCTTGTGGGCAGGTGAAGGTGACTGTGCTGGAGGACAACGACCCCATGGACGACTACAACTACCTGTTGAGTGTCAGCACTGGGCACCGGAGAGGAGCATCAACTTCTTCTGAGGTAATTATGTTGTGAGTTCATAGCAAATAGTTAAACAGTTAGCAAAAAAGGCTCTCCACTTTGTGGGAATTTGGCAAAGATTCTGCACAGCAACAAGGATTCGGCTGAGATACCGCCTATTAATAAGCATACATGAACAGAAATCTAAGGTCATTTAAAAACACCTCATAAAGTAGGAGGTAAGGCTGGTGGGGGGAGCTGAATGGTACTAGCTACATAATCTCAATAGACAGATATCAGTATATGAATGCAGAATCTGTAGAATCTGTTTCCGTTTGTAGTCAGAGTGGTATTTACCAATCACGTTTGAGCGGGCTTTGGTTGAATACAAGAAAACAATCTGTGTGGAGAGCAAAAAGGGGGAACGCATTGGCTGAAATGCAATCCTGGAACCCATTGGCTATCGTCTGACAATGATTTAGCTTTTTATTATCTTAAAATTAGCTTGTAAACTCGCTACTGGTGAAACAATATGGTCATAGATTCTCTCAACTCCATTCTCACATCTTAAGTTGCAAATCAAACTGTAAAAAATGACTGTGCAAGGAAAAGTCTTGGTCGGTATATCCTCTGGCTACACCAGAACCCACAAAATATTTGGCGTTGCTGCCAGAGGCTAATTATCGTCAGACCGATAGACGATGGGTTGCTAGCTACGCCACTGTGAATGAGCCAATGAAGTGCAACATCAGTTCTCTGCCTGAATACAGTCTTTAACTGGAACTGGCTACTCAGTTTGTTTCATTGCTCTCAATTCCACTTTAAACCAGTACTACTTCTGCCCTCAATGGCTTCAGTTACAATCAGTTACAACAATGGCTGGCCACCCACTGGGTTTTTCATGTCTAGTGGCACATAACATGGTAAACACAGTGAAGCATTTATAGGGTTGACCCCGAAACCCGTTTCTAAAAAAGTTCAGAGTTCACACTTTTGCTCTCCGTACTTGAAAAATTAGTGAGAGAGATTTCCAACAAAATAAAAAATAAGGTTATTATGCGATTAATGGCAGCATTGCAAACCTTCTCTCCTTCTCTCGCTCTCTCTCTCCCGACTCTCTGTCTTTGTGCGAGGGTTGGATTTGTGCTCTTACAAACACACTGACTCGGGCACTGTACCTACAGGCAGTGATTCATATCAGCAGAGGGAGAAGGATGAATGACTCATGCTGTTTTTCATTCTTTCTAACCTTCACTCATGAATTTTATTTATTTAGATTTGTTGCAGTGATTTATTGAACTCATATAGTGACTTTGCTGTTGTGAAAATGACTGTTGCAGCTCTAAAAACAACACGTTATATTTAAAATATAAATAAATTTAAATCCTCTTCTGAATTGTATTCTTTAATAATATATATTTTTGAAAGCAATTATTTAGTAATAAAAAAAAGAACTGATAAGAGTATTGATAAAGAACTGAACTGATAAGGTGTATTGATGAGAGTAGTAGAAGTAGTATTGATAAAATCCTAACGACACCCATCTCTAAGCATTTAATAGCTAATTAGCCAGATACATTCATCAGGAACAAAAACAGAGCTAAAAGGAGAGTGAACATTAGGCTTTTGTAAGATGTTGAAAGAAGACTTCGAATGAATGCTAATGTAGCTGACAGGTTAGCTGTAGCAACTTTATTAGCTGATATTATCTTAGTGTTGTGTTTTCACCTTGACCATAAAAAAAACTATTACAGCTTTGATTAATAAACATTTATATTTTGGTTTCGACTATTCTATTTGTGAACCTTTTTAGAAGTGTTCAAGCTTTTGAACTCCCTCTTTTGCTTTGGTTCTTTTGACAATAATTTTTTTCCAGTCCAACCCATAGTCAAGGCTTACTATACTGAATGCGCTGGGGCAAAGTGGCCAGGGAAACAAGGGATAGCTGTAAAGGGGCTGAGCAAAATCCCCCAGGCAAATGGTCTGGGGGTAGGTAAGAGGAGCAGGGCAACTCAAGGGGACGGCTTAAGAGCTGGGCCAAAAGTTTTATCTGACCAGGAGGGTGACTAGGAGACAGGACCAAAGGGAGGAGCCGCTCTGGGGGAAGGGCAGGAGGACGTCCGGAACCGGGGTCTGCCGCAGCACGGCAGGAGAAACTGGGGACTGCCGCAGCTCGGCGGGGGGAACAGGAACAGGGGACTGACACAGTTCAGGAGGGAAAACAAGCGTCTCGTTCAGCTCAGCAGGGGGAAGCAGAGGCTGCTGCAGCTCAGGAGGTGGAACCGGAGTCAGCCTTAGGAGGGACTGCCGCAGCTCGGCAGGAGAAACTGGGGTCTGCTGCAGCTGGGCATGGGGAAACGGAGTCAGCTTCAGGAGGAGACGCAGGGACTCGGACAGGCTTAGTGACGGCTGGGACCCCTGAAGCAGTAACTTTGCTTGGTGTTGGCCAGGGAACTAGGCAGCGGAGACACAGGGGAGCTGGGCAGAAGAGACTCAGAACTGCTGGGCAGTGGAGGCTCAAGTCGAGGAGCAGACTTGAATCTGATAGGATGGCGTCTGGAACGGCTGGGTTTTTTCCCCAAGAAGCCTGGAAGTCTGATTGAGACTTTGAGGACCTCCCAGGGCCAGGCGAGTTCCTAGCAATGGGTTTGGGGCTGGAGCCAGAGGATTGGCGGGCTGCAGAGTCAGGAACCAAATGTTTATGGAGTGGCGGCTAGCATTCTAAATGCTAAAAGGCCGGTGGCTAGTTGATTAGGAGGCAGGCTGCAAATCAGCCTGGCAATCGGGGGTGTTTAAAAAGTCTCTAAGCCACTCAGGCAAAAAACTCCTCAGCTAGAGCTTATCAGCTACTTTCCTGGATGCCATCCTAAGAGCAGCCTGTTGGACCTCTCTACAAGAGGCTTGTAGAGAGGCTTGTACGACGAACCGACAAGGAACAATGGAACAGATATATATACACAGACAACTAATCACAAGAGCAGGACAGAGCTGGAGGAGGCAGGCAAAGACACAAGGGCAGCAGGGGGACTAAATCCAGGAGGATCAAATCAGGGTGGAGCAAACAAATCACAAAAGGGAAAACACACAAAGACAGGAAATAAAACGAGGCATCACACAAAGTAAAACAGGAAACAGAAAAACCAAAAGCCCGGATCACGACAAGGACTGTGTTACAATATGTGTTATGAATAGAATAGATATCTTTTTTGTCTGCTCATGTGGAAATTTGTCTTCTTGACTTCTTGTTGTTCATAGGTCAAAGCAGAGGTCTTTCTGATTGCAGCCCTAGCTCCCACCCCACCCCCTCCATTACCATGTAATACATGTAGCTAAAGTGGTTGTATTTCAGTTTTGGAGTTTACAGTTTTTTAATACAATATATGAACGATTTTAGGTGACAATCACTCTGCTGGGTTCAGAGGGAAGCAGTGAACCACATCATCTCTTGGACCCAAAGAAATCTGTATTTGAAAGAGGTGCAGTGGATTTGTTCCTGGTAACTACACCCTTCTTCTTGGGAGACCTCCAGTGCATCAGACTGTGGCACAACAACTCAGGGAGCCATCCTGCCTGGTAGGGAAATAAAAAAAGTGTCAGGGCCATTTTCTACCTCATTAGATGCTATTGTGATTTGACCTTGCAGATGAATACTTACTCTTCTTTTCATGAGAACACAGTCATCAAATACGATTATGTTGTCAATTTCTTTGAGATTTGTGAAGCAAACAATTGTGTTATTTTAGTGTACTTTCTCAAAGCTGATTTATTTATTTTTTTTGCAGTATAAAAGTTGTTACAGTCTTTACATTTTCTTTTTTTTTCCAGGTATGTTAGCAATGTTATGGTGCAGGATTTACAGACAGAGCAGAAATGGCATTTTCTATGCAACTCCTGGCTGGCCATAGACATCAGTGATTGTTTCCTCGATAAAGTTTTTCCTGTTTCGACAGAGATGGATTTAAAGAGGTTCAGGTGAGGTAAAAGCACCAAGGTACTGGGCAGCAAAATTATACACATTTTTGAAGTTTGAAGGATGAATGTTAAACCCAAACAGGGATTTTTCATTTGAATTTGAATGATGAAAGGCCACGATGAACTGCAAATTAAATTAAATTATCTTAGCTTGAACGATGTCAAGTTTCTCTCTTTTTCTCTCTTTTTTAAATAGGACAAAAGCCAGATATCAGCAGACAGGATATAGTTTTCAATTGCGCTCTAACTTCCATGCTCAAACACTTGTGCATTTTATTTCATTAGAGCAGAGATGAGAATCAAATGGAGACAAGTGTTATTTAGAGCAATACTTAAAACACTTTTTTAAAAAGGCAACTCTAACCAGACTGTCTGTTGATGAAAATAAAGGAATACTAATTATATTTACCCATGTCCAAATGTTCATATGGCAATTCAAATGAGTTACAGGAAAACTCTAAATAAACAGCCAACAAGTGCTAAGTATACCTCATCAAATCAAATCACTGAACAGCTACACTCAACGAGCTAAGCCATATTACAAAATGTCATGTTTTTGATATCTTATCTTATTAACTGTAAGTTGAACTGAATTGTAATAAAATGGAAGCGCTCTGCCGATGTTATATAACGATGAAATAGCTGAAAAGAATTTATTTTGTGTGTAACATTAAGGTACACATATTAACCATTAAAAAGTTTCTTATTAGCATGCATATTAGCACCATTTTTAGAAGCGACGGGAGAGGCTGAGGATAGGGAAGGCTAATATTTGACCAACCATAATACTTGTTTGAACAACCACAGAGGACAACGTTGTTATGTTCATAATAGCAGGTGCTAATGAATTTTGAAGCAAAAAAACAATAACAAATACTACAGAAAAACAAGATTCAATATTGCGACATAATTGAAATGCGTTATACAACAACGCAAGCCCAATTCATTCTGGGAATTTAAAACTTAGAATTAATAAATCAAATGCATAAAAACAGTTTATGACAACAAGCACGAACAAACAATCACAGTCATCACAGAAAGTGGATTTACAAAATACTGTAGCTGTGAGCAAAAGCGACTAGCAATGGCATCTATTTGTATAATCAATCACACAGCAGCTCTTTCCCATTTTAGACATGCTTATTGTTTTCCCATTCAAGCTGAACACTTCCACTCGGTGACCTCCTGTGCATACCCACTATAACTCGTTTTTCTAACTCAGAATATGTTACCCATTCTGAGGTCTGGGATGATAAATAGCAAACATTACGAAGTCTAATTACAACCTGCAGTTCTTTTCTACACCTCCTTTTATGTCCTTCTTCAGCTATACTAATAAAGGCAGAAAAAGTCCCCAAAACATACTTACAGTACAAATACAACTTAATAAAAATATAACTGCACAAAGACAAAAACCTAAACAGGTCAATATTAAACAGCTAGTGAATTAGTTATGAGCAAGCACTCACTTTAGAATGGGGGACATATTCTGAATTGAGAGAAAGACTTAAATTAAAATTTATTTGGACACTATTAGTTTTGTGTTTAGTTACCTAAGACTAGACCATATTTATTAAGTATTATTAAGGGAGAATGACTATTCTTGTTGTACTATCGCCTTATAACGCCCATACTGACCAAAATATATTAAGATTGTAATTCAAGTACAACAACTGCCTTACTTGTTATCAATAAGCAGTAATTAGACGGTTACTGAGGGGACACTCTTAGTTAATGGCCTAGTACTTGTAGAATATGCAGAATACGGCAATAATAAGTGCTTTGTAGTTACTAGTAAAGAGCCAATAGGCTACTAATATGCATGCTGATAACTAGTTAATGGTAATATGTGTACCTAATAAAACCCCATGTTGCTTTTATTTTCCAGTAACTTGTTCTTTATGAAGACTTCAAAGGATTTCAGTGACGGACACCTATGGTACTCTGTGATCAGTCGACCACCGAGCAGCACCTTCACCTGTGTTCAGAGAGTTTCCTGCTGTTTTACCCTGCTGCTCTGTACCATGCTTACCAGCATCATGTTTTATGGCATCCCAACAGATCCCTCTGAGCAGACCATGGACCTTGGTACATCACATGTTCATGATAGTTCAATTTACTGTTAAAAAAAGAAGAAGTGTGCATTCAATTTTCAGAACACAGAAGTCTTTTTCATGACCTTGTAAAGTTGCTGATTGTTTGCTCTACCACTGTGTTCTTATAACTAATCATTACCTAATAACCTAATAAGTATTCCAAACGCAGCATTTTAAGACAAAATACATATTTCTAAATGTGAGGACATTTAAAAATTGATGTTCATATCCAGTACAATGTCTTTTCTCTCTCTCTCTCTCTCTCTCTCTCTCTCTCTCTCTCTCTCTCACTCTGTTTTTTCAGGTCACTTTGAGTTTACCTGGCAACAGTTCATGATTGGAGTTCAGAGCTCCCTCATTATGTTTCCCATGAATATCCTTATTGTTAGCATCTTCAGAAACACTCGTCCTCGGGAGACATCTTGTTGCAAGCGCAAAACAGAAAAGCAAGATGCCCTCGAACAGACGTTTGTCTCACCGACTACCACCTCCAACATGAACGTTAATGTTACTTTAGACACTGTCACCAAGGTAAGTGCTTCATGTTTTTTCATGTGGTAGGTACCTATTGAAAGTGTTTGCCCTTTCAGGGCTGCTGAATTAGCAGCATGTAAATGATCTAATAAACGCTTGATGACACCTCAACAATTGCATACATTGTATGTCATTTTATATAGAATAAAAGCACCTTTTGTATTTGAACATTTTCTTCTCTCAGGATATCGTAAGAATTGCCCAATCACTGTCTAAGACCATGAAAAGCAACATACCATTTACAGAGTCCGAGTTTGGGCCCGGACAACAAGTAGATATCAATGATGTCCTTTCTGTGGTGGAGGACTTCATCAAACAGATTAACCAAACCAGCGACACCGCCCAGCCCAAACGTTTTTCCAACCTCGTTCAGCCTCAGACACCAGGTGTGTACAGTACCTGCTGTGGATGGTTGGTACTGTGACATTGTATACAATTCTGTCTTGACTTGGTACAGATATGGTACAGTATTGATAGGATTTCTGTCCACATTCTAAGCTATAAATGCAATTGCAATTCCATTCAGTTCGTTTCATCACATTCCATCTCTAGAAGGTACTTTACTATTCAAAAGTGTTTTGCACGTAGCAAACCGTGTTATTTTTCTCAGTTGTTAAAATTTAGGAACATAAATGCAAATATAATGTGCTTGACTCATACCTGCTTGTCATGAACTGGGGCCAGAACATCAAAAGGGATACATTTGACGATGGAAAAGTCTGCACACTATGAATTTTTATGAAAATATGAATGAATGCACAGGCATTAAATTCCACGTTAGTTACTCTGCAGACTTTTCAGTTGTGACATGTAACATTTGAGATCAAACAAGTTCAAAAAGTGATTATATTACAAGTATGAAATTGAAGTGGTGCACCAATTTTTACTTCACAGAACATGAGTACATATCTTCTTAGCACTAAATGTATCACAGAAAATCCCATTGTGTTTTAGCTTTTTAATATCAGGCTAAATCCATTGTCCGTTGTAGTGAAACAGAGCTGGACTTTGTTCCCTAAGCATCACTCACAGTTTGGTACAGTGGTAAAGGGATTGATTTGCGCGACATTCTCGCACATATCCCAGGGCTTGATGAATCTGCTTCATAAAAGTACGATGACCATAGAAAAAAGGATGAGAGATTGAAGGGAAATAACAAAAAGAACCAAACATTTCCGGTGAGTTCAGAAACTTCAGTCCCAGGTTTAGCTGAACTCAAACACACACACCGGCACATTCCCACACACAAGGTCGCTGCGTCCGTTGATGAACATTTGGCGGGAATGACGCCAGGACAAACAATTCACTTCTGTCTGAACACACCTTTATGCATGAAACATGTGCCTACATGTTTCACATCTGACACCAATAACAAGCTAGACACAGTTTACCAATTCATAAATGATTTACATTTTCAGATTGCAGTGCTGGTAGGCATCCCGGGTCGACAGTGCAAGGGATTCAAAAGGAGAGAAACAAAACCCAGTATCTATACTGTCAGCTGTGTCACATCGACAAAGAGCTGTGTCTGCTGGGACCCTCTGGCTTCCCCACCCCACACAGCTACAGCCAGGCTCTGCAGCAAGTCCACGGCATGAAGGGATTTCTTGAAGATCAGCTCTGCACACTCAGCTTTGTCAACCCAGAAGAACTCAAACAGAAGAAGTACAGAAGTCACTCATTTGCATGCGTTATCCCACTACCTACAAACTGCATACATTTATTTGCCTTTCCAAGATATGCCAGAGCCCTAAAAGTCACTTAATATCCTTTAATGTGAAGAATTAATCGCCTTTATGTTTATTTCATGGTTATTTGTCTTTATTATTCTATCATAGTTCATATCTTCACACTGGAAACTGCTTTTGGATGTACTTTTAAGGACTTCCCGAGATAATAACATTGCTGCTGAAAGCATTGTGTTTACGGGTTATCAGTTCCTGGCCACAGCTGTAAATCATTTGACATTAATAGAACTTTATCCGGAGTCTTTAAAATGTAGCTTGTATTGCACATTTTTCAAGTCAACGTAAATTGGTTTTCTTTGTGTGTCAAATTAATTGAATCCAATATCAGATTGGGCTGTAGGTTTGGAAAACAGCTGCCAGTATTTTTAGAAAAATCGTTTAACATTTTTGGGAAAAAAAAGATGAGAAGATCAACACCACTCGAATGTCTTTATGCTTAATATGAAGCTAGAGTTACGAGATGGTTAGCTTAGCTTAGCATAAAGACTGGACGCAGGAAAAAACAACTAGCTTGGACATCCAAAGTATGACGTGCAAGCTCACGATGGCAAGTCATTTCATCCGGCAGCTGTTCACCAATAAATTGTTATAATGTGAAACAACTTTGTTTTTTTAACGATTAAACAAACCGGGTGGAGGGCGGATTTTTCTTTTACCTTTGAACTGATCCATGCTAGCTGTTTCCAGTCTTTATGCTAAGCCAAGCTAAGCTAACCCCTCTAGATACATATTGAGCATACAAACATGACAGGTGAAAGAAGTAAAAGAGCCTATTTCCCAAAATGTTGAACTATTCATTAAGGAATACACAATCTGTGGATAATGGGCTAAAACGTATCTGGTATGGTATAATCTCTTTAACACTTTTTATTATCTTCTATCAGTTACTCAAGTGGAATGCAGTATTTTCACTTCAAAAGAGTAGTATTTGAGTAAAGGATTTTCTTTCACTACTTTCACTTGCAGGTTGAGCCCTGCAGACCGCACTGATGGTGACGGTGGTCAGAAGAAAAGGGGGTGCTGTCATGGAGGGCTACCTTGGTGGTTTGTTTTTGTCGGCTGGCTCCTTATGATTGCAAGCAGTTTTGTTGCGGGATATTTTACAATGCTTTATGGGCTGAAATTTGGGAGGGAACGCTCCGCGAGCTGGTTGGTGTCCATGATTGTCTCCTTTTTTCAGAGTATCCTCGTCATTCAGCCTTTGAAGGTGAGAAGAAGCTGCCTTTCCCTCTTCATACCTCACAAGTAGCCCAGTATTTCCAATGCAATTAATTATTTTGTGTTATAGAAAGCTTAATTTCAGAGTTTTCTCATAGTTTAAACTTTCCTACAGAGATCATTATTTATGAGCACATGCTACATATTCAATTTGGGGGAAGAAAACATCCGTATTCACTCATGGCTTTTACCACAGGTGCTATGTCTCGCAGTCTTCTTTGCACTTGTAATAAAGAAAGTTGATGAGGAAGATTATCCAAATATGGCGTTTGAAGGAATGAACAGAAATCTAGGTAAAAGATAAACACTCCCAAAATACACTTTATTGGTCTCGAATGTTGCCATCATCAGAAATGTTAACAACATGTGTTACAACAAACAAATAACTCTTGACCCACAGGTGATCGTAAGGACCAAGGAACGGTCCGACGGGGTAACAGTCTCTATGAGCCTCCTCTCGCTGCGGACATTGAGAAGATGAAAAGGAACAAGATTATAGAACAGAAAGCCTTTGCCCTCCTCAAGGAGATTTTGAGTAAGTACAAACACAGTGCTTTGGTCATAAGTCAAATTTATATGAATCACTTTTATTACTGAAATGCAATTTAAAAAGTCTGTCATTCACAGGCTACAGTGTACAATTCAAAACAAACTCTTATTATCGATTAACAGTAGGCACAAAAACATTCTAAAAGTGTGTCATGAAATAAATGTGACAAGATAAAAAAACGAAAAAGGAAAGGGAACAGAAGGTCATCAGGAAATTCTTCTTAGAAATAGAATCATTCTTTGGTCTGGAACCCAAAATACTAAGCTAACTACACTATGTTATTATATTTCAATTAATTAATTCCACACTGATGGTCCACAGCATACAACAAAATATATACTTTGACTTTGTTTGGGGCTGTGGTTTATCATCATTAAAATAAATTCCCTCCCTCTATTACGTGCTGCTCTTTGGCCGTGATAATCACACCTGGGAATTAAAAAAATGTTTGCTCAAAAGTTGCAGCATCTGCTTTAAATCATTTTTAACTCTGATTGTAAAATAATAATGACTCTGATGTGTCATTCTGTTATCGCCTGGTGAATTTGGAGAACTCTAATGTGCCCATTTGTTGCAGCCTACATGGGGTTTATGTGGATGTTGCTGCTGGTGGCGTACGGCCAGAAAGATCCCAATGCTTTTTTCCTGAAACAGCATATCCGGGATAGCTTCAGTCGAGGGATTTCAGACAGCATGAGTCCTGGAGATGTGTTCACATGGGCCAACACATCGCTACTAAGTAACCTTTTTGGAGTTTATCCAGGTAAATATGTATCCCTCATGCAAAGGACAAAGAAGTAATCTGGCCCTTGTTTTAATCTGAGTAAAGAAATGCCTTTGCGTCTGAGCTGCAAAGAAAGGTTTGTGGTTTTAGCAGTGTTTTTCTGAATTCCTATATGACAGAAGCAGTTATTTTACAATGCACACTGCCTCGTGTTAAAGCAGCTTTTCTTTTTGTTTGTTTTTTTGCTTTTTTGTAAGACCAAGGTTGTTTAGTGCCAAAAGTGTGTTAGTGTGAAAGCCGTTGGTAGCCTTGGTTGCTCTCCAAAAAAGCTGATTTCTCACTCTCATGCAGGGGAGTTAAACAACAATCAACTCCAAAGTTTTTCTTTTTTTCTTCTATTTTTAAGTAATGTTTTAGGCTTAGGGTTAATTAGACAGTTGGCTACGTAAAGTCCTTCAGGTAGCCTTGCCCTAGGGAGCAATTAACCAGATGATTCTAGTGACCCTACCTTTAAAGATACTACAGCATGACTGTATTTGCACCCAGACATATTTAATTATCACACAAAAGAAGTCACTCGGTTAACTTTACCCAGTGCTCAATGGATAGAGCCACCCAAGAAAATTAGTTGTTTTGACACGGTGCTAGTGTAATTTTTTAATTACTGTTGGGTTATGGTATGTTTGTGAACTGTTACAATCTACTTTGGCCTTTAAATACTGTGTTCCAGGATTTATCACAGATGGAAACTCCAAGCTAGTAGGTAAAGCCCGTCTTCGTCAATTGAGAGTGCAGAAGAACTCCTGTGAGATTGCAGACACCATGCGCCAGTTTGTACCAGACTGTCATGCTCCATATTCATGGGAGGTGGAGGACATGGGCTCCTATGACCCTGGCTGGAACCATTTTTTGAGGGATAATATCTCTACAAGCACCTCCAGCCCGTGGAGGTACCAGACACAGGCTCAGCTCAGGGCTTTTCCTGTCTGGGGCCAAATGGTGCTGTACAAGGGAGGTGGCTTTGTAGTGGAGCTCGGCCCGGATCCACAAAATGCCAGCAGGTACGTACATTATCAAATTGGAATGAATATCAATACGAGAACCAAAACTAATATTTTCTGGGGTTTTTTACTGCGCTGCGAGTTTAAATAATCCTCAGTGGGCTAAGTGGGTTCAGAGACTTTTGAACTAATATATTAACATTGAAAAAAAACAGCTTTGACCCTGAAATACTCTCCAACTACAGACCCGAAGGTACCTTTCCTCTCCAAGTTCCTAGAAAAGTCATCCTCTCCCAATCACAAAAAAACAACATCATGCACCCTTCTCAGTCATGTTTCAAGACGGCTCACAGTACAGAATCAGCCCTCCTGAAAGTCCACAATCACCTGCTCCTGACTTATGACTCAGGAAACTGCACCATTCTCCTCCTTGTTGACCTCAGTGCCGCCTTCGACACAGTGGATGATGCCATCCTTATCAACCATCTCAAGCATGAGCTTGTCATTGAGGGTACAGCACTGGATTGGTTCTTCTCTTATCTCACCAACAGAACATTCTCAGTTAACATTGACCATCTCTCCATCCCACAAGGTCCATACCCCATACTTTTCTCCACCTACTTCCTTCCCCTAGGTAGAATCATACAGAAACATTTGCTACGTATGGTACACCGAGGATACGTAGCTTTACCCACCTCTGAAACATAATTACCCATCACACCTGAACGGGCTCAGGGAGTGCCTTGAGGACATCAAAAGCTGGATGGCCCATCAATTTCCTGCAGCTGATAACAAATCAGAGGCTGTGCTCTTTGCTCCCCCTGGACTCCGTTAAATTACTCACCAATAACCTAGCCTAACTTACCTAAAGCCCCATGCTACCAACCTTGGTTTTATCTTCAACTCTGCCCAAAAGTGAGATAAACAGATAAATTCAGTCGTTCAGTCCAGTTTCTTTCAGCTCCGATCCATAGCCAAGTTAAGGCTATTTCCGCTCGAGGTCCAGATTTGCAAATAATCATCCATGCCTTTGTTTCCTCATGGATCGACCACTGCAACTCCCTCTACTTCTGTATCTCCCAGTCATCTACAGTATGTCCTTTCTGAAACTTGTTGAGAATGCTGCTGCTAGGCTGCTCACTGGAACAAGGAAAAGAGCCCACATCACCCCCGTCCTGGACGACCTGCACTGGCTTCCAGTTCACTACCAATACAATTTTTAGATCCTCCTGTTTGTTTTCAAGCTCTCAGTGGCTTGCCGCCCCCCTACATATCTGACATCCTCAGCCCCCACTCCACCAATGAACCCTCCGTTACTGCAACACTGGCGTCCTATTCATCCCACAATCAAACTACAAAGGTGACTGCACCTTTGCGGTCACAGCTCCTAAACTCTGCAACAGTCGGCCACTTCGTCTTAGATCAGCCCATTCCCTAGGATCTTTTAAAACTCAATTCAAAACCTACTTTTATTCTTTAGCATTTGTGTCCTTTTTTTTAAATTCAGTTTAGTGTAATTTTCCTGGTTGTATCTATATTATTGGCAGTTATGTTTTTACTATGCTTTATTATATCCTATATATTGTATATTGTATTGTTCGTTTACCACTGTACACCACTGTTGGTCAACTTTTGTTGTTTGAACAACATTTTTCTTTAAATGTGCTCTATAAATGAACTGCACTTTAACTTCAAAATATAGAGATAGAAAAATCTGTTATTTTGTTTTCAAACAAAGGTGATGAGAAGTACTATTTGAAGGCAAGCGCAACACATACATAAAGAAACCATAAGGAGGCCTACAGTAAAAACATTCTTGTGTACTTCATCTACAGCACCCTTGAGTATCTGTACAGGAACACCTGGTTGGATACGTACACAAGGGCAGTCTTTGTAGAGTTTACAGTCTATAATGCTAATGTGAACCTCTTCTGCATCGTCACGCTCTTGCTTGAGACGACAGCTGTAGGTAAGGTTGAGTGTTTCCTTTGAACAGTGCAATCGCTATGCAATCACAACTTTGTTCATATTACATCAGTCTCAGACCATATTTGTCAGATGTTGCTTCTTACAATTTAACTGTAATTGGAACTCTAATTCAAACGTTTTCCTGTTAATTTTATAGGAGCCTTTCAGTTCTACAGTGAGCTGCAGAGTGTTCGTCTTTACCATTCATCTGGGGGCCTTCACATCTTTGTTATGGCTGCTGAGATCATCTACCTGCTTTTCATCCTCTATTACATGTTCCTGCAGGTACACACTAACACGACACACAAAATATGGTTCCAGCTCCATTAATTGTTTGGTTCTTTGTTATCCGTGTATCTATTTTGTTTGTAGATATTTAATAAGACAGGCAGGGGTTTCTATTTTCACTGAGTGCTTCACAAACTCAGGCTGAACTGATAATATGCGGACAGGGCTCATTAGTCTGTTCACTTTAACCTTTTTGGATTGCCGACGCTTTTTGGTATCTGACCAAGCTTCCCTGAACATACTAGTGTTGTGTGCTACAGGGACTGACGAGAATCAATCTACCAAGAGCATTATTAACATTAGAGAGATTGATTTGACACAGTGTTCAAAAACATTGTGCATGTGGTGAACTCATCAAACTTTCAATAACTGATTTGCTTGTAAATCCAAAAGCAATTTACAGCCGACTCAGAGCACCTTATTACGCTCAGAGCACCTTATTATGTTTAGAGCCCCTTGTTATGTTTAGAGCCCCTTATGTTTAGAGCACCCTATTATGTTTAGAGCACCTTGTTACACGCCGCTTATATTTCCTCTAATCTTTCGCCCTGATAAATATCATTAAATTGCCCCCTTTGAGTGTACGCCTCTTAAATTATATTATTACATGAGGCAGACATTAACGGTAATGTGTTGATGTCGGTGTGAGGATGTAATACCGTTAATCTTCACTGTGATTTTTTTCCATATGACTGCTCTCAAATCAATGCTCCTTGTTCATCTACAGGACAATTTGTTATTGGTCATAACTCAATTATAATGTTCCACTTTATCTTAGGGTAATTTTGTTTTTTTATTCATGTGGGTTGTCCACCATTTACTGTGTTTTCTACGACAATAAGGTCACATTGTGTCCTTCCTTGAAGCCCCTTATTTTGATACAGGGATTGGTTTTAGTAACACATGCACATATTTCTTACAAAATGTAATACAGGAGATGTTATTATGTATATGTTATTTGTGCACACCTTTGAAGTTCACCTGCAAGTTTGGATATCAAACAGCATTGAGATCAAAGTCTTATAAGGAGTCACTCAGACATACTGCATATTAATCAGATTGCATAAATGCACATTGCAGTAAACCCAACAATTTGACAAAGTGTTGACTGATTTCTAAAAAGTAAACAATGTATCTTTCCATTTTCATGTTGCGTACATTTTATTATTTTTGTTTTTATTTCTTTCACTTTTGACTTGACATTTCCACAAATAAACAAAGGTTACATAAATACACATGACTATCCTCTCTCTTTTCTTTTCCCTGCAGGGCAAATTACTGAAGCAGCAGCGGTGGGCTTATTTCAGGACCAAGTGGAATCTTCTTGAGTTGACTATTATCTTACTGAGCTGGAGCGCCATGGCTGTCTTCATCAAGAGGACCGTGCTTGGGAACCGTGACATGACCTACTACCAAAACCACAAGGACCAGTAAGATATACTGTGCTAATAAATCTAAGGCCTGATTTTTGATTTGTACGGCATGCAAAAAGTGTAGAAGATTTGCAGTGGGCTTTGTATTGTGCTTGGTGTTTACTTTCTAATGCTCTTTAGCCATGCTAGCGGCAAGGTCCGTCAATCCACCACATTGGTCCGGACTGAAATATTTTAACAATGGAACATTAGATGAATTGCCATGAATTTGGTATTAAATCATTTTGTAACCCAATCCTCATTAATCCCTGACCTTGAATGATCCCCTGATTTTTCCTGTGTAGCCGCCTTGAGGTTTGCATTTGTGTATTTTTGTGAAATGTCTCAACAACTATTGGATAGATTGCTATGAAATTAGGGTTGACTTAGAGCTAATAAGCAAATGTTAGCATGCTACCATGCTTAACTAAGATAGTGAACATGATAAATCCTAAACGTTACAGCATTTTTGTTGTCAGCATATTAGCATGCTAATGTTAGCATTTAGCTCAAAGCACTGCTATGCCAAATCTTTATAGAGCCTATAACATGGCTGTAGACTCTTATTAGTGTCTTGCTGTGTATGTGTTTGCTCTAAACCCCCTTTATGTAATCAGGACTTTTTTTTTATAGTGTTCTTTGATAGTACTCTTTTTCTCACATCTTTACTTTGTAGATTTGCCAGTTTTTACGAGACAGCCACAACGGACTCATTGCTTCAGTATCTGATTGCCTTCCTGGTCCTGCTCGCCACTTTCAAAGTGTGGCACCTGTTTAGACTGAACCCCAAGATGAACATGATCACTGCTGCACTGCAGCGGGCCTGGGGAGACATTTCCGGTTTACTTTTGGTCATTGTGATCATGTTCCTGGCATATTCTGTTGTGGTAAGTATTTTTCTCCTTTTACCGAGACATTCCCCTTTCACAAAGATCAGAGTCTTTCTGGCTCTTATTTACTACACTGGTAAGAATATTAAGTTACTTCTATATTCTGAGTCATTCAGGCTTAAATAATACAATACTGTGGGATTCTTTTCTCAAAATATAACTTTTATTTTATTTTAAAGTTGCCATGTATCTCCCTGGATACGTTGCTCCATTAAGGCACTTGTTAAAAAGTTAGTGAAGTTTAAAATAAAACTCAACATTCAATTTAATTTATCAGGAGAGTAGAGTAGCAGGGCGAGTAAAATGAGTTAAACTTTTTTTAAGGGAAGGTATCCTGTGGGAGGTTGACTATTCACACAATTTAGTCTTCTATTTTACAGTACATGTCCTCTGTAGTTAAAATGGCAATATATGAATGAAGCATATATCATATTCATGACCAAAATATCTATTAAATTGAAGTAAAAAGAAAGGATTTATTATGTTGATATATAAAGGTCGATCTCTCTCTAGAGCAACTTGATTTATGGCTGGAAGATATCCTCATATAGAACCTTGATGGATGCTATCCTGACCATCATCAGTTTGCAGATAGGCATCTTTAACTACGACGAGGTATGTGAACTCTTCCTCTACTCAAAAGTTTGGATTCACCTGTCATATCGACGTTTTTACATTACATAACATTACATAATACATTAACTTTAAATAGATATAATCATATAAGTGCAGTACAATAGTTTCAAATAAGCCTAACCAATGTAAGTGCAACATACAAAGATCCCACTCGCAGTGAGGGAGTAGCGAGCTGATGCCGAGCAAAGTGAGCGAGCTGAGGTGTCTGGTTTGTCCATGGCCTGGATGTAGGAAAGGGCTGATCCATTCACAGCACGGTAGGCCAACACCAGCGTTTTGAAGCAGATTTGGGCAGCCACTGGTAACCAGTGAAGGGAGCGGATTGGTGTGGGAAAACTTGGGTAGGTTAAAGACCAGTCGGGCTGTTGCATTCTGGATGAGCTGTAGAGGTCGGATGGCACATATAGACAGTCCAGCAAGGAGGGAGTTGCAGTAGTCAAGGCGTTAGATGAGAGCCTGGACCAGAACCTGCGTTGCCTTCCGAGTCAGTAAGGGACGTATCCTCCTGATGTTGTAAAGAGTGTGTCTGCAGGAGCGGGCTGTTGAAGAGATGCTGGCAGTAAAGGACAGTTGGTCGTCCAGTGTCACACCCAGATTCCTTGCAGTCTATGTCAGGGAAACAGCCGAGGTGCCGATGTTGATGGTAAGGTCTTGGATGGGAGAGCCCTTCCTCGGAAGGAAAAGCAGTTCGGTCTTGTCAAGGTTGAGTTTCAAGTGGTGTGCGGCTCCGAGAGATGTCAGCCAGACAAGCAGAAATGTGTGTGGCCATCTGAGTGTCATCTGTGTAGCTGTGGTAGGAGAAGCCATGAGAGTGAATGACAGAGCCAAGTGAATTGGTGTACAGAGAAAAGAGGAGGGGTCCAGGACGGAGCCCTGAGGAACCTCAGTGGTGAGTTGACAAGGGTCCAACAGAGACCCTCTCCAAGTTACCCTGTATTTGCAGTCCTTTAGGTCGGATTCGAGCAGGGAGAGAGCAGAGCATGAGACTCCCAGTTCTTGGAGGGTGTACAGGAGGATCTGGTGGTTCACTGTGTCAAACCTCTTTTCCTGTTTTCCTCTTTCCTTTAATAATGGTCACGTTAACATAAACAAAAACAGTATAGTTCAGACACCAAATGTATTATTTACATTTGTAATAGTTTTGGGCCCTAAAGATGAAGGATTAAATGCTTAAGACTTCCATTTAGTCGATCTCCCCAAAGTGTTGCATGACAGGAAAGAATAATGTTGGAACAATTCTTTCCCTCAAATAACCTTCGAATTTGATTTTTTTTCCTGTCCAGAAAAGCATAAGTCCAGATCATTATAAAACCAAAACTTTTTTAAAAAATGTTGTGAACCTGATTTTCTTTGGACCTTCTGCAGTGTTCCAATTTAAATCTGTACACGTTTTGATGCTAAGCATCCAGTTTCTTTTACCAATCCTGATATTTTCCATTCTTATTGAACTGTTGCTCCGAGGTATCTTTGTCTCTTGTTGTCCTTTCAATTGTCAGTTGGGTTAAACCATTGTACGGCCTTTTGTGCAATCCCTTTATACAAAATAAGATCTATTTGTAAAGACGGACTTTCTGCAACCTAAAAGCACGAAAGACAACTCAAAAATAAAATTGTTCTTTCAGCCATCTGACTATATCCAATCAAACGTTTGTTTCAGGCAATTCCAAACTTTTGAACAGTAGTGTATATATGAGTAATAATAAGGGCATACTGTGGAATCTCTAACCATTATCGACGTGCATGAATAAGGGTTTGTTCTTATCAGCTGAATCTCATATTCATGTCTCACTCACTATTTGCCAGGTCTTGGACTGCACCCCCATGCTTGGTGGATTGCTCTTTGGTTCCTGTATTGTGTTCATGACGTTTGTGGTGCTCAATCTCCTCCTCTCAGTGATCCTCGTGGCATTCAACCAGGAGCAAATATATCACAAGGTAACATTTATCACAAGTGGTTGTTTTAAGCAACTAAGCAAGGTTTTTAGACCAAAAAATAAGTGAAAAGCTATAACTTTAAAAGGTATATGTCAGTGTCATGTTTACAGTTTTGACTTCAAATAAATCCATATGAAAGTGGTGCCTCATTATGCCCTCTTAATGCTGGCTTCTGCAGTCCAAGGTACAAGGCTGACATTTTAAGTTTCCTCAAAGAACCCAAGGAAAATTAAAATTGTACCTGCTCATTATGCTTCTTCACGCTATGTACAGCTATACCAAGTACAGACCCTCGTCAATCCTGACACACAAAGTACAGTGTACACAGAGCAATTGATCTGACTCATTTCAATTTCCTGTGCTAGGTTGTCACAAGCCCTGAAAAAGTCATGGCTAACATAGAGCAGCTGAAGGTTGACACTGTCAGTCCTTTCCTTGGCATATTTGTTTTCTTTGAATATTAGTTTCTCAACTTATTATTCTGTCAAAGCTGCAGTTTACTTTGGAATGTGCCCACTATCACATACTGCTGAAATGGTACATGAGTATGTGTGAGCTTGTTTTTGTAAATTAAACTAGGCTTTAATGCCAAATCAGTTGTAGTGTAAGAAAAACTACATAAAATGATTCTTTAATGTTTGCGACATCCATGCACACATGCTTTATGGAGCTGCAAATTGTTCAATATTAAAAACTAAATGAGACGTTCTTAAATATATATCCTTGTCCTTATGTAAATTAAGCAATCATGGCCACCCTGTAGGCTGAACAACTACTTCAGCACCAAAATGTTGTGCCAGCTAGTTCCTGTTTGCTGGAGAAACAAAAATGCCAAAGTAGTTCACAATCAGCCAACTTGTTGCTGCTGCCTTTAAAAAACAACCTTGTGATTGACAGTTCGCTACCACGGCTTTGTCCACTGTGGATGTTTTTGTCTTCAAAGTTGAACCTTTTCACAGTGTGTTTTCAGTTCATGAAAGTTTGTGGACAAATGTTGTCAACGTGATAGCATCACAAACATGCAAGATGCAGTCACCAAACTTTAGAGGTGTGTAGTCGAGATTAAGATGGAGGCGGATTTGTTTTAGGTGCAGTGAGTCTGGTGGTGCCACGTGTTCTTTAATCAGATAGATTAACTCAAGAAAACTGGGGCTTTTAATAATCTAATATAGATTTACCGGTGGCAATGAAGAGATATTACACAACCTAGGGATCAACAACACTACTTCCCGGTGCAGTTGCATATAACTGGAACAGGATCTTTTGACAGACTTTATTCAGTCTCAGCATGAAAAAACACTTTATTTCGTTGTTATTATCTGTGGGGTTTTAGTGTTCCCCAGTAAGAGGTAAATTGTGCTCCCTTTTTAAGATGTTTGTTTTTCACATCACCTCAAAGGGAAAAAAATAGATACTAATTGAGCTCATGGGCCAAAAGCACATATGTCTTTAGCAGTGAGTAGTATCAAGAGCATCTCTCCAATATTTCTTATCACTTTAAAAATGATTTTGTCATCTCTCTTCTCTTACCCAGCCCTCAGACGAGGAGGAGATTGTCGACCTGATGCTGAAGAAAATCTGCAGTCTTTTTGGGATCAGATATAAAAATTCAAAAGACGCCCTGGGGCCTGATGTGAACGGGGCAGAAAGCATGACCCTTAATAACAGCAGAAATATCCTTAACAATTCCATAATTGATGTAAAAAATGTTCAGACATCTGACAACTCAGTAAACACCTAGGAACATATCTTTATTTAGTTGTATTTCATATTTGAGTGCACCAATATCCACGTTCTCATTTTGTTCTTGTTTGTTATTCTTTCACTGTTCCCTACTGGGACGTCACAGCATGCTGTGCTGCTTTGGGAATATGGTGTGGTAGATAATTATCAAATACAGAATTATACTACACGTTGTTGGTGTGAATAAGATGTTTATTTAGACAAAGTTTATTTTATTGACAGCAGTGTTTTTCTCTCATTGATCCTTACTCAAGACGCATGTTCAATGTAACAGTATAATCACTTGACAAAGGTGTGGGTCCTTCTTAGTAATCAATATGTGAGACGACTGGTGTGACAGTGAAGTGGGATACGGCTCACATTCTTTCCATACACCGTAACGACAAAGATTATCTTACTTACACAAAATGCATATAAATTGATAAGAGCTCCAAGAGTATTAACATTAAGCCCTAAAAGGTACTGTATGGACACAAATTGTTTAAAGACAAAAACAATGTCAGTCCACACTCATTATGTCTACAGGCAAGTGGTTTGGTGTATCCAATACTTTTTCCATAAAGTCCAAAATAAACCTACAAATCATTATGAATTTAAAGCAGGCATTACATTGTGAAATAAAAGAATACTGTACGACTTCATCCTGAATTACACCATGAAGATATGTAATAGAATAAAATGAAATGTATATACCTATATGTGTGTTTTAATGCCTGCTATTATGTATCATTTGTTTTTGTTTTGTATATATTTTATTTTATATATATATATATATAAATGTGCGTGTGTGTTTGTAACCATTGTTTAATTTAATGTGTTGACGGAATTAAAGAGCAACAAGGCAATATGTCTCATGCTCTTTTTCTGTCCGTTACCTGTACAGTGATGTTTTGATTTGTAGTCTTTGGGATTTTATTCAGGATTGTTTCAGCAACACCCCTGGTTACCGTGGTAACAGCAAGTGTGGCGTAATACTACAGCAAACACTCTTTGAGCAGCTACTTTTTCAGAAATACGGAGGAGCAACTGATCTGTTGGCAGGACTGTTAAACAAGCACATTATTTTAATAAAAACATCCGTAAAAAATAATTACCACTCCATCCGCTTTCTTACTGCGCACAGTGTGAGCAGGGCGCAGTAAAGTTGGCTACCTTAGAAGTTGGAGGAGTGCAGCTCTTCATCTAAAAGGCCAATGTGGCTGCTCCTTCTTCTTCTAATAATCTGAGAAAATTAATGCAAAAAACTGCCATTAGCAGTAAATGAATACAGCTCGTATTCGGTGTAAAGAGTGGATCGTAAGCAGTGAGGCAGTTATCATTGAGATAGAATTGCGCTGAATTACACACTGCATAGTTTTCCTGTGAAGGAAACATGAGGTACATGTACTGTACGGTGAAATAATGTTTACTGATACACACCATACAGTATGTTTGATGTTCGAGGTTACTGCTCAGGCAGCCACCTTATAATATTGTGATGCTTTTAGCAACCGAATCACCACTGGAGGGGACGGTACTTGAATGTTGACCAATAACCTATATAGATTTTTTTTTTTTATCTCATCTATTATGTTGCATTGTGTTTGAAAGAAAATAACAAAAAAGCCTTTTATTGTTCATTTATAGTTGGAGAAAACAATGAAACACTGTTGGATGGGTTTGAGGTCAGGGCTCTCTGGAAACCATTTATTTATGGACATTGCTTTGCTTGCATGAGGGCATTGCAATGTTGAAACAGAAGAAAGCCTTTCCCAAACTATTGCTACAGAGTTGGAAGCACATTTCTCTATATATGTGTGTATGCTATACTGTATCTTACAATGAGATTATTTTTTGCAAGATTTCCTATGCGCAAACCATACATCATCAGACTGCTATTCCTCCTCATTAAGGCATCCAGCATTCTCCAAACCTAGATGCATACATCACATCAGATGCTGGTAGAAACATGTTTTCTTGACAAACAATGTCTCCACTCCTCCCAAAGAACAGTGTTTGAACAGTGCTTATGGTGCTTTCCAAGGCTATTTAATGACTGTCAAAACAAAGAACACAACTGTTTTATGCATTTTGTGCTTCAGCACTCTGTAGTCCTTTTCTGTGTGTTTGTGTGGCCTACCTCTCTCAGGAAAAGTTGTTTTTGCCCCTATACACTTCACAATAACAGCACGTACAGTTGACTGGAGCAAATTTAGCAGGGAGGACAATTTGACAAATAGAAAGATACCATCCAACTGCTGCCTCGCTGAAAGTCACTTAGATCCCATTTTACTGTAAATGTCTGGGAATGGAGTACTGTATCCATGGCTTTGGGCTTGATTTTATGCACTTGTTAGATATAGCTAGCCACATTCTGTCACTCTCTGTCTGTCTCATGTGTTCTGGGAGAGGAAGGGCTGAGGCCGTCAGAACCACTTGATAGTTAATTGAGTCAGCATTCTCTGTAATTAAGAAAATGTTCCTCTCAAAATCAATGAGCATAAGGATTAACAGAAATGAAAGGTCACCTACGTCCCTCAACAAGACTGGATGTGGTAGTAGCGTAGTGTAGATTCTTTCATATTTATTGTGGGGGTCCAGCAGAGGCAGTAAAGAGCTTCAAGGAAAAGGTGGGATGAAATTGATTGTGTGTATGAATGTAATGAATGATTAAATTCCTGGTAAGACTTCCTGGGCAGCAGCTGCTTTCCATACATCTTTCCATCCACGGTTGATGAAAAGGTGCTCCTGCTCTCTCTGCAGGTCCTAAACAGCTCTTTGGTGACATCCATAAGAAAATCCATGTCCTGATCTCCTCTTTAGTTAATGCTCCCTTCTTGCCCCAGCCTGTTAAACACATCTTCAGACACGGCCAGACGCAGCTGACTATTGATTCACATTGATGGACAATCAACCATCGTTGGTACGGCATTTTGTAGGATGTTTATTGAAGCCATTGTTTGACATACACAAGCCAAAAAAAACCTTGTTTTCTACCCATGCCGGCCCCTAGTGGGTGGCTGTGGTTCAAAGAAAGATTCACATGGGCAATTTTTAAAGCCTGAAATTGTTCTGAACATACTTGGGGTTGTATTAAATTCTGAAGTTTGACATAAACGCCTGTGCCTTTTAGGTAATATTTTGAGAAAAGTAGACACAGTACAAAGCCAACTTCAGGACTATTTTGTGGTTTAATAATAGCTATGACAGCAAGAGGAAGCCGATCTGTGGATGGTATTTGCTTTGTGGGAAAGTTCAGCATAATAATCTATTATTGTAGCTGAGCTTTATTTGAGCAACGAAATAACGGGATCTTAATTCATTCTCTTCCTTTCCCAAATGGTGATTATTATTATAGAGTCACATTAGCCAGAGGTTCTGTGAACCAGCAACACGGAGTTCTCTGCTGAAAGTCACCATTCCCGCTCTGTTTGAAATAATGACTGACTAGATGGAATGGCCATTTCATTTTAAAACTCATTGAGATGGGGCCAAGGGGATCAAGTTTGCCTTAACCATTTCGGCTACTTGCAATGCTAACAGTAGTCATTCATTTCACATACAGTATACACCTATACTGTATATTGCCTCATATGCAGGACCCAAAGAACCATTATTAATTTGTATTTGTCATTTGGCAGACGCTTTTACCCAGAGCGACTTACAGTGAACAGGGACACTGGAGCAACTCGGGTTTAAATGTTCAGGGGCACAATGGTGATGCAACCTAAATGTATTATTGTATAACAGTTTTTTTTCCTTAAGGCCTTTTTAAAGTGTTTTATTGTGTACAATTAATGGGATTACCTTTAGAGAGAAAAAACTGAATTTGCAGGTTCTATTCCAGAAGTAAGAAAACCTCATTCAAAATTCCATCAACATTTGTAACAACGCATAAATCCAGCCCTTGGAACATAGCCTTCTTCGACTGTATGTCGTGTTATGTGGTTGTAGGCGGACTGAAGGCCAGGGCCGTCAGTGGAGATGTGACTCACCTGGCTCGCTCTCACCATGCCACACCCCATGGACACTCCAGCTTTCCACATGTCCGCTATTTTCTGATGCTTACTTTGACACACAATCTATAATACACTCACTCATACAGTCCTGGCACTACCAATATTACTGATTTCCATGTTTTCTTGATGTTTGTAAATCTGTAGTTTGGCCGAATATAACCCTTAATCGAGGATTTGTCTGTGTGAGCTTCCTGGTTACAAGAAGGAGCCAACGACTTTTCGCTGTCTTTAACAAACACTCGATAGAAAAGACTCAGACATGTCAGCAATGACAGCAGGACAGAGAGTACTGAACGCTGTAGGAGTTTGTAGACTGCACTTTAGATCCAATTTACGATGACATAAGTTGTTCTTTCATGGGAACTGTAACTTGTGCTGTGCTGACAAACTAATCATTATACTCCATTCAAATCATGGAGGTTGGTAAGTGCTCGATGCTGATTGGTCATAGAAGGTGTAACGTAAACCCCAGAAGCATGCCTATTTTCTTCAGAAAGGCCGATGAAATTAATGCTGAATGAGAAATAGCTTTGAGTAACAGATGCTAGTAGGACCAGGCTAGCAGGGGAGAGACGTTGGACAGTCCGTGCTGGGCTTCCATATGAATAACCCACCTCCAGCTCAATTGCTTAGTTCAAGTCCGTTACACCCACAAATGTCCTCCTGAGGGTCCTCATTGACTGCTGGTTCGTTGCTGAATCCTCATCATCATCCTGTTCCCATCATTTTCTCAGTTAGTCTATTTATTTAAGCTGTAACTATCTCCTACTTTTCAAATAGCCATGTTCATGACTATCAGCAGCAGCAACTAGTTTGTTCCTAGTTTGTCTCTCTTATTTGTCTTACCCGTCTTACCCTCTGTCATAGTGACCATGATATGTTTTGGAGCTCCCCTGTGGTTTCTTATTTTCGCATCTCAACAAATTTGCTACCTCCAAGAACTGATTGACATACTGTTTTATTCCACCATTTGTTATCCTATCCGGCCAATTTCCCAGAGACATGTGTACACATTTTACGTGGCACGTCCGACACCCGTCTCAAAAGCCACAATTAGTGTCAAATATATTTTCTATTTTCCTGATCAAATCTGTTTTGCTTTTATGAATGGGCAATGTTTGAATCCAAATTATCCAATCTGTTCATGTAAGGTATCCCAGTGGTTTAACAAAAAGGAAAAGTGAGCTTTTCAGTGTGTTGTCCTCTTGTCAATGCATGCATACAGCATACACATTTTGTCTTGTTGATTTAATGTTTGTGTTTATGTTTAGGGATTAGCTCTCTCAGCAGAGTCATCTTTGCTGCTTGTATTCATGTAGATCTCCCTCAAACAGCTGAGCTTTTTCTGCCAAATCTAACATTTGCTACTAACATAGTTAGCTTCCTGACGTGTCCCTGACTGAAACTCCATTCCATTGTCCATGTCATTTTCGTTGGTGTAAAGTTGGTCTGTCGCTTTTTTATTTACACAGTGTCATTGCGCCCTTTTCTTCCTTGATGGTTTAATGCACCGGACTGCAGAATTAGCCCCACCAACTGTTTATCTCCATGCGGTCAACTCCTAATATTCGCATAACAGCTGTGGGTAGAATGTGAATGTCATTACTGTTGAGTCATAGTGTGACTTTGATAAAGACATAGTCCTATTGCAAAATGAGTCTCTTTAGAAGAGCTGAAAATAACTGCCAGAACATAGCCTTCTGAAAATGATTTGATATTTCTTGAGAAACACTTAACAATATAACTGAAAAGGCAGTTATATTAAGCACAACGTTAAATAAAGTAAACTTTGATTCTGAATTAACAAATGGAGTGGATACTAAACATGGATCACTTGGTAACGGTGGTACGATGAAAACTTGAGTCCATGGAACGGACATCTAATTCGGAAACTAATTTGGAACAATTTACCAATCCAAAACTATACAACTATAAAACAAAGTAAAAAAGAAAGTAAAGACTTGGTCTGTAACTCGCATGTCTTCGCAGGCTATTAAATCATTTCAATGAGAACACTGTGTTGTAATCTGTAAGAGAAAAATGTGCTGCACTCCCTGTAGGGGGAAAGGAGTTACCTATCGTGTTCAAATAATTAACTGCAGAAGGGAAAATAATCTCTCGTGGAGGTTGTTTTATAAAGGACATAATAGTGACAAATGGTTATACTTGCTCCGTGGTGATTAAGGGAGTATTTCCAATATAAATCTCCAAGAGAGACATTCAGCAGGAAAAATACCTTCACTTAATGTAATGCAGCCCACAACTATAATGAAGCAAAAATAACTAAACAGTTTTAATTAGACAAATTTCCCTACGGAGGACAATAAAGTATAGTGTTTATAGCATTTTAATGAATAGTGTGACTTGTTTTGCGGCAATTAGAAGGTTCTGGTTGGAGACCTTCCCACAATGTGGCACTTCAAGCTTTTTGCACGGCTTGTTTTGTTGTAAACCAGCCATACTGCTTTTGAGAACATGTGAATTTAGATTTTGTTTTGTATAAAGCCACTTAAGGCTTACATGTCATTGTCGTGTTTACACACCTTATGCCGTTTTGGTTTCTTTTTTTTTGTGTTAAGGATTATTTAAACCACAGGATCCAATATCCAAGCCCCTGTGCAGACATGTCACCATACTGTCAGTTTCAAACATGGCCTTATATAACTGTGCTCTGCCACTTATATACTTATGACAGTATAGATTGAGTTGAAGTAGTGCAATGTAGAAGAAAATAGATGCTAAAAATAAACTTCAGGTTGCAGGTGCACGCTTTATGGATCCGCATTTATGATATCTACACCTCCCAGGAGCATGAGGCTGGATTTATAATTTCTGAAGTGCAAGCTCAATGGGTTAAAATATTAATGAGGGTGTTGTATTACTGTCTAATAGGATTTGTTTTCATCAGTGAGTGCAGCGACCAGCTATACTGACCTTGCTACAGTGTTCTTCAGCAAGGCACTGAATGAAAAGAAAATGTCATTAGGGAAAATAAAATCTTTTAATTCTACCTAATGCATTTATATCACTTGTAAGACCACTGTGCAGTTAGCATGAGAAGCACATGCTGAGGATGTTAAAGGGACTGGGTTATGCAAGTCCCTGAACAAATAACTATATTTAGGTTAATGGTGAAGCTGAGCGTAACACCATTTACTCAAAGCTTCTTCTCTCTTCTCTATAACTCACTTATATAACTACCTATTATCAGGCCCCCTTTGTATATTTACACACCATTCACAAAAGCCACTCTCAGGTCTCTGCTATGGACTTTTGTCATAGCAGACATTTTGGCTGGTCAGAGCAGGAAGAGCACAGGTGAAATTGAAAATACAAATGACTGCATATCATTGTTGAACGAAATGTCTTTCCCCTGTGCTTTTCCTGATATGAGAAGTCAAAATGTCAGCCGTGAAAAAGGCCCATTACCCACCTGTCCACTTCGGTGACGTGCAGCTGACCAAGACAAATCAGAAATAGAACCACATGAGCAACGGTGAAATGTGGGTGGGTTTTCCAAAGGGGGTTGATGTTAACTATTGGGAAAAATATATAAATTAATGTAGTTTTATTTGTAGGATGTAAAGACCAAACTGAAATAAAATGTTTTTTCTTTATGTATTGACTGCAGGTTGGTGGGGGGTTTCATTGGAGAAATGGTTAGGATTGTCTTCCTCTGGGATTGTTCATTTGTTTGGCTTGGTGTCACTCTAATTGGGACAATGAGATGTAGAAGAATACATGCCGAAGTAAAGTCACATGACCTTCCTTTTTTACCTGCTACACAGAGTCCGTCTTTGTAGCGTGTGGTTGCGTGCAAGCTTCACTGCGTGCATATTGAGTTTAGCCAAGTGATAATGTAGTATGCAGGTTTTCTGAACTGCAGGCTGTATAACTGGTACCCCCAAGGTACCCACGCCTCTGAGAGGTCTTTATTTGAATCCTTATAAAAACAAATGTACTAGTTTTTTTTACACAGTTCAATTTAGTTTTTGCATAGAGAGAAAAAAAACAAAATGTAAAAGAACAAAAAACAAAACATTTTTTCATGCATTGGTCAATTTTAAGAGTTTAAGCAATTTTGTCTTCTTTCAGATTAGTGGAAAGAAAAGATCCACATACACATTTAGATGTTTATTTTACTTCACTTTTGTCTATTTGCGTATGTAGATTTTTAGTGAGCATTAGATAATGCACCATTTGCATATTTAAACATAACATTTCAGAAAACTTGTAATAAAAAGCTTCATAGTGATATACAGTATTTTAGGTAGAAATCTTTACCCTATTCACCTGTAGTGTCTTACAAAATGTATGGAACTTTAAATACATTATATTTAAAGGCCTGAGTTTTACTTCTCCTACTCTGAGCCAGAAATATCCATTTCAGTAGCACTTACTGTACATGCAGCAAACCTTACAGTTTAATTAGTATCTATACTCTGAAGTTGTTTTTTTACAGAGGGGTTTGTTCATATATAATTCAGAGCCTAGTATAGTCCCCACACAAATTGGATACATTGTCATTATACGTTTTCAATTATCCTGTGCATGTATATTTCATAGCATGCACTTATGATAAATGTGTGAGTCATACACTGTGTATGTCCGCCTGGCTTCAACTTTGATAACTATCATTAGCTGCAGGGCCATGGTTCTCAGCAGGAAACCGGTGGATTGTCTACTCCGGGTAGGGAATGAGTCCTTACCCCAAGTGAAGGAGTTCAAGTACCTAGGGGTCTTGTTCACGAGTGAGGGGAAAATGGAGCGGGAGATGGGCCGGAGAATCGGAGCAGCGGGCACGGTATTGCACTCGCTTTACCGCACCGTTGTGACGAAAAGAGAGCTGAGCCAGAAGGCAAAGCTCTCGATCTACCGGTCTATCTTCGTTCCTACTCTCACCTATGGTCATGAAGGTTGGGTCATGACCGAAAGGACGAGATCGCGGGTACAAGCGGCCGAAATGGGTTTTCTCAGAAGGGTGGCTGGCTTCTCCCTTAGAGATAGGGTGAGGAGTTCAGTCATCCGAGAGAAGCTCGGAGTAGAACCGCTGCTCCTTTGCGTAGAAAGGAGCCAGTTGAGGTGGTTCGGGCATCTGGTAAGGATCCCCCCTGGGCGGGAGGTGTTCCAGGCACAGCCAGCTGGGAGGAGACCACGGGGAAGACCCAGGACGAGGTGGAGAGATTATATCTCCACACTGGCCTGGGAACGCCTCGGGGTCCCCCAGTCAGAGTTGGCCAACGTGGCCCGGGAAAAGGAAGTTTGGGGCCCCCTGCTGGAGCTGTTGCCCCCGCGACCCGACCCCGGATAAGCGGTTGAAGATGGATGGATGGATGGATAGCTGCAGGGCGTGATAGGTTCCTTCAATGCAGCCAATATCACTGAAACCTTTGACTATTAGATGATTAGTCATGTATCAGTCCCTTAGGTCTTTTATAATCAGGGCACAACACATAATATACAGATAATCGCCCTTTTAGAAAAAACATGAATGCCTCCAATTTTCTGGACAGGCTGTACAAATGTATCGCGTTATTGATGTTAACTTGATCATCGAGAAAAAGGAAACCCTAATGTCTAACTTGGCAGAACTTGCACTGAGTTACTTAAAAGTAAAAACCTGATGTTGCTATAGTTGCCAAGCCAGAATCAATGCGAACATAAAGTCCAGGGTTTGCATCCGCTTTGTGTTAACAAACTTGTCTTTTGTTAAACCTGATTCCTTGAATACCTCTCATACTTTAAAGCTGGACTGTGGGAATTTGGTCTGTTCCATTCAAGCCCTTGCCAAATGAGTTCACAGAATTTTGATTAAACCTTTCCGGTGAAAGTTGTGTTGTCTGTGGCGACCTTCAAGCGCTGGTGCGTTTTACGTCAACCAGCTAGAGCTAAAGGCTAAGAGACCATAGCAGCGGAGCAGCAGCTAGGAGTAGCTATGAAGCTATGGAGGAAGATCCTAAGAAGCGTCCAAGACAAGTTCCTGCAGTAGAAAAAAGAAACTGTCCGTTCAAAAAAAAGAAAGCGACGAACAGCAAGGACAAAGACTCGTGGGGGCGGAGGAGATGTGGCGAGCTCCTCTGCAGGCATACGTCTTAAGCATGTGTCAATAATGTATGTGTAATTACTCTCAGTGCTGGAGGTTGGAGATAAAGTTTGGCAACTCCAGCTTTAAATTAGATCACATCAGATTGTGCAGTACTGGCTGATGGGTCACCGCTGCGCTGAGCGAAGTATCTTCATAGAACAGTTTGTGTATCTTCTGAAAAGTTATTGCTCATTTTTCGCGCACTCTCCTACAAATGTCCAGCAACACGTGTCAATTTCCGTTGGTTACATGCATGAAGTCTTTTCAAAATAAACTTCCGTCTTCATAGGTAACATCTTGGTTAGGTTTTAGCAACAAAGTTACTTGGTTGGGTTTAGGAAAATAACTACGGAAGTGTCGTTACTCAAGTACGGAAGTTACGTGACAAATAAATAAATTCTGGTATCACACAGGACATGAACAGCGACCTCCTGAGTGAAAGAGTGAAATGTCCTGGGTTTTTGGAACCACCCGTCCCCCCTGACCTCCTCCCTACACAGACGTATTCGCTCTTTATACTTTCTGGTTCACAATAACGTGGAACACATTCAAATAGATTTTGTTGGATATGCACACAAATTACAGCGCATTAGATTGTGTAGGTAAGGCTTCCAAAATAGCCTCTGCTGAGCCGTGATGTGTTTTTGTGCGAATGCCTAACAAGGCTCTTATTTGCATGACAGCATGTTTGTTTGTGAATGTGGGTGCTCTGTTTTTCTTTTCCATGATTGGGTTGCAATTATGCAAGACTCTATGACAAATCGCAAGGGAGGAGGAGTAATTAATTAGACAACGATGTAGGGGCAGAAGGGGAAGTCATATTCACATACAGCATAACCTGTAGGGAGCAGTTAACAGAGCATACAGATCTGTTAGAACACACACATTTCTGCACACAGTTAGGAAACTTACATTCACGCCACTCAAACCATTGTCCCCTAAGCCGTCCATAATGTTGCATTTCTAAAACTGAGCAATGCTAATTATACACCTGGCTGTAAATTTCCCCGCTGTGGGACGAATAAAGGTTTTCTGATTCTGATTCTTATTCTGAGAAAAAAGCAATGGCCAAATAATTAGTCAAATGATGCATATCCCCAATGGCTTTGTTTGGAAGAGCTTACTTTTGCTTCTAAAATTTACGTGGAAGAAGACCCGCTCCATGTGACCCTATGAAGGGCACATTCTAAGGTAATGAAAACACAAGAATTCTTAGTTTCAGGGGATTACACACCAATGAAAACACTGTCATGAATATTATCTTCTATTTTCTGAAAATAGATGCGCCTAAATACACACTTGCACTCTGAGTTCTTTTTGATGAAACACTGATGATTTGACTCCCAGTGTATGTGTCTGGGGACAAAATTAAACAGCTGAGTTAGACATAGACATTTGCTCACAGTGCATCAGGTCCACAGCATAACCCATGTCCTCTACTCTAGCTGCAACACATGACTCAATATAAGGGCCAATTAACCTTATGACTGATTGTCAGATGATGGAGCGTCTCTAATGGCTTTAGAAACATGGCGGGTTACCAAGGTTGTTAAGGGCACCTTACTTTGCAAAGTGGTGGGTGTTATGAAATGTTGCAAAAGTGTTTTTTTCCAACTTATATCTGGATAATTCTGTACTTGAGCCAGTTGGTTGACCTGAACAAGTCTGAACAGAGAGGAGTGATCATTACTTTCCATTTACTCAGCCCAGCTCCATCAAAGACCCCTTCGCACAACTCCAAAGCTGCCACACTCAAATGTTGCATATAAAGACACCCTATTGATTACAGCTATCCAGCTATATAGGAACACACAGTTATCAACGCACAGTAAAATGTGCCAAAAGTTTGGTGGCCATTGCTGTGTAAGCAGAGTATTCATGTTAAATGTTGTTTAGTCTAGTCTTTAAGCCCTGCAGTGGCTATCGGGCAGTTGTCATAAATCGACCTTCTGACAGGCCTTTGCCACCTTTAAGTAATACTCTCACCAAAGTACAGAGCAGCCTTATATCTAGGCCCGGGCATAATCCAATCATTAGCCCTAATTGTTTAGCTCCACTATTCTCACACTTGTGTGACCTACTGCACCTTTAGAGCGTCCTTGAATCGTATCCACACGCCAGCAAAGAACAGATACTTGGTGGCATGACCAAGCCTTTTTTCTACATTGCATCTGCTTAGGCTGAGGTACGCTGGTCTAACTGGCTTGAATGGCAACTTCATGTGAATGACATGGCCCACTCAGTTGTTAAACCACCATCACTGTATACTTGGTTCCAGTAAACTTACCAATAGCCACCATTAAGCAACCCCTCCGGTATGAGAAACATTTCCTGAATTATGTCGCTTGACCTGTCTTACCAAAGAAAAGGATGTGGTTTCAATATTAATTGGTGTTTTAGAGGAATAGTTCGGATTCACCAAAGCCTCAGTGGAGTCTGGTGGCCTTGAAGAGGGCATAGATAAAGGCTTCACTTCCCCGTCTGAAAGGGCTGTCTGATGGCAAGGTGGGGCAAACATCTTCTTAAATATAGAGTACGCTTAAACTGATATGGATTTGGTGGTGGCTAAAATATGTCATGCTGATGCCCCTCTCCACAGCAGCAGCATTTTTGTCACACGGACAAATATTGTTGAAGGCTCTTTTAGTTTGAATGTTATGACACACAGGTCATTTTGAATCGAATAGTATATGTGCTACAATGTTTTATTGTGTGTGGTAATTGTTTTTTTTCAGGTGAACTGTGAAAAAAAACTAACAATTTCCCCATAACATCCTTTTAGTTGACGGCTGGAATATCAAAAAGCAGCTCAACTGGTAGTTGTTGAAAACATTAAACATTTATCATCAGTTAACAGGATCATGGGAAGGGAGGAAATAAAAAGGGAGAGAAAGACACAGACAAATAGCACAGAGAAAAACAGCCTTTAGCACATAAACAGACAAGATAAAAAAATGATCCTTCAATCTTTTTTTTTTTTTAAAGCTTCTGCTGGAGCAGGAGAGGCATGTGTACAATAAAGATCCTATTTTTTGTGATGAGCACTGCATCTAATGTACTGACAAACATGCATGCACAAAGCACACATAAAACCTTCAAGCAGCCACCAAATGTAGCCCTTCAGAATCGAGACAGTAGTTGATTGTCAAAAATACCAAACTCATGATGAAATCAGGAGTTAAATGCTGTCTTAATGTCACATTTGATGTGCCATAAGAACTGTATTTGTATGTTATTGTGGCCTCGCTTACAAGCAGTAAACAAAGCAAGTGTTTCCACAGACTTCAGCAGTTCAAGGTAATAAAAAAATCACAAATAAAATATATTCTGCATGCCATTTAGTTCCATTGGCAGCAGTAGCTCGGAAGTTCCTCTTCAAAAAGTGGGCTGACAGTCAAAGCAAGCACATTAGTTCACCGTGACAATGAATTTGTCCATAACAAGGATTCATTTGGATGCATCAAGACAGATACGGTCTTCAGCTGGAATTGCGATTAAGCCTACAAGAGGGTTAGAAACTTCAGCAAATGGCTGTAAATTAAATTGTATATGTAGCTTTGGAATATGTGGAGAAAATTACATCAAGTTCAAATTCAGTAAACATTCGTTGGCAAATGAATGAAAGTTTATCACGTCCACACATTGCAGGTGTGTTGGCGAAGATGTTTTTTTCTTCCACAGATCTCTCACCTTTATTAAAAAATTTTTAAAAACATCAACATCAATCATTAACGTTTTACTCACCACCTCCATTTATATTGTTTCTATGTATATTTCTCAAGCATCTCTGTGTGCTTTTCATCTAATGTGGCTTGGTACTTTCCTTAGTTGTTGTACTTAAGGTCAAAACTTAAGGGCAGGGAAAGCGCACTTCATTGGAGACGCTGAAAGACATTTCCATAAAGCGAGACCACCACAGTTCATGCAGCAGCATGTTTTCTGTTATTGATAACAGAGAGCATAGCCCTCCCTGAGAGCTTCTGAAGAGGATAAACAATCGTCTTTAGTGAGAGGGTCAAACTACCAACGCTTTTAGATGTGTTTTGTTTGTTGAGTTGCATTTCATCTTTTGGCATTTCACACCCTCACACTCCTACAAATATATTTATATGCAAACAATGTCCATCAGCGATCAACAACATCCAACACCAAGGCTAAACATGAGTGAAAAGTGGAGATTGCGGAGATTAACAGACATTTAAAAAAAAGAAAAAGAAAAAAAAAAAGTCTCTAAATACCATCAGCTGAGGTTGTATTTCACATTCTTTTTCATAAATAATGTTCAAGACATTTTTTTTTCCTTTCTTGTACATACAGTCAAATGTTTTGTTTGCCTCCGGTATCCTCTTCAGAGTTCGAATGACATGGATTGGGTTACATTCAAACCACAAACTTGCATCTCTGCCGTCAACGACCGCTACAGTGTTTCCTCCTCGTCCTCAGCGGTTGCACTAGTAATAAGAACAGGCAGATTTTCCTTCAGCGAGATATCGTCCACCCGCTTGGGACCGCTGTCCTCGGGTTCTTCAGGTATGGATGGGTCTGAGTTACTGATCACGTACCCTGGGAGGGTGGCGTGCATGCCGATCTCGGCGGGACCCGTGCTCCGATGAACACGGCTTGAAACAAGCGTGGTGGAGCGCGTGGAAAGGCCGGCCCCTGCCAGGTGTGAATGGCTGCTGGTGCTGTTGTTGTTGATGCCGACAACGACGGAGCCATAACGATAACGGCCGCAGACCACAGGGCCTTCCCACTCAAAGGCCAAGTTCCAGCGCGTCCATGTTTTCTTTATCTCTGTCTGGACCTGTGAGGATGGGAAGAACATAAGGCTGTACATATCAAGGATGATATAGAAAAATGATCACAGTACAAAAAAATTTAGTTTTATTAAGAGATATAATCAAATAATTGCCTTCTAGCGAACACAGAGCAACAAAAGCTTCCCACTGGAGTTATGTTTTTGACCATGTGACTAATGTCTCCAGCTTTGATGCCCTTGCATAAAGCCTGTCTTTGGTGTCGTTATTTATCGACCTCCTGAAGCTAATGCCTTGTATTTGCCCGAACCGTCAAGAGTTTTTATCCTCCATTTTGATTGCTAGTGACTTTGATGATATTTCTGACAGCTTTGCTACTGAATTTTTCAACATAATGGGAGTCTTTTAATTTCATTCAACATGAGTCATACATTGGACTTAGTTTTTACTTTGTGTCTGGATTCATCATCTTTGGTTTTAAAGGTCAGTTTTATTTCTGATCACGCATGTCTTGTTTTTAACTCCGTGTGTTCTATAAACAAGCGGCACATTTGCTCACGCATCTTTAATGACCCTAGTGCTTCAAGATTTGAGTCTGAAGAATTATTTTGCATTCAAACTCAAGGAATTTGTCAACTGTTTCAATGTTAAATGCAAAACTAGCTTAGATAATGTTGCTCCACTAAAACGTTTATCTAGATCCAAATCATCCGTTGGATCACTGAAAGAATCCGTGGTATGAAACGAGAGTGTATGAAGACTGAGAGACTGTGGAAGAAAAAACTTTCACTGCACTATGAGAGCATTAAAGTTGTATTATAATCATAGGACAGTGAAATGAAAGATGCAAGAGCAAAATACTTTTCAGAGCTCATCACCAGTTATCACCATCACCAACCAGTTATTTTAAGGAAATTACTACCCAAGAGTGAATTTTCAACCTCACATATGACACCATCGTCAAGCCCATTAGACATAATACCCACCAAGTTATTATTAGAGGTTACCGGATATGTCCCCGTCTATTTCAAAATTGCTAGTGTCCATCCACTTCTCAAAAAACCTGCTTCTGATGCCTCTGACCATAGCAATTACAGAGCAATTTCTAAGCTTCCCTTTCTATGCGAACTGTCTCAAATCAATCGTTAGAAGACTTAATCGGTAATTACATTTCTGAGGAATTTCAATTAGGTTTCCGACAACACAGCACAGAAACCGCCCTTGTGAGGGTGACACGTGATATCCTGATGAAAATCTGATGTAGGTGAACGCTCTCTTCTGATTCTGCTTGATCTTAGTGCGGCTTTTGACTCGGCGGAACATTACATTGTTATCGAAAGGTTGAGAACACGGGTTGGTGTCTCAGGGTTCGGCCCTCCAGTGGTTCACTGCATATTTTTTTCAACAGAAAATGTGTCCGGCGATGGCTTTACGTCCTCTGAAGCATCATCTATGTATGGGCTCCAACAGCCTGATACTTCATTGCATTGCTCCGTGGATGATACTCGGCTGCACTTGCACTGCAAACCATCTGAATTGGATGTGTTCACTGCATAATTGCCAAGCTGCGGTTAAGGATGTCAGAAAACTTTCTTCAGCTTAACTCCTCAAAAACGGAAAATCCTTGATATACAGTAGGTCCTGCATACACTTTTGGCCAAGTTCTGCCTGCTCTTGGCACTCTACATGTTGCACCTACGGTTAAGAACCTTGGTGTTATTGTAGATCGCAACCTCAAGTCCCGTGTCAAAAGGCTAGGACAGTCGTGTTTCTTCCAACTGAGAAAAGTCGCTAGAATAAGAGCTTTTTTTATTTTATTTTTTTTACGTTTAATGATCTTCATGAATTATTCTTGCTTTTATCCCTTCTCATTATTGTAGTGTCATATTTACATGCATTGGCCAAAACATGATTACATGGCTTCAGGGTGTCTAAAACGCAGCTGCCAGACTTTTAGCTAAATCTCAAAAGCACGCCATATCGCCCCGATTTTAGCTTTCCTTCGTTCACTGCCTGTTCGAATACATTTAAAAATTTGAATCATGACTTTTAAGGGCCTGCTTTGAAAAGGGCTTTATAAATTAAGGTATTATTAATATCAATGTAAGTCCAACAAATCACTCGCCTTCTAGCTCTGGTTTGGTCTTCACCGACTTCAGAGAAACAATTGCAAGGTTTTAAACTTGCGTAAAAGGTTCGTCTTCACAAGCATCACATTTTCAATCTCCACTTATTAACATTACAGCAGGTAGCAAACACTTGCTTGACAGAGCTTGTTTGTTGGACACGGCTGCCTTCTGTTTTCTATCAGCAGGTTGATGAAATGGTAAGCTTAAACTATAGCCTTCATGTGAGGGCCGAATGACTAAAGCAATGCATTAACAGCGTAGAGTTGCAGAGTAGGGTGCTTATTGAAAGCCTTTCACATTACATGGTCCAGTGTTGATAACAAAATTATGCTTTATGGAGCTCAGACAGGAAAATAAAAAAAACCCACATCTGTTGAATTTTGAGTTGTTTGAATTGCAACTAACTCCGAAAGGCTCCTGGAGGATAATAGGAGTGCAACAGGATACAATGTGGATCCCAAAAGACAAGAGAGAAACGGCATAGAGAACAGAGGACATTTTGTGAAGATAAAACTAGCATTTTCTTTTTGCCAATTGAGAGTGCAAATTGTATGAGATAGTGGAGACAGACAGAGAGAGAGAGATTGATATCATGGCAGCTCTTTTTTTTTTTTTTTTAATCACATTTTATTTGAGAGGGCAAAAAAATAGAGTGAAAAAAAGGAAAAGTAGCTATTTGTCACTTTTTTACTTCTTTAGACTCTCGATTACGAGTGCTTGTGATTAATTATACCCTTTTTTTTTTTAAAAAATAGGCTATGATTCATTTGAAACCTAAATTTGCTTAATTTTTTCAGTGTTTGGGCTTCTTCTGTGTGGTCAGTGGCATTTGATAAAAACGATCCACTCACCTCTCCGTTGCAGTAGCAATAGATAATGGACACAAAGAAACCCTGAAAGGAAGAGTTTGACATTGAAGTTGTGAGCTCAGATCTTAGTGGGAGCAAGAAATGTCATGTACAGTTCTATGATCACAATAATTGATCAAATGTCATGCTTATATTGGTACAATGCAGACAATATCCTACACTATCTACTATCAAGAAAAGATGATAAGGATGTTCCAGGTCACAAACTATGTCTTTGCCTCAAACAGTGCTTATCTTATGGGAAACAAGAAATGGTAACCTCTTTGGCTCTTGCCATTCTGACATGTTTCACATCCTGTTCCTGTCTCCCAGTACGATAAGAAGTTGAGAAAGACACAGTGTCTTTGCGAAAATGATGGGTTATGGGAAGATGAGCGCACATGTATATGTGTTTTTACGCATGTGTGAGTATGTGAGTGCCTTGCTGCATATCTTTGCTGGGGAGAGACAGCCAGGCAGTGACTTACTGAGTCTAAATCAATAAGAATGTCGCTATTATATTCGCTAATCGGATTTGTTCTTGAAAGTTCCAGTACAGTTTGTAATATACAAAACAGCCAAATGTTCATATGAACGAAGTGATTGAAAGAAGGGTTCTTGAAATAAAAAATGAAATCATTAGGTTATATTGCAATATGTACGGTATAACAATAATAATACATACAATAATAAAAAGGAAAATACATAGAGAAAGAATGAAACCCTGCATCTGTAATATAAAATAAAAGTCACTGTGCCCCAGGCTGCTTTTGTGAGTAGTATCTGAAAACCAAATGCTATTATCAGTGATATGTAAGCAGATACACTGTATGTGCACTGCGACATTCTAAAGTGATTATAAAACTGTAATTATATTTCGGCACACTGACTACTTTAAAATTCTGATCCCATTGTGAGTGCTAGGTGTATATGGGAATATCAGTCACAGGAAGCAAACATGAACCCTTCATGACCATGAATGGTTGGCAGATCTATGTTTTTTAGTTGAAGCTCGCAAGGAAAACACGCGCTTGTGTCACAAATGTACGCACACGTGAAAAGCCATCTGTTGTGGCGCTTGGCCTTTCTAAGAGGTTAACCAGTGACAGCACGCTGCTCACTTCCCCAACTCTGGGGGAAATGATCTCCAGTTTCTCAAAGGCCAACATTTCTGTGAAAAATGGGGAAATATGTGACTGTGCTCGCATCACTGATCACAGAATTCAACCCGCACTTTGCAAAGTGATGACAATCTTACTATCGTGTCCAGATTTCCACATATTTCACTCCACATACATACGTGAGCAAACATGTTTTCCTGTGACACTGAACAAGAGCAGACTGACAGCCACCTCTGATGTACTTCACTACACGACCTACACAACTGTTATTACTGTTCGTGTTAGCAGTGATATTTGCTGCTGAGTGAATCCTAATAGTATTATAATCATCTTTCTATAGAAAGTGCTTAAAACCCACTCATTATTTATATTGACCCACTTATATGTTTATGTGGCCCCTGGCATGAAAAGTGTTGACACCCCAGCGCTCATGCTTTGTTTCCTAATTGTGAGCCCCTCTAATGAATACGATCAAAGTATACTTTAAGGCCTTCATTAGTTCATTAATGTGCTTAAATATGTATTCCTAAATGAACGTTTTTAATTCATTAACACACAGCAAGGCAGTAAAAAGAGAGAAGGATAGACGAGCACGTTCATTTTGGCCCCGTGTATTCCTCCACACCTGCTGATTGTACTCTGTGTTTTGTATTTTTTATTCCATAGGGTTATAGCTCACCTCAACTTCTTATAAAAGTTGACTTTATTTTTTTTTCTTACGTACAATATTTATTAAAAAATGAACACTCTGATCTAACATTAATCAGAAATTGTATAATGTGTGTTTAAAGTCTGGGCACATCTGCACATATGCCAGTGCGTTAATTAGAATATTTTCAGGCACATGCAGTTCTCATCTCGAGGTGCTTTGCATGTGTTGGATAAAAGACATCAGATTAATGCTCTTACTTGTGTTGTTTTTACCATTTTCTTTCTCAATGCTTTTATAATATATTACAGAGCCTGGGTTTCATCATGGAAGTGGTTCTCAATTGTTTTTGACTTCTCCTCTAGGCTCCCTTTTCTGGTTGCATGCGACGTTTGTAGGAGCATCAGCCTCCCAAAGTCTCACAGGGCACTGTTGTGGGTCCTCCTTCATTCGCTTAAGGGCTTCAAACTGTTGTAGTATTTGGCTAATAAAAGTGTGAAGTCATTAAAGTCTTTGGAATTGACTTTGTATATTTTTGATTCCCTGTAAAAGTGGCAGGTATTGAAATCAAAGTGGCTATGGAAAGCAATGATAATGTAATGAAATTTCTGGCTGAAATTAAAAAATATTAACTATTTTTGGTTGAATTTGAGCAGTTTTAGAAACCTGGAGCCTGAGTCACGAAGCAAGTTTAGAGACATAAAATATATGAAACGTCACGATGTTAAAGAAGACAGAAAAAGTCAAAAAAACAACATATTAAATACTAAAAACTGGAGATTAAAAACAAGCGGTCGTTATATAGACCTAAATACATACAATTTAAGATCTATGTTTGATAATCAAGTTAACAGATGTATAATCAGTTATTTTCACACAGGTGCGAGGCCACACATCGCGTGTCTTTGCAATTGCTTCTGATTGGTAATAATGTGGCTTCAAACAAATCTGCTCAAGACATTACAACTAAATGTGCCCATGGTAAATTACATATTATCTTTAAAACAAGACCCGACAAAAATAATTAATATAATAAGCGCCCATAAGTTTGAACAACGTGTGAGCCAAACTGCTGACTTTGTACTTTAGGTTCACTTACACTATGGTTGACATTTATTGCCTTTTCCTACTTGTGGCTTGAATCACATTACCAATGTAATGGAGAAACACTTTTTTATATTGCAAAAGAATACCATGGGATTTTATAGAGGAAAACCTTCCTGTGGTAGAGGAAAGAAAACCTGCAAGATGGATATATTTTCAGAGAAATGCATTTTACATGAAATGAGCAATCATTTTCACTATTTTCGGCTCCTGTAATGAAATTGTATTTGCTTCATCAATTAAAACTTTCCCATGGAAGTGCTCTTTTTACCGATTCATTCATGACCATTAGCAATTTAATATCAAACTGGGGATATGTTCATTATAATAGCTCATAATTTTAGGGCAAAAAAAGATGTACTAAACATTGTAAAACATGTCTCATACAAAACTCTGATTAGGCTTGAAATGTAATTTAGTTAATATATAGGAAAGGTCACACCTATATGTAATTTGAAATTGTTCATTTAACCGGAGCCAAATTATGACACTGAACCAAACTCATTATCAAGCTGCTTCACAGAATAATGAAGTACAGTCTTGACTCAGACACTGACAGTCACCCACTGTGAAATTAAAATGATAATGAGCCAGCCAAGAGTGTGTGAGACAGAACAGAGCCTTATGATACTAAATTGACTTCATTTGTTGTTTATACACTGTTTCCACCAAAAGTAACGCGTATATGCGGCAACATTTAAAGCCGCTAAAAATAGGCGATAGACTCTTTTCACGTGGCGTCGGAAGCAGGGTTAGTAAACTGTGGAAACGTTACGGTGGTCACTTCTTCTTTACATCCGTTACTTATTCAGTCTCTTTCAAACTCTCACGCCAGAGTTGGTGATTGTCGGAACAGTGCAAATTCTAACAAAGAAGGTTTTGATGACCGCTTTTATTTCGTTTTTTTTGTCGAGTTTGAAATAAATTTTGAAGTGTGTTTTGGAGAGCCTATTGATTGTATGTTTCGTACCTTTATAAATTATAATGAATATCCGAATCCCTGTGGATTTGATTTAGTGTATATTAACTGCACATCTATTGCCGGCTGCTTGGAGTTGTTACCATGCTGAGATGTTGAGTTGAGATGTTGATACCAAAGGGCTTTTTGCATGATGCATGACTTGAAATGACAGAAAATCACTGAACTACCTGATCTGTGAATGTGAGAACCAACCTTGAGTTGGCTCGTGCTTGCTGAAGGGCAAGTGGTGAGTTCAGTTTCAGGGCACATTTTCACATAACGTATCAGCCACTGCAGTGGTAATAATTGAAGCTGAGTACCTGAAAGGAGTTGAAGAACAGCTCGCAGTACATGCGGACCTCCCAGCTCGATCCCTCAAATGTATGAGGCATCCCGACAAAGATGATGTAGTGGATGCCAAACACCAGCACTAACACAAGGGTGGATTTTGCCAGTTTTCTATGGAGACACACACACACACACACACACACAGACAGACACACACACACACACACACACACACACACACACACACACACAGGTACGTAAACATGTACATAGAGCAGAGCCCAGCTGCTTTGGAATGTTTTGGTCGATACCAATATCAGAATTTTAGTGAATAATAACAATTGAATAATGGTCAGCCAATTTTTTTTAAACATTTTTGTATAGGCTTTCTATACTATTGTTATATAATATTGTTACATATTGTTTTTCATGCACTGGTCAAATTTAAATATCTTTGGCTATTTTGCTTCCAACCGAAGCTCACAATTAAGCAAGTTGGTAACGTAATGCAGAGGAAAAATATTTGTGAACATCAATATTTCCCTTAAGATGAAAACAAGATATTTACAATAAATATCTTCATTTGGACTCTTCTCGTGAACACAGGAGACCTCAACTGAAGGCAGCAGGTGCCAGGGTCTTCTGTCATTAATACTATTCAATGGTATCGGATAATCAGCAAACTCCACCATGTCCATGCTCCACCTTATCTGCTGGACCCACACTGTCCTCAGTGACAGACAGGCCTTGTAGGGAACTGTACACCTCGTGTTCTGAGTCCCTTGCTAAACATACTCTACACACAAATGACTTCCTCATCACGGCTTCCATTACAAAATATTTCGAATATTCTGATGACACAGCCGTACTCACCCTCCCCAGACAGGGACTCAAACCAAGTCAAACCAAGCCAAGAGCCAAAACTGCAGTTCCTCGAATGGCCTCTTGAGGCTGGCTCAAAAGCCAGTTCATCCTTATAGAACCCCATGTTAAAATGACAAACTTTACAGCAGAATTAAACACGTTTACGTCTTGTTACAAAAACGTTTTTTTGGTCTCTTTAGCTGATTTCCTCCCAAAAAGTTATGCATATTTAACTGCACGGCCGCTTTGAGTGACACGTGGGTGCTATAAAAGGTTGCTAGGCAGGGCCGACTCAGCTCCGACTCTATTTGGATTAGCCAGGAGTTAGGCGGAGTCGGCCCTGTGGAGATGGCAAAGGCTGCAGCCAACCACTTCCAGCTACACACTCTTCAGAAACCTACTGGGGACGTCACGGAGACTACGTCCATATTGCATACAGTTTAAGGTCACAACCTACCAACAGGGGGAGCTCATCATTGACACAATATTGAATAACCCCCCCCCCCTCATTGCCAGACTTTCATCAAAGACTGTCCAGTGGAGATGATGGAGAGAGCTTTAAGTACTTTCTGCCATCCACACACTTAAGGCTCTCTATACTGTGCTCTGTACTCTCTTTACTGCGTCACCAGCTATTTCTCCATGTTCACCCTCACCAAAAGAAGCAGGCTCATTATCCCTGGTTATTTCCAGCCTTGGGACCTTTGTTGCATGTCGTACACTTCTCTATCCCTCCTTGTACAATCTGCCTTTACTCTGTCAGATGTAGGTGAAAATGCAACGACAACAACAACAAAAAGAAAGCTATGACAATATCATATCATGTGATCATTATATACAGGTATCACTGAAAATGTATTATAAATAAATAACAAAAACTAATAAAAACACGAATAAAACCAAAAAATATACAGATGAAAGAAAACTAAGGTCAACTATATGTAATAGACAGCCAGTTTAAAATGCATATCTGCAATGTACTGCACTGCACTGCAACATACACCAACACCACTTGCCACATAATACTGGTTGCAATAGGTTTAATATGTATGTGGTTGGAATATGTGCAGTTTGATAAGGAATTGGTACTTTGTCAGAGAACAACATGCAGACATGACATGTCATGGCATAACTGAGCAAAATATTTAACTTGGCCAGCTTCATATGTATGAATGCACAACAAAAATGTGCGAAATGCAAGTTGTTAACAATTTTGAGTTTCACATCAAACAGAATGAAAGCATGACCATGTTTCGCGGAGAGAGATAAATCAGGTGCAGGTGGATACCGGGTTAATGGCTTCTAACACCCTAGATGATTTTTTTTTTCGTTGCCAATCTCACATTCCTTCCACAGATTGTAATGAGTCCAGGAACAGAACTTTTCCTTGAGGGTATATTTAAGAGATTCCAATCTGCTCCCCTGGCTCTGTAACTACTACACTGCAACACTGTAGTGCAGGATGCTTTTCAGCTTGTTGTTTAGGCTTAGTGTTAGGAGAACCTGCATTATAAATCCTGCAAACTAGCTCTGGATCTCTATTCTCCTAATGCATACAACAGCTTTTTTGCTGACTTCAGTCAGAATCCCAGCAGATTTACACATCTAAATCAAAAAGTGACTGATGCTTGAGTTTGTTCTGTAATAATATAATATCATTTTATTTGAGGTGTCGTCAATGCTTTGTCTTCTTTTCGAAATTCTACATAATCCCATAGAGCACTGTGTTCTGCTTTGTGGACATTTCTCCACAGTTATGTGTGGTGCCTGGGTTTTGAAATATCTTACAAGCACTTACAAACAAGAAAGAAAAAAAAGACATTTTCATTATTTTTCTAACAATTCGATCACTGCAAATCACAGTTGCTTGCAATACAGCATCCAGAATACAATATTAACACACTAGAGGAGGCACCCGTAGATCCTTTCAAGCCACATCTGAAATAGACGAGCATTGCAAACACACAATGCTAAACTTTATATCATCCTAGCTCACTGATTGAAAAGCATCTGCATGCAGTACACCTCTGTCATGTCATGACAAATCTCGGTGACATCAAATAAGCGCAACTAAATCTCGGCCCTCCTGAGAAAGACATTCAGCGTTCATCATTCCCTTCTTCCAATGTACGGACACCATCTGGATTGTCTCTAGTAGCAGCTCGGGCATGCAATCAACCTCACCGCAGTGAAGCATTTTTTTTTTTTTTTTTTTTTTGTTTTTTTAAAAAAAAAAAAAAAAGATATCTACACTCCTTTAAGGAGGAGGCTAGATTCTTGTCGTCATGTAATGATTCATCCTAGAAATAAATGAAGTGCTTTTTAGCCTGCTGCACCTATTCACAGTGTGTGGCCCGAGTCCGTGTGTAGTCCAGTAAAATGTCAACAGCAACAACTCCAGGCAAAGAAAATTCACTGCTGAAACAAGATTATCATCCCATTTACAGGAGCACGTGTGACGAGCATATCTGTTTGACGACATTTAAAAAAACCTGAAAACGAGAGTGTATGCATGCATTGACCACATTGCTCCTCGTCCCTGAACAGAATTTCTTAGCAGGCTATCACCTCACGATGGAAGAGGGAACTGTCTCGTACAGCTGTGAGAGCTCTAAACTGACACGTGCACATGCATTTCCATGCACTGTTAGCATAATAAATGTCTGCCAGTTAGTCCTCCTCAAACATTATTTCAGCAAGGTATACATTGTATTAATGCAAAAAAACATTTTGATAATGCAGAAGCGAAAACTAATCATAATAGTCTATAGGATATGTATTCATGGTCATTTTGATTTACAGATCTGACGAAGAAATTGCTTGCCCCGACAACTGAGGTGGAAGAGGGATCTACTTCTCTGGCATTTCTGGTTTAACTGCAGACAATGTAAAAATAAATTTGCAGTCAGTTTCGATATTTTCTAGCAATTACAGTTTTTGAAATTGCTTCCACGGCGTCCATGGTAAACAGGCGGAAGGCTTCTGATTATTATTCATCAGAATGTATTTGGTTTGGCTTTTTGTACATAGGGCTAGGCAATATATGAATATTTTATTGATATCGTGTTATAACACTAGATATCGTCGTAGATTTTGAAAATCTTAATACGGCAAAAGCACTCTCATTTCCTGGTTTTAAAGGCTGCTTTACAGCAAAGTGATGTGCTTTTCTGAACATTATGTATTTATAGTAAGCTCTGATTGTAAATATTTTGTAGCACCAATAGTCAACTCTACAATATCGTCAACATATCGATATAGAGGTATTTGGTCAAGAATATGATATTTGATTTTCTCCATATCTCCACCGTCCTCTTCATATATAAATCGGATATGGTCATGCTACATGCTTAAGTAACCATACTACCCTATGTCTCTTTGTAAATTAAACATTTGACAGAAGCTTTACAATACTGTAAACCATGATATGTAAAAGTCCATAACACAATTTTTTATTTATTTTTTAAAATAATGTTCATTTCAAGTTCTCAACAATTATTTGTGTGAGTACGGTGAACATAACCGATGGCCAGACCTTTGAAAATAAAACACAAGTTGTAATAATAAACTGTAATTTTTGCTTTAATTTTCAGCAAGGTAATAAAAATATCATGTTCGTGGGTAAGTTCAATCAACATTGAAAATCTGTCTACGTCTTTGCATGTTCTATTCACTTCTGCATTCTTTCAAAAATGGTTTTATAGACAGTTGTTATCCCTCCCCTGGGTCCTTTCTCTATACTTCCTATTTTGGGTAACCTGACTTCAATCAAAAAAACGTTATCGATATGAAATGTGCTGTATTTGGCTTACTTTCATCTTCCAGCATGGCCTCCAGTTTACTGCACCCGATCACTATCATCTTTTCTGATTATTAGTCTGCTCATCTACACAAAGCGAACCCGCTTTCAGCATTCAATACACTGCTCTTCTCAGAAAATACACTGTAATTATAATGTTTTTATCTGACAAATTGATGCCAGCACCAGCAGGAGGAAATAATGGTGATAATTGCAGATGTGAATTTGCATTTTGTGTGAGTGTGTGTGTGCATGAGTGCATGTGTTACTCATGTTGTGGGGACATACATTTGGGGTGAACTTTCCTACTTTCCTACTTTTTCGGGCAATGCAAATGCAAATACAACATAAATCATTCGGGTTATATATTGGTTTAAGGTTAGGGTTGGGATTAGGCATGTAGTAGTAATGGATAAGGTTAGGGTAAGTCTGTTTGTGTGGTTATTTACTCATTTGCTTGAGCACTGCATGTACGCATAAGTGAGAGTAGGTGAGGGAAACAAAACAAAAAATGATAAAACGTGGTCGGGAATTAAAGCAACGTAATGTAGGATTGGATATTTTGGCGATTTAGCGCCATTACAGTTATGCAGTTCAATTGACTTATACACCGCTGTCCTAAATACGGACAGCTGTAACGTTACACATGCATTTGTCATTACTCATACAAACATCAAGCTAGTGCAACAACAGAAGACATAGCAAGTCAGCTAGTATTACTCAGTTCCGTTGCCCGCCCAAATTTGAATTTGTTAGCAAATACAAAGATCTAGAATTACACCATTATGGGTGTAAACTAACACTTTTGGCTGATCGTAAAAGTTCTCGGTGTACGCTGAACAGCATGGCTGGTTTTAGAGTCAGTTGAGTGCAAACCTGTACTGTTTCCTGGTGTCGTATCTCCCTGCGTTTGTCTCTCGAAGTTTAGTGGCCAACACTCGTACGATGTTCACAAACAAGATGAAGTTGAGCTGAAACAGAAGAACAGAGATGGAAAGCTCTCAATGTATACAGTCTTAAATTGTGGATTCTTCTGTTATTTTTATCGAGGATAAAATTAAGAACATCTGCCCTTTTCAAGAGAGGATCCAAACATGTACAGTATACTTGCCAATCATTTCATATTCACGAAAGACATATTGTTGACATTTTTATCAAGTTAAAGCAAAGAAAATCTGTAGATTCCCATATGTTGTCAACTCTTGAATAAGATACGGAGCTTTTGCAATCATCACCCGGTTGTAATTAAGCCGTATCTAGCAGAGGGAAATGTCACTAATCTGGTAACACAAAAATGTGTTTGTGCAAGCCAGCAAACCCATACAACATTTATCAATACAAAAATATGGACTGTGTTTCCAGTCACAGGCCAATTTTAGTGCTTTTGCTGTCCCCCACCAATACATATTGTAAACCAGATGGATATCTTTGATTTCAGCTTTAAATTGCAGCACCTAATAACTATCACTATACTACTGCATATATCTTTCTAAGGAAGTATCATCTGTACATTTGTCTCATTAGTTCAACTCTATTTATCACAAAGCAGGATTACAACAACAACATATTGTAAAAAGCTTGAGAATTGTTTACATGCTCTAAAGTGACCTATTGTGGTGTTCTGTGGAGTCCAGTTTTAAAACCAGGATATAGTTTTTATTTTCATAACAGCAACAACTAAACGTTTTTTTTTACCTCTTGACAAACTTTGAAGGAGGCATATTGAGGCCTACATTTTGCACAGCCAAACAAAGAAATACAGCTCCCGAATACACATAAATGATTGCATGATCCAACAGTATCCCAACATGAAAGAGTTGCTTTTATTTTAAGCGTTTTTCTTAAATCAAGAGCTCCTCTGCAGCTGCATACATTTCACATGAGCAAAATGAATTTCTGTCATTCTCTTCCTCATGCTATATATCCTGCATTAAAAAAAAAAGTGACTTTAGAGAGTATGCTTGACAGTATCAAGGTGGAAATGCTTCACTTATACATCTTAATGGTAAAGTGCTGTCTGACCCTGAAAACCCAGAAAAGAGGTAGCATTAAGACGGTAAACCCACACACGGAGCCGCGTTATTCCTCTTCTCCAAAGAAATTGTCAAGGACTGTGATGACTGTTAATGCAGTACATCACGTCTTTGTAAATAAAATCAAACCAAGCCCTTGACAGACAGAACTTATTAGATGCCAGTTCAATATCTATAAATATAACACGATGTGACAGGTGTTTGGCATGTCATTTACGGCAATATTAATCCATTTTCCTGTGGATGACTCTCTTTTTTGAGTGATGGTAAACTGAAGTAGGAAAGTAAACCGCACAGCATGTCCCTTGTGAATTCATTTAGTTTTCCCATCCAACAGCTACCGTTCAATTTGTCTCCACATAAACAGATATACATACACATGTATATATATATATATATATATATATATATATACACTGGATATAAAAGAAAGAAATAGTAGTTTAACAACTACCAAATATGTAAATATTTGGCCAAAACTCGTACAAACAGCAGGAAAATACTTAAGTCAGGTTTTTAGATTTGCCTTTAAAATATTACTAAAATAAAATGCCATTTTTTTTTTAACCAAATACTCTCACATTCAAACTTTTTGAAAAATAAATAATAATTACAAGTATAGATTCAGTGAAGAAACATTTCATAGTTTTCAAAACTGAGTTAAATCTGAGCAGTGAATATTATATATGATTGTCTTAGTGATATTTAGTTTCAGATGCATGTCAATATTTGACTTCTGTATTGCAGAGAAACTGTCCTAATAAAGAGTCTAGATCTATGCGAGTGGCTCTGTGAGGCTGTACCAAGCAGCAACCTCCGGAAAAGAAGCCAAAAACTGCAGTTCCTCGAATGTAACAAAAAAAAAAAGTTTTGATCTCTGTGGCTAATTTCCCCATTCATGACAACTGTAAAGGGGTTACATTTTGTATTTACCTCACTTCGGGGGGTGGCAGGTGGGTACTGTCACAGGTCGCTAGCCTCTAGCTGTCTGCTCTGCTGCGTCCTCCCCGGGCGCGCCTCAGCTCCACCGACAATGCACCTCTTTGCCCATTTTTTGGATTACCTGGGAAGTTATGCGGAGTCGGCACTGCCAAGATGACGACGGCTTAAGCCAGCCGCATTGAGCAGAAGGTGGCTTTTACTTTACGTTTAGTGTCACTTTGTTGTTGGATCAGATGATAACACAGTCCAGAAAAGATGTCTAGCTGTGAAAAGGTAAAGTCTTGTGGATTATAACCTTTATTTGTAATGGCTTTTGATGACTATACTTTCAACATAAAACTAGTGCTACAGGATCTGCAGGACTGACTTCATGGCAAAAGCTCCTAAAAATGTAATCTTCTACACAGGTTTACAAATAAGGTGCCACCGCAGTTATAGCGATTTGTCTCCTTCCGCCTATACTGCCCAGATTTGTCTATATGGAAAGTTTACATCACATCCCAATTCCACCTGAGAGGGACATGAAAATCTGAACCAAATTTCACAGCAATCGACCCAAAAGTCAGTGAGATTTATCCTCTGGGGGCATTCAGGGATGTGTGTACAACATTTCAAGGCCGTCAATCTAATAATATTTGTTGAAATATTTCAGTCAAAGTGCCAGCTGACCAGCTGAGCGACCGACTGACTGAAAACCAATCTTTGGTTCTTCTGTTAGGTCAAGTCAATTCCCGAGTTATTAAATGACTTCAGGCATTACAACTCTGTCTGTTATAAGAAGCCCATTCGCTACCAAGCTCTATTTTAAAAAGACACAGAAATAATAATTTTCCTGAAGTGAAGAGTTGGAAGTAATTGACAGAATCGGTGCATGAGGTTGTTGAAATGAATCCTTACATAGCACGTGGTCTTATTTCTGCAGGTCTTCTGGAGACTCCAATATAGCCAGCAGTGCATTAGTCCTGATAAAGCAACGCCGTCTCATTAGAATCTACAGGAGATGTTTTTCAATTCACAGCTTATGACTCATTTAAACTCAATCAGCAGACAAGTCTCAAGGCAGAACATGCCTTTTGATTTCAGTAGTTTGGTCATTCATTTATTCTGTCGTCCTCCCAGCATGACACTGCCTGAACAAACATGTGTTTCTTTTTCTTAATTTGTGGCAAAACTAAAAGATTCCTCAGCCCGGAGAGGAGTTGTGCACAGCATAGAGGGTAAAACACTCTTAATCCTTAATGATTTGCAATGGCAACAAGTTGCTTCATGCTAGGAAGCTCATTTGAATTTGAATTAGAGCAAGATAACGAGAAAGATGAGAAGAGAAAGAGAATGCTGTATGCGTTATATATTTCAGTCCATTATGCGATGCTTCTTTTATACAATGCCGTACACCTGTCATGACTAAATCTCTACATTTACAGTATCCACTTTCAAATTCCTGTAGTGTACGTATATGCACGTTGAGTAAAAGGAACATGATATTCTCATTTTATTATACATATTACCATGTCTGCATAATTAATCCCAAGAACAGACGGGCAGGAAAGTGTGTTTTCAATAATCTGCACTTCCTGCTCCTCTCAGTTTCTTTGTTAATGAATCTCATCACTTCTTGGCTGTACTGCTACTTCCTTTTTTCAAATTACCTGGAGATCATTTTTTAAAAAGTGCATAAAAAAAACGACTCTCAAGTTCCTTTCTGTCTTAATTGTGCTCATATGTTTTTTGCTTTAGTCGGCTACACCCGGTTCTGCATCCTGTAGGCGTAGATTTAAAAAAATTTAAACATTTTTTTAGTAATTGGTCCTCTTTGAATATTGAATCATTTTAGCAGCAACGTCTTTGTCGCTATTTTCAGATCGTTTTCTATAACTTAAATAAAAACCACAGGGTCTGGTCTGTTGGATAGCATGCCAATATTGTGCATCAGTTGTAAAATCACAAAATATAGCTGAATAATATTTTTTTTTAAACAGTAGTTTTAAAGGACAGACGTAACCAGGAGAAGTAGTTACCTAATCCACCTGTGAAGAAAGCATTGCATCTCAAATTTGTCTTGAACCAAAATGTATGAAAATATGTGCAGCGGGTAATGTTACATAAGAATACATCAGTGGAATGAGCCTGCAGTTTCTATTGCAAGAGATGTCAGTTGTGTTTGTACTGTCAGATCTAAGGAGGAATATGGAGGTTTGTGTGGCGCATGGGCATGTAACACATCTGACTTTCATGCTGAACACTGGACTTTGAATCTGTTCTCAGCCAATGGCTTTCATTTAAAGGGGAAACATGTAACTAATGGTTATCACCATGACCCAGTTGATGACTTACATTAAAAGGCAATACTTTTTTGTACTACAAGTTTTCTGAAATGGTACGTATAAATACACAAATAAGGCATTATCTTTTTAAAATATGGGCCACAGAAACCTGAGGATAGGATAAAGCAGTGTTCAAAATTGTTGTTTAATTTTGTTGACTTAGTAGAATCAAAGGTTTTTACAGAGGCAATGTTGAATATCTCATTGTTGGCAGTGATTTATTATAAAATTATATATATATATATATATATATATATATTTATAATATACAATTTGTCATGTTTTTAGGAGTAATATGTTATATAGATCAGGCTATGAATGATATACGTATTAACAGACCCTTCCTATGTAAGTGCTACCAAAGTGGAGACTTCTGGCTAAGAGTATGAGGCAAAAACTCATTTTGAGAAAATGACCTTTAAAGATATGTATTATAAAATTCCATACATTTTGCAAGACCCTACAGGTGAATAGGGTAAAAATATTAATTAATATGTACCACCATGGAACCTCCACAGTTAATTACTTACCTAAAGACAATTTTTTTTTTTCTATATTTCATAAATGTCATGTTTAATTATTACACGGCTTAGTTCAATATTGAATTCTGTCGATCCAAGTTGACATTCGTTATTTCTGTATAACAGACCGTTGCTAAGGACGCTCTGACCTTAGGACCACGTTCTTAGTGATTACAAACTGGTGAATGGAAAATTAAATGTGACTTTGACAGTTACGGGGCAGGAAACCTCACTCAGCGCTGCGCTCATTTTATGGATCTGTTCAAAATTAGAGTAGTAGAATTTAACAGACTATTTTTCTTAGTGGAAGCAATACAATTATTTCTAAATCAATAAAGTAATTTTTTTATCAATATGTTGTGTTAAATTATTGATTAATTTAGTAGGTAGCCATGTAATAAGCTTGATTTATCCTAAATTCAACAAAAGTTGGCATTTTTGTTGACGCCAATAGTAAGTGAAATATACACCTAAATGTATATTTTTTAGGTTTTATTTCCACATGTCTGAAAGCAGACAGGTTTTGGAAGCAAAAATAGTCCTAACTCTCAAAATTGTGAAGCGCATGAAAAAAAACAATGTTTTTTTCGCGTTTAGTGTCCATCAGAAGTTTGGCCTTTCTTAGTCTCACAGTACCAGAGCTGAAGAATCGCCACACTGTATTTCAATCAGGAGAGACACGTGACTGAAGTAAAGTGAATTTTTTTTATAACAGATGAAATGTGATGACAAAGTCTCGACAGAAAGTCTTTGGCGTTTAGACTGAGGAGGTTTGTGATCAAGGGGCATGTGCCCGGAGCAGCAGCAAGATAACTCCCCCCCATGGAGTCACGACACTAATGGTGGAGGTGGCTGATGAAGCTGATGAAACTGATGAAGCTGATGAAGCTGATGAAGCTGCGCAGACGGGCGGTGATGCAAAAGCAGAGGGGCACGCCTAAGTAATAACGTACTTAAGGCACAGAGAGAATCTTATTTAAAAAGAGACAGGAGCAAGCTGATTGGCTCACAACGTAGCTGTGTCGCTTGGATAGATGTGACCAGCTGGTGAACATGATTGACAGACAATAACAGCAGGAATTCATGAGTAAGCGTGAGAGGAGTGAACGGCAGGATATATAATAAATAAACTACAGGCCTAAGAATGCAAAAGAATAGTCTTCCTGACTGAACGTACGTGCCAGTGAATACAAAAAAGCCCGGCATGCAGAACATTAAGACTCAGGTCATTCATTTAGGTCAGGATATGTTGACGATATTGATAGTGACTTGACATTTTAGTTTTGAAGATTTTCCCCCTCTCCTCCATAGAGCAATTGAATGGAGAATAGCGGGACTCAGCTACTTAGATTAATTAGCTACAATTAAATTAAGACAATTAAATAATTAAGTATTATCATCATCACAGCAGGCATCTTTTTAGCACATTTTCCTTAACTAGGCTTTGACATGCTGCAACAAAATGATGCACCATGCTGAAAATTCAGAATGATTCCAAAAAGGTGTATATGCCGTGATAATAATAATAATAACAACAATCACTAATAACTACATGTCATTAATCAGAATGACGTGGCAGGCCTTTTACTTTTGGCTCTATTAAATCATAAAAGTGCTTTAAATTGGTATTCATTTTGCCACATGCATATACTTACGTTTTTGCTTGGAAAAAATAAGTAAGGAATCAGTAAAATAAGTGATTTTGAGAGAGGAAGGAAGTGTATTCCTAGTGAGATGTTGTCACAAGCTTAGAAAACTATTATTTGAATTTATACTCTAACTTAAACACAAAAGGGCCACTTTTCGATTACTGTCCCTGTTGAAAAGGTTAGTAAGTTCATTCTTACTTCAGCCTCGGTGCAAGTCGCAAATGCAACTTCTCAAGCTCCAATCACACATAGCGAAAGTTAACAGCAAACTCTGTATTTCACACTCAGACTCTTACCCCAATGGCAGTCAGGATGGGAACCTGGTAGATCCACTTAATGTTAGCTGCACTTAACTCCCAGCACCTGCAGTTGGCACAATTACAGAGGAGAGGAGAGGATGAAGTTAGAGAAGCACGGAAAATAAGAGACAGAGCAAATCAGAATGTGACAGACTGGAGGTGCAGAGAAAGATGAGACAGGCTGGTAGACATAGTAGCAAAGATGCATGACAAAATAAAACAGCAGGAGGGGTGACCTTGTTTACATACTGCTTAGGAAGACAAACGCAAAATCACAGATGCAAAAGGGAAGAGAAAGTTATATTGTATGTTTTACACCTCAGTGTCCAGGTTTCTGAAGACGTTTTCCTTTTCCCTTTTTATATATATATATATATATATAT
>CALSCE010010700.1:5425194-5453162 GCA_943593645.1 Bovichtus variegatus
CATTCTCCCCATATGTAAACGGGCATAATAACACGTGTGTCATAACTCACACATTTCACGCTTCCCACATTGCGGCTGTTCCAGGGGATTGTGCAAACATGATTAGGCAGTTATATCGCAAACATTGAGCGGACTCCAAGAGCGTGCACTTTGCATGTGAAGCATACATGGTCAACAGAAATACATCCACAATGTAATGTGGGGAAATGGCATGAAAGTAGAGTTGCAGTGCATTACACACAGAGACTTTCTAAACTTTCATGGAACCAATGCAGCATTGGAAGAGTGAAACTATGTCAACTTTGAAAAACAATTCACCTATTGAAATGTCAAACGTGATATATATAAAATGTGGCAACAACAAGTTGTTAACTAACACTGAATCATATGTGTAATGCGTCCGTTCTCTACAAAGCTGACTGTTAGTCATCGCTGTGCCTCTACCAAGAGCTAACATCTACCGACCAGAAAAAAAGAACTCCATACACAATGTTATGCAAACCTCAGAACTAACCACGGACTCAACAAGTTATTCAAGTGACGAAGTTTCGTAAAAAAACGTTTTATTACAGTGCTGTTTTACTTTATTGAAGACAATAACAGCACATTATTTCTCCTATGCAGGACCCGCTATTGTTCACAGAGCAAATGCCACAATTCCCTGTGTTTCTGTATCTGTGTACAAAGAAAGCTGCAGAAACAAAGACATACCCTCCAGCATCTAAAACGATGACATACGGGACTACGGGTTGTGACAGGGCTACAGGCGAAGACACAAAGAAACCCATTAAATGTTCTGTGACATGGCTATTCTGTACCGATGGCAATTGTGTTCAGGGTCCCCAGTGTGTCAGAGCTGAGAGACAGGTCACTGGGTGCCAATGGGAAATTTGATTTTAATTAAAATCTTGCTGGAAGGCAATAGTGTTGACATACATAGTCAGTGTGGTTTGAAAAGTGTGGTTACTTTCTGTATTAAAGTGAGAAGATAAAGTGGCTGTCCTCTCTTTTGTCTCTTTCTTCAACCTATGACGTTCAGCTTCACCAAACAGCTCTGAACATTGTTAGGGATGATTCTCTTGCAACCTCTTTGAAACGAATGCTACTTTATCGGTTATCGGAAAAACTTTGTTTTAAATCTGAGTGGTTCGAACAAGTATGTTCCCTGAGGCTGTCGAAAGGCAAACCTTTGGCACTATATGTGAAACGTTGTTTTCACTTTCGCTTAATGTCTTCTCTGCATTCATTTATTTATGGTATTTTGTGTGCTTTTGTCGATTTTCCAGATGGTTCTCTTGGAATGCTGTGTTGAAAGATGTCCTATCTGTTCTGCACTATGAGCTAACCAAAGTAAGGTCTTAACATATTCTGTTAGAGACAAAGAGATGAAGTAAACTCAACCCACTTAAACTCGGGGGCGAGTTCACAAAGAATGGATTGTGGCCGCTTATTGCACCAATGAATTGCACATTATTTACAACCCGCTATGTCCCCCGTCTTAAGGTCCGATTCAAAAAATATATTACAGCGCCAACATGCCCAAGTTAAAAGTTTTGCAGCCTTCTTTTTGTATTGTAGTATAACTGTGCTTGACGCTAATACGTCGGTTGGCAGGGCTGAGAGTCAGCCTGAGCCAGGAGGTCTGGTCACTTCTATCCAAACCTCCCGAAAGCAATTAATTGAGGGGAAGGGGGGAAAACTGTAAGCCAAGGATGTGGGAAAGGAAGGAGAGGGAAGAAATCATTTGTTTATTTTTTTACATAATAACCTTATTTTTCATAAATTTTTTTTCCTCATGTATTTTCAAAAGTGACATTTACTGTAGGGGGGCTTTATATTTTCATTTATTTATTCAAGAGTTTGGGCGGACAGCCTTTATATTCGCTTCAGTTACCACAAACTCTCTGAAGACGCTAATAATTCCACTGTAAATGTGGTTATTAGCCCTGATCTCTGTGAACTGGACTGTTTTTGCAATGAGGCTCATTTGCATTAAAAGGGGCCAATTTTGCACCAAATGTATGCATATAACTAAACATGCAAATAGCATAGGAGCTATTTGCCTGGCTTGGCCAATCAGGGTGTGAGGACGCCCTTTCTTTAGGGCTTAAGAGAGTCGGGGAATTGCACACCCAGGACATTCTGATCCTTCCGTCACTTAATGCACACCTAAGTACAGCAGATAAACAGTTCCTTATTATTGAAGAGGCATTTGTTTATTATTAAAAAGGAGGCATTTTTTTTTATATTGTTAAAGCACTAGTGAGTGTTTCTCCAAGTTAATTATTTTGGAATGAGATGTTTAACAATCACATACTGTATGGGAGTAAGGTTCAAAGTCAACACACTTTTTCAGATGTCCAGTTGCTTTTGGCTACAAAGTGTACCTGACGTGAGAACTTTGAATTGAGAAGCTCCTCTAACAAATGTATTGTATGTATGTATTCAGAGTTATTTTGCAAATTGACTCATGCATATTCCAGTAGATTTCACTGATGATTCAAATGTCACCACAACAAAGCGATACTTATTACAGTCCCAAAATTCTCTTTGTGTCTCTTTTCATGTTCGTATTCAAGCCTAAACTTCAGACGTTGACCTTTTTTTTTAAATCACAGTGTGTAAAAAAAAGACCAGCATTTAGACACAGTATGACTTGCTCTCTCACCTTGCATCTGCTAGCGTTGCCCTGACAATCGCCCACACTGCCACAAAAACAGCAGGAACACCTGAAATTAACAAACAAACAGACAATGAGCTGTGCTGTCCCGATGATGTCATATACTTTGTTTTACCTGATAAATGGTGTAGGTCACATTTCACGTTCCAATATGATTTCCTATATATTCCTGATATTGAGGAAGTAGAGGTAAGTTAATGGTTACATCCTTTTAAGTCACACCACCAGGAACAAGAGTCTGTATGAGCATTAACTCCTTTAGGAGTCCATAAGTGAATTAATGAAAATCCTCTCTTGCCACCCCACAATAAAAATAATTTGGGATGGGGATTAATATTATTACAACAAAAGGCTATTACTCCTGTCCTTGGATCAAACCAGTATTCCATCAGTGTTCATTACATTACATTATAGTTCATTTAGCTGACGCTTTTGTCCAAAGCGACTTACAATAAGTGCAATCAATCTTGAGGATACGACTCTAAACAGCGAGAATCTTGCGAGTACATAAGCTTCAAATAGGTGAAATCATACAAGTGTAGAACAAGAGCTTCAAATAAGCCAAACCAAAGTAAGAGCAACAAAGAGAAACAATAGAATCAAAATTCAACCAATAGCTTCAAATAAGTCAACCAAGTGCAAGAGTACAACAATATATTTTTTAATTTTTTTTTTTTTTATTGACGGAAATGCAGTCGAAACAGGTGTGTTTTCAGTCTGCGACGGAAGCTGTGGGGATTTTCTGCTGACTTGACATCAATGGGGAGCTCATTCCACCATATTCACACTTATTCCATACAACCACCATACAAAGACATCTAAACTTTCAGAAGCTCTTATAAAGTCAAGAAACACTACTTCCTAAAGAATCTTATTCAATTTAACAATTGCGCCATTCATTTCTTTAAGTTGTTTGGGTCGTTTCTGATTCTGCATTTACTCCCCTTTTATTCCATCAATAAAACGTAACTTCTCAACAAATTACAAGCGTAGATTTCATCCGTCTTAATGTATCAACATAGGAACTTATCAAACCTGTTCTCTAGATCAATTCTGAACGGTATTAAGACTACGTTTATAGTTTTATCTCCTAGAGGACCATCCTTGCAAAATGAACGTCGTGCTGTATTGAGAGGGACTTGAAACTAGCGATTTAGCCCATAAACTCATCAGGAAAATGTTTACTGAGGTAATAAATCAAGTGAAAAGTAGGGTCATTTTCTCATAGACTTCTATATAATGGTTTTGGAACCAGTGAAGTCACCCCCTGCTGGCCATTAGAAAGAATGCAGATTTAAGGCACTTGGTATCACCTAAAGCTTCAGCATTGCTGTTGAAGGATAGTTTAGAATGGATGCTTAAGTCTTGGTTTGCACAATGTCATTGGTGTTATGTGTGATATGGGAATGTTGCCTTTTTTCTTCTTACCCCATCCGATGAGGGTGAGGCCCCAGAGGTATTTGGAGTCTGATCGGAAGGCCATGAAGATGAGACTGTGGAGGTAAAGGCCTTCTACCAGGATCCAGTAGTAGTTGGTGGCCAGAAAATAGATGAAGAGCAGCACTGTCACCTTGCAGCCAATCTGATAACAAAACATTAACGCTTATATTACATCCTATTTTTACCTGCTTATTAGTGTGCCTGTGTGGTGACAGCAAAAAACTATTCCTACACCACAAGCAGCTCTACCTGAGTAGATGATCTGATTACATTGTATAGCACCTTGCTGTATAAAAGTGCACAACAATGAGGAAAAGCACACAGAAGTGAAACAGTAAATGCAAAGTTCATGTCGACGGTGAACATCTACTTTTGGCCCACACATTTTACTAACAGACAAACTATTATTTTGTATCATTATATTAATATAACTAAAAATCCTGTTGAATACATGTATTTGCATTTCTATCACCTAACTCTTAAGAAGCGAGGGGATAATGTGTAAAGAAAAACATTTTCAGGTGAGCCTTTTTATCTCAATTCATTTAAATGTTTCACTTGATTTCAGTGCCATCTTATGAAAGATTTTCAAGGGCAAGAATTAAACTACGTGGTTCAGTGCAAATCAAAATAATTGCCACTCTTTCAGATTTGCAAACTTCTTGGTAACCTGGCACAATCATTTATGACTGATATCCATCTGAATTAAACAAGCAATCCTGACCTTTGATGCCAATTACAGATCCCTGGATTTCTGTCTGAACTCAACTAAACATATCAGTCAAAAGCGACATTGTGTTCTCCCTGAATCTGAATGGAAGTGCCATTCTGTTATTTTCAATGAAAGAATTCCCCACAGAACATTTCTTGTGGAGGTGTTGCCTGTAGAGTTTTAATGATGAAATACTATTTGCTACAAAGCAGTCATGGTTCTCTTTTCACTCTCCTTCTGCAAATCTCAGATGCCAAGTTGGTAGATATTTCACACACCCAGGGGATTTTTTAAAAATATATTTACCAAATGTCTCGGTGCTTGATGGCAGATCATCAAAACCAGAAGGTTATTTTGAGGCACTTTGGCTATAATTTGGTAACCGTGTCTCACATGCGGAAAATTGAAGGGCAACTAGTTGTTAATTATGTTGCACAAATTGTTTTTAAAAAGACAGAAAATTGAGAATATTCATTTGATCTGATTTGATCCAGTGCTCACAAATGAGGAGGATGCTCGCGGAAAAAAAGAAGAAGAATCAGGCGTTATTAAATCACTTTTGTTCAGAACCAAAACGAATAACATCTGTTACCTACTTCACTCTCAGTTTTCTAAAACTGGACATGTATGACATGAGACATGCACACTGCTGGATATGCGAGTATAAAAATGACATGTGGGTGGGACGGACTCAAGAGGCTGAAGAGCAGACCCAGCATCTGTTTATCATGCAAACCTCCCATTTTCTTTGGCAAATGACGCTTGAGCCGCAGTAAACTAAAGGCCATACTCGTGTCTGTCACACAAGCTTCATATAAAACTATGAAAACACAAAATTCAGGCGCCAGGTTGAAAATTCACAATATAAAGATGTAATGGAATATAAGGCTCTCAGGCATTCTGCATTGCTTTCCAATATTTATTCTGCTGTAGATCAATTTTTCTCATTTATTGTAATCCCTGCTGAGACAACACGCACGTATACATGATTTACTCTTCCCTCTTCTTTTGTGTCGTATGTTTGGGGAAGTAGCCTCATCAAAATGTGCATGTAGATTCTCGATAATGATACTAAACCCCTGTACTCGCTCTTGACGAAACAGAGATAAGAGATAAGCTTTGCGTCCCTCTTCATCGGAGGTGGAAAACTGAAACTAACAGTAATACAAACTAATCTCATATTTTCATTTCTTTCCAACAGTTGCCATAATGATTCCGTCATAATTGACGGACTAGAATTCCTCCTTTTTGGTTTATCTTATTCTCTTGCTAATTTGTGGCTGCATCAGAGCAGATCTTTTGATCAAAATTATTGCGAGGTACAATCGGTAGGGACATGGTTCATTTTCAATTAAGATATTTATCCAATTAGTTGGACTCTCACTCTGAAATACTCACATTCTGATACCAATGTGCAATTTCATGGAACACACTTATCAACACTGTATGTGCTGTGTGTTTAGAGTTATAATTACACCACTGTAATGGTGCATGCATTGAAATTCTTCAGGTACAGTCGGAGATTAAAGATTTTAATCCTGAGTATATAAGGAAAGATAATTACCTCTGTTGCTTACAGTGTTCAGAACTCGCATTGATGAAATTAAGCAACATTTGAGAAGGGCTATCAACAAGCAAGGGGAATCAATTAGTAAATAAATATATGCTTATTAACCGCCTAAGCCCATGGGTGAATTAACAAATTTGTTATTTGACTACCGGTACATAATAACATTACACAGCCTGACCAAATCTGCACTTTAAAACCCGCGTGGAGACATGTTTGTGAGTTTAAATTCCACTGAGATATTTCTTTAAATAATGTAAGTAAGTAAGTAAGTAAGCAAATGTTCTTACTTATGTTCACTCACAGAGATTTCAAACTTTAAAAACACCACAGATCTTCCAAAGCTGGTAGCTCCTATAAGTAGTAACAGGTTTGCAAGGCCTGTCCAAAGTCAAAGGTTCCATGAAATGAGGCCATTGTTTTCCTAAATTTGGAGGACACAACTGTTGTATGGATTGTGAGATATGACAGTATAAATATAGTGCTTTCTGATGAGTACTGCGGTTGATTAAGTGTCATTTATGAAAGTTATCTTGCTACATAGTGTTCAACATTGTGTTACGTATTAAAATAAAATGCAGACTAAAAGTCTTGACAAAATAACACATTTACACCTCTGATACAAACCTTGAATACAAATACAAAAGCAAAACACTGTTGCCTGCATCAAGGGTTGAGAGGATAAACTAGCAAAAGCCATTATAGCTACGCATATAGCAACCATGTGCAATCTCGAGAATACAGCTAGGACTCAATCATTCAAAAATGTTCTAAAGCAAATTTCTATCGTCTGCACTTAAAGCACTTACCACTTCACTCTTTATTCAGAGTATAGCATACTCTGTTGTTGTTGGCACTGGCAGTGAGAAAAAAAAGAATCAAACAAGTAGAATAGGTACTTACATACTGAGACTTGTCCAGTGGTGCCATGCTAACTGTCTTCAAGTTGTCCAACAGGGCAGAATCAAAGTCCTGCAGTCCAGCACTGGCATGGACGACTTTGTCCTTCACAAAGATGCTGACTGCCCGTAACATGAAGGAAACAAACAGGTGCATGTGGATGTAGTTTCTGGTGCAGTGAAGACGCCTGCCATGAAAAAAATAGCAATCACAAGCGTCATCAACAAATGATTGGGAGCCCGATGAGTTACAATACAAACCGCCAAAACATTTGCGTGGGTGGCTACAAACGAGAAGGTCAATTCACATAAATCCCATTGATTGTGTTTTGTTGAAGAATCCAAAAAAAAAAAAAGTGTCTTGTTTGAGAAACGAGTCCAAGGCTAGTCTTCATGAACTGCTGAGCAGAGATGGGAGAAGAAAAGAAAGCGAGCGCCCTCGGCCAACAAAAGCTTGGATCGAGGGCTGACTTCAATAGTTTGCAGCGAGGGAGCTGCTCTGCTATGTATGAAGCCCTGACCCAGTATTGGATCGTCTGCAAGTGATTTAGCACCAGGTTCTCCACAAACATGCGGTGCGAGATACCCAGCCCTGTCGTGAACGGCTCTACTCGCATACCGAAACCGGTCATCCGGGGCCAACCGAAGACCCGCGACGCTATCGTTACATCTAGGATAAAATGCAGGCATTGTAACAAAAAGCCTCAGTGACCTGCAAAAATCATCAGCTTAGGCTCAGGCTGTCTAAATGTCTATCTTCTTTTAGTTTCTTTTTACATTTGATGCTTCTTTGGAGGTTGCCAAATGAATTTTCCAACGTCTGTCGTCATATTTCACGATGTCATAACCCTTAAAAGTATTTAGGGGGATCTACAGATACAGCCACCTAGAATGTTCCCTCCCTCCCTGATGGTCCCTTGGCAGGTCCGTGAGGGATCCCTGCTGGGGCATCGTCAGGTACTTGGCTGAAAAGAAATCCCCCGCGCATGACGTAGTGAACGCGTGGCGTCTGGTAACTCCCCTGTGGCGCATTATGTGGAAATCAGCTGCTATGGTTTGTCTACCCACCAGGTGGAGCAGTGATGGACACTGACGGCAGTTTTTATCATATTTGACGTGAGGAAATGTGCTTCCCACAGAGCATACTTTTAATGAATATTATCATATCGTGATCATATAATAACCAGGTTATGACTATATTATGCTGAAGCTTTTTTTGTAAAGCACAGGATTCTAATATTTATCATGTAGACGGATATGAATAACCCGATTTCTCTGTGCTCCATTTAACATCATATCCCGAATATGATCAAAACCGGGTTAAGCCCCATAACTATATTCTGCCTTCCTCCTTCTGGATGCGTCTGGTTTTTAAACTTGTGTTTTTGGTGTAAAGCCCTTTGTCCTGCATTCTGAGAATGAAAGGTGCTCTATAAGGAAAGTTCACTCTTTCATTTGTTCATAATCGGATACTCCATACAAACGCATGATTTAAACAGCATGCACGGTACGTGGTTTCAGTGATGGCAGCGTCGATAACCAAATCTCAAAACACATTTTAATGCAGAACTTGAAATATTGCAAGCTGAAGCTGAAATTATCATCATCATATTTGATGATATCATGATATCTAGATGATCAGGTCATGACAATATCATGCTGATATGTTTTTTATATACAGTGTAAGCTATGCGAGGCGGCTGAAGGAGACACATCTCTAGTTACTCCTTTATACTTCTAGACAGCTGTTGCAATGCGTTTATTCTACAGAATTGCATGAAAATAAGAGCAAAGGGGTTGGAAATGAATGATACACACTAAGAAATAACTGTGTGCGCGGCAGCAATGTATCAGAAATGTTTACGGCCAATGAAAAAAAGAAATAGAAAATGTCTTTTCCATCAATGTAGTGTAATGATGAAATCAGCTGAAATGTAGGGAGTGTGAAACATATTTTGGCATGCAAAGTAAAGCCCTTTTAAAAAAAAAAAACGGTCTTGCTATACTTTTCATGATTATTATCACATTGTAGGTTAATGCGATAGAGTTATAGAAATAATAGAGTTGGAGACAATAGTGAAGTTCACACATTAACCGGTTTATTAAAACCCTAAACGGTGCAGAGAAGATGTGAAATCATTTCTCACAGCGAGGCAGACTCTCTTGTTTTCAGTCAGTTGGTCAGCAGTGATACTGAAGCGCATGCCGGCTGTGACACGGAGGTCTACCGGTCTCTTCGTTAGCGTCACAGTGCTTTTTGAAGCTCCTAATGGGCAATCGGCCACATGTATCCAAAGGTATCCCTGCCCCCTCTCAGTGTATAGCTGCTGTAAAGTTGCTGTTTTGTTTTTTTTTTACTTCTGAGGCCGAGCAGACTGCGGGGGTGTTTTTAAAGCTCTGGGTGCAGACAGATCAGTACAGATGGTCGGCAGCGGTGGAAGAAGTACTCGCATCTTTTACTTGATTCAAAATAGCAAACTACTGTTTAAAAATACTCCGTTCAAAGCAAAGTTCTGCATTCAAAATCCGACTCAAGTAAAAGAACGAAAGTATGAGCATCAACATATAAATACACCACGTAAACCTTTTCACTATGGAGAATGGCCCATTTCAAAATAATATATTTATTATTGAGTTAAAATTATAATATGATTAATTTGTTCTTTTGTCACTTTAATGTTGCAGCTGGTTCGCATGGAACTCATTTTAATTACTTTATATACTGGTGGGTGGCTTAATCTATATTAACATATTAGGCCTATATATTGATAAAAATGATCTATAAATGAATTGACAGGGGGTCCACGAAATAATTTGATATAAAGTTGTGTTGTATTATTATAAAGTGCATATCTACGGATAGGGACCATTTGCACCAATAAAACAAGAATATTGTGTGCATTACTCCCCCCCATGTTAGCGTTGGGCTAATAGGAACTCTGATATGATTCAATAAGTTCATTATTTTAAAGTTGAAGTACTTTCTGAAAGTCAGGTTTAGACTGGTAAGTTTAAATTTCAATTACAGGAGAGGGTCAATTACATGAACAGTATAAAGTCTGTCAAGTTGAATCCGAATGCAATATGAATACAAATGACCCTCTGTATTATTTAAGTTGTATTAACATAATACAAAGGTTTATGTTTTTCTGCTTATCACTATGAAACAGGTCTGAAGTATTTAGGTTGAAAAGTTTGAGAATACAAATATTTCAAATGTCTTGTAAAGGCAGGAGGGAGCAGAGGAGCAACCTAAATCAAAAGTCTCTTTTTTTTTAATTAAATCTAATTTCTTTAATGAATATAACTTGTCCGTTTCATCTTCATAAATATATTATCTGGTTATATAAATGTAATTTATTGTGCTGTTAGATTGCTGCTAGCCCGCCCCTTTGTGTGCGCCAAGTGGGAGAGCGAACAGTTTTTTGAATTGAATTGATTGAAGCTGAATATTTCATTAGATAAAAACATGTTGTGAATTTTGGAAATAATTACATCTATCTTTTTTTCAATACATTTTTTACTTGTGGACTTTACGACGCTCTGGAGTTATTGGAAATGTTTGAATCATGCAACTCTGAAACAATCCTACGCGGCCACCACTGGAATCGTATAGTAATATTAATAATATTAATGTAGCCTTATCTTTATCTGCAACTGTGCAGAAATAAAGTGTTTAAAACAAAATGAATAGATTCTCAAAAAAACAAAAAAAAAAAAAGGCACAGCATTCGATGTTGATTTAGAATTCAAATGTTATTGTTATGGATGAAGCTTCAAACTGCACAGCCCTAACAAACACCTAACAGCACTAGTGTTATCGCTGCTAATAATTACTATAAACAATACTCATTACTGCCCATTCAAAGAATGATTACACCACCGTCTTCGTTGTTATAGCATTGTGTCATCCTCAAGGTCAGTTAATTAACAGTAGAATTCATCATTTATTAATGTCGTTAACAAGCGCTGTACTTTTTGCATGAATCTTTCTAAGAGAAGAGAGAAAGAGAAAAAAAAATGTTTCTCTATAATTCATTTTAAAGCCTTTACATCCCTACCATGAACGCAAGTGTGCTGGAGCTAAATAGAGCGTCCTATTGGGTGACGCTCGTTGTTTACAACAACAGGAAAGACGGAGCAGAAAGAAAAGGTGCAGGGGGCTGAGGACGAGCAAGATTCATAAGCTGCTTCATGGTGTCAAACACATAGCAGATATAAGACCTGCGTTTGTCAAAATCTATCTTGATGGCCCTTTGAAAGTTTAGCTGCAACCGATCCAGAAAATGTGTTTGAGGTTTTCCTATTTAAACATGCAGCTCTGATCACTTTCAGGATGTTCCTGTCTGAGATTAGATGCTCTTGACTAACTTAATTTTCTTCTTCCATGTCTCCTAATCAAGCACCAGTTTAGGGACAGTTTATTTTCACGTTGAGTAACTGCAACTCATTAACAGTGACATAGTGTTCATTATGATGGATTATAATTTTATATGGAAGGTAGGAGAGATGCCTCTGAAGGATGTGGGCAACACTGGCGTCGCACCAAAGTTTGATGTTGCCTGGAAAGAAAGTGTCCTGCGATCTCAAATCGCCGTCATTAGTCTCTCCATAGCTGGACACTCACTAGCCCTTCTCGGTTGTCAACACTATACTATATTTACAGTACATCAGCTGTGATTATGCGGAAAACGCTGCTTATTTTTTTGCTGAAAATCCAGTTTTCGGTCCTCATTGGAATCTGTCTCTTTCTGTTTCCTGTCTTTTCGTCCCAGGCGCTAAATAATGAAGCAGGGCCACTTCTGCTAAGTGGGCTTTATACAGTTTCAAGTGGACCGGGATTTCCAAAGGGTTTTTAAAGTGGGACGATTGTACTTACTATAACATGGAGAGCTTTGCCAGTGGAAATACAAGAATATATATATATACACATATATATATATATATATATATATATGTGTATATATATATATATATATACACACATATATATATACACAGTATATATATTTAGTTTTTTTGTTTTCACCAAGACGGCTGTTAGTTTTGCATGAAGAGAATTTGTCTTCTCTTTACTTCTATTCCATTCTCTCTCAGGTGCAAGTGTAAGGAGGTAATACTTGTATTTTTACTCCTTTACAATAATGCTATTTTGCTCCTAATCTCTAAAGTGTTTTATTTTTTTAAATGTATATTATCTTTACTCTTCTTTCACAAAATGGTTGTAAATGTAAATCTACCGGTATTACATTTTTTCACTTCCGGTTATGTACATAAAAGGTGGTTTGGTCACAGGATGCGCGGAGAAGCTGAAAAGCGCAGCTCAGAAGTTTAAAAAAATTTAGTACATTTAAATTTAGTCTTTCACAATACAGGCTATTTGTGGCTATTTCCATGTAAGTGAAGCTGTAGAAATAAGCATGAAATGAGAGAAAACTTGTGTTCCCAGTGACACGTAGCAAATTCATCAGCAGCAACAAGAATTAGTAACTAAACTAGTTCCGAGTCTTGGCATTGGCAAATAAGTTCGTTTTGGTGCAGGACCATTATTTATTCATTAATTATTGTGGTGTTGGATTGATTTTGTGCATTTAAAAAAATAAGTAATTTGTTTCTATCACATCTCAAACAGACAACTAATGACTTTGACATTTTAAATACTGATTACACCTCCGTTTGAAACTGCTGATTACATTGTTTGGTTAATTTACTGCACTTCATGTTCTCAATCAATTGCATATTTAATCAAGATTTCTTTTTATTGTATTTTGGACATTGTATGGATACATACAATAGATATATCCGTGCATAGCATAATTGAGATCCTCTAACCAGCCAGGAATGTCAATATTGGAGGCAAAACTCTGAACTATGCTAAAGGACAACACATTTTTACATCCAGTGCCAACTTTGTACAGTTAATTCAAAAGTGACCATTAATTAAAAGTCTGTGACAGACTGCATACTCTTATCTTTTGTTTTAGATCACTACCTACCTTAGCACTGAAAGGAACATTGTGCTGCATAATTGTTGCTTAAAATGTCAGTGAACTCTCCGGTTAGACCAGAATTTCTTTTGTCAAGTGGGATTTTTAGTCGATTAATATACATGAAAAGAGAGAAAAAAAAATATCTCCATAATGCCTGCAGCAGTGTTGGACAATGGTGTCCACCAACAACATCATTGGCAAAAAAAAAAAAAAAAAAAAAAGCCTGAAGTTTGCTTAGGGCCCATCAAACATTTGGGCCCAGGGGTCTGTGACATGATTGCTCGGGCCTGGTTAGCACGTCAAGACACAGCAGAGGACCGCCTCCTGCCATTATTTCACTGATGTGTTTTGTTGGATACAAAGACAAAACCAGCACACACAACTTTTCTTACCTGAAGTATCCAATGATGAAGATGGCCACCAGCAGAGAGCTGAAGGACACAGCGTAGCCAATGGTATACATGACATACAGCCGCTCAAAGAAGTCTTGCTGTGAACATAGACAGAAATACTTGCGATTCAGTTCATTCTTTAAAAGGGGAAATAGAGTTGCAGGAGAAACACATACATAACTCACAGCTGCGGGGATAGACAGCATGCAGCAATAAGAGCAAGAAAGCCAGCGGTCTAATCATTTTGTATTTGCATTTTAACAGGGCAAGATACTAGAACAGCACTTACACTAAATATTGAAGCTAATACTGATACTTATGCCGCTACGTAGCCTGTACATATGTCATTTTAAAGAATGGATCAGTGCCATTTAAAAAGAATGGATCAGTGACTCATTCCCAGAGCTCTTACCATGTGGATTTATAAAAGTCTTAGCATGGAGGTGGCAGTCTTTAATCCTTAATCTCTGAACGCTTTACAAACTGGAGACGACATCAGGAGTTTAAAGAAAGCACCTGTCCGATCGATGGTTGAAAAGATTCTCTTAGATTTCAGACAGACCCAAAGGAGTCTGAAGATTTAGTATGATACCATGAAGAAAGCTCAATATAGCTCCATCCCTGGTAATATGTATTCACAGAGCGGATGACAGATCCCTCAGGCAATGTGGTTGGATATTAAAAGGAGAAGTTGAAATCAACACAAGAGTAGTTCATATTTATACATGTACACTTCGAAAAGTAGGCAAAGATATTCATATTTTGAGAGCAGACAAAACACAGCTACCTTATAGTTAAAGTTAAATGAATATTTAGTTAAGTCTAGTTCTAGTTGCATGAGGGCCAAAATCCCACCAAAACACAATCTTTTTTTGATGGAAACAAATGGTGAATCAAGTATGAGTCAAGTTATTCAATAAGGGTTCATATGTATGTTTATATGTACATGTATGTATATGTACAGTATAATAAGTGGAAGATGTTTTAAGATGCACTGAGTCCCATGTCTGTTTGGATCTTTGTAGTATTTCTATAAATCACTGCTCACGGCAGATTTCATCTCATAACATCCCTGCTTTCTGCAGACAGCCTTCTTTTTCCTGAAGTGAAGAAAGTAACACGACGGAGGCTTGTCTTTTTTGCCTCAGAGGAGTCACACGGTCTCGGCTCAGATTATAATGAAAAGATTACATCAGCATGAGGATAGGAGTCTACTTCAGCCTCTCCTCGGTACTCTTTGGGCTCTCAAGTGAAGTTGAAGACCATTCAGAACAGGCACTGCACTAGTTAGTTGTTCTGATCCTATATAAGAATAAGAAAAGGCTAATCCTCCTACACAAACCTTTCAGACTTTTGTCTAATGGTGATTTTTTTTTTTCTGTTTACTACTGTAGTTGGAACTCTTGGCCTAGAAACATTTAAAAAAAGAAATAAAACAACCTGAAAAGGGAAGTTCACGCTTCAAACGCACTGCTAACAATGCATTATGCTGCTACTTATTTTACTAAGGTTGTGTTATATTCTTACTTATACTTATTTTGTATTTGCCTCTTTATCTGCACTGTCCCTCTGCTGTTGTAGCGCAGTAAATGTCCCCGCTGTGGGATGAATAAAGGATTTCTTATTCTGATAGGCATGCAGCCTGTGATGAGGAGACAAAGTGGATATTTCTTTGCATTAAGGAGTAATGGGCTAAATAAGGTGGGAGCGACTGTAACAGCTGTTCGTGGGTGGCAATCATATGGTAAGATTAAGGCTGCACAATTTATAGCTGTTAGTTGTTATCGTCATCGCAATATCAACTTGCGCAATAAACACATGGCGAAAGAATGTATTATTGAGTACGAGCAAAAAGCTGCACTTTAAAATGTATCCATCATTCTTTTCATTGATGCCTTTTGTGTTCAGTTCAATGTTCAATTTGTTCGCTAAAAGAACGTTGGCTATCATTTTCTTCCATTTTTTTTATTTTTTTTTTATTCAGCAAGCATTTTATTGTATATTGACGTTATATTGAAAGCAGCAGAAAGGCAGAACATAGTGCACTTTAATATCTGTGACATGACATGAAGCACTCACAGATAGCGAGCATCTGACGTCTGCAATCAAAGAACATTTATTCTGTCGGATTGATCGCAGTCAGTCTCCACACGAGCCCTTAGAGAGTCCTGAGAGATTTACAGCTTTGACTGTTACTGTTTTGTCCTGCATGTCTATTCCACCCACCCGACGGAAAAAACCTTTAGCACCTGTGTGCGCCAGCCTACTAAACTCCATTTTTAGACGCACAGAGCTACTCCCTGAAGCTCCATAGTTTGAAGCGTAAGGGACACTGAGCAAGCTGCCATTTTTTGACGAGTTGGGTGTGATAATGTGTTGGAATAAGATTGTTTAGCGAGCTAACCAACTCGGCTGCTGGCTGAACGTTTTACAGTCATACTCACTCTCCCTTCCTCATCAGTGGGCTGAAGGAAGCGCAGACACTCGGAGTAATTGGTCCATGTTTTGTTCCAGCGGTCGACAAACACCCAGGAACCGTTGACGTCACACTTCCTGTAAGCGTGTCCTGTAAACACAGTGGAAGTATTTCAGTGCTGGTGCACATACATGTGGGTTACCTGGAGTGCCGAGCAGCCCGCAAAACTGTGAAATGAGACAACCCAGTCAGTTTTTTGTGGGCTGTCTACGTCCGAAAACATGGGATTCAACAAGCCATTCAGATGTGGCTCCCCTTCCGTTTTGATAAAAGTAATGTGTTTTTTGAACATTACAACATGCTCAAGTAGAAACCCAAAATACAAGTAGGAACCTGAAAATGAGCATGATATGTCCCCTTTAAAGGACCTGTGCTCCCATGGTAAACCTACACAGGTGATTTTGATTATTTTAGCTAATTAGATCTCTTTTCAGGACTGGTACAGACGGTGCTGATTCCCCTGATAGCTTTGTTGCACCCGTTAGGTGGGGGAAACTACACCTTCATCATCCCTAGAGTTCTTTTTCACAAAAAGCATGTTGACATGTCAGGCTAAGAAAACTCAGGCGTGAATAGTCAAATTAATCATGGCTCAATTCCATTTAGCTGCTTCAGTTTCAGGGTCCTGGTGTTGTGCATGCTGGTTCACTGTCACACTGTCCCATCTTACTGGGACACTAGATTAGAAAAACCTTTGCTTTTCTACAATAAGTCAAAACATCTGTTGTGAAAAAGTCCAGTGTACAGAAAAAATATACGGTGCAAGTGCAAAAACATTTTTTTTTATTTGAATCTTTCAGATAGTTCAGTTAAAAGTAAGTCATTAATAATACTGATATTACAATATGTCCACAGCATAAACAGCCTGAATGTATCTCTATATTTAAAGTTACTTGTAGTTCTCATCGGCAAAAAAAAACTAAAAAAAAACTGTTAACCTTTGTGATTGAAGTCATAGATGTAAGACGGGCAGGGGACCTTGGTAGTCAGCCCAGGGGAGCCATGGGGCCAACAAATAAGACCGTCCCAGTCAGGAGGGCACACCTCATCTACAGCGAGAAGAGCATACGTTAGAGGAGGCCAACAACAATCATCCTCATCAGACTTATAAACCACAGGGTCTGAAAGTTCAAAAGAAGGATTTTAATAGTTTACAATCAACAAATCAAGACTAGGGCGATTAAGATAGTTTTAACTAGAAAGGCAACGCCTTACAATGTATTTGGTGCGAATCTCCCTGAATTACCGTTAAATCTTCCCAGAACCCAATTTTCTTAAATTTGAGATTAATGCTCCCACGATTTGTTCATTAGATGCCAGAAAGGTTAAGAATAATATCGAGAATATGTTCTTTGTTTTAAAAATCAAATGAGCATCTAGATTACATGCCTGAATGGTAATGAAATATTGCTTCATCGTGTACATAGTGAATGAGAAATGAAGTCGTATAAATCCTCTTATTCACGGTATTGTTCTCTAGAAATGAGTATTCTCCCGTAACAAAACACACTCACAGTTAAATATCTTAATATTGCAGGTGAATCTTGGCTCTACACTGATTTTCCTAGTGCACATGTTCCTTTGCCTTTTGCCAACAAAACCTATTAACAGAAACCCAATGTCGGTGGATTGTATTGTACAAGTGTTTACAAAATCAAAAAAACATTAGTGCAGTGACAAATGTGAGAGCCACTTATGGACATTGAAATGGACGCCCCAGAAATAAATGTGCACCTCTGCTGACTCATCTCCTCCCTACTCTAACAACTAAATTACTGTACTTATATATAGAAAGCATTGCAGAGTGCAACTTTCAAAAACAAATGCTCTTTCTATTCAACCAAGTGTCACAATTCACCACCAAACATTATTTCCAGAAGATAAATATGAATGTGTCATTCAAAAATGTTGGTCAGCTTCTGGCTGCCACTGTGATTATCGCATGATGCGTCTTAAAGATTTGTGAACTTAAAACAGTTCAGTTGAAAACAAATTAAAGCTCGCAGTGTAAAGGTAGTCGGTAATTGCAGCTTCGCTGTTAAAGTTCTCAGGCAGAGAAGGCCTGTCAAGCTTTGCATTTAAGCAGTGTGCAAATATTGTAGACATGCTTACAGCCAAGAGGGGAACAGCAGGGCCGTGTTTGTAGTGCTGTTGCTCATCGACTGGGTACAGTTTGTGGTAAATACTGGATTTAACCGTTGGGTTTGCCCCAGCATTGGATGTTCACATGTCGGGTTAATTTTGTCTGTTATTAAAAAAACAAAATGTGGGATTACGGACCATCCAATAAAATCTGCATCCCAAAATAGGCATGTTCATGTGTTCCTAAACCAACTGATAAGAGAGGTTGAGTTTTTAAATGAATGTGCAGATGCACGGGATGATTCGAACGGTGCGTCAGCACAGCAGAGTTTGGGTTTGTTTGCATCACTTAACATTTATGAGTCACAATCAAGTCACAACGTATGCTTATTAGGCTTATTCTGACAAACAGAAAAACAATGAAAGGGGAGCAACTAAACAGTGAGCGTGTAGGTGATGACGGAGGACAGGAGTGGAGGTTTAACCAGCTGAGAACAACACCAGTTGGCTGCCATCCACAGTATTTTAGTTTGTGGAACAGGAAGAGATTGAATGCTGGCATCAGAGTGCGGTGGTCACTTTCCAGAGCTCCTGGCAGGATATGACTGACAGTTTATCGGACCGATAGAAGAGCAGCGCCACGATCTCTGGCCCGACAACACGTATCATTTACAGCAAAAGCACAACAACGAAGAACTATGAATCGCGAACCAAAAACAAGAAATGCAAAACCAAAAGGCATTTCACATTTCTTTGCATTTCACATTGTAGCTCTATGTCGTATTTTAGAATGATGGTCATTTTGGGTTTGCGGACAAATAACGGGTGGCCTCCATAAATATGTGCATGTACCTCCTAAGGTTTGCCCTGAGAAGTTTATGTGACTGAGTAGCGGTATAACAAATGAAGCTGAGGTTACAAATGGGGTTAATCGTGAACTCGGTAGTTTACATTATTTTGCAGGGTCACAGGTTCCAATAGAAAAAGCCGCCTTCACAATTGGCACTTCTACTGTAAACTGTATGTACCATGCTAGATTGGAAAGCTTGCAGGCGTAGCAACAGTAACTAAGGGAGGATGGGGTTTAACAGAGAAAATTGGCAAAATGTAGAGAATTGTGTACCTTTTTTTTTTTTTTTTTTAAGTTAACTTTCTGTGCACGTTTTGTACCTGTGGACTCTGGGTCAATGTTGGAGAGGTTCTGGTAGCACTGCAGTTTGATTTCATAAAGGATGTACATCTGCTCCTGTGCAGACAGAGGGCCATCAAAATCCATCTGTGGAGCACAACAAACAAGATCACATCTGTCACTCTGAATCTTTATGTATGCAAATTATCATTTTCCTTTTTGTTTTGTTTTTTAATAACATTTGGGACATATTTCCGTATTCCATCTGCCAGGTCAACATTTTGTGCTAACCGAGTGGAGGAAAGTCGTGACGACAATAACAATGGCAGAAGGCGGAGAGAAACAACGCTTTGTTCCACATTTTTAATTCTAATTCTATTGTCTGGGTTTCTTTTTTTTATAAGTGAGATTCTGTATATTTTACCATTACAGAGAGGAATATTTGTGAATTCATTTTATCTTTTCTCATATAATCTTAATTAGGCTTCCCTAACCTAGTTCTACTAACATTCAGAGCACCGCTCGGTGTGACCTCACATCATCAAGCCCGCGTTGTCCCGATACTCCTTTCACACAACCGTCATTACATCTTTCCAATCCTTTCTACAGTATTGATCAACAGTTGTTTTTATTTGAGCTCTATTGAAAAATGTTCCTGACTTCAGCTAGGTGGTATTGTTTTGCTTCTGGTCCATTGTTTTCAAAGATACATGTTTCAACAGTAGAAGAATAAAGTCAAAAGCGCTGGGTCACGTGATGGCGTGTCTTTAGCATTTAAACGTTGTTTGTTCACAAACCTGATGTCAGAGTTGAGAGTCATTACTGTCACTTTTTCGGACAGTTGAGAGTCACACGATTTAACGTGTGAACTGCCACGAAATGCTTCGAGGCATCTGTGCGCCAAAGCAATTCCCATAGCAAAAAAACATCTGACAGGTCAATTGAAAGCGGTGCACAGGAGAACGGGAACGTGTGCAGACAGAACTTTATTTCTTTAAGAGACTAAAAGAAAACCCAGTGCCGTCTGTGCTGCTATGTGTGAAACACTGGTTATATAAGAGCAATTTCAAACTTTACTAACTAAACTCCACATACACATTTAGCTACACTGTGTGGTTAATTATAATATTAGATTTGTTTACCAGTGTTGGTATTCCTCCTTGTTTATGTTTGTGTACCCAGAACTATATCACTGAAGCCATAATTAGAATGTCAAAATATTACATGACCTTTCCTCCATTGATGCAGCAATTCCGGAAAAGTGAATAACATGTTTATTTTGACATTTAAAAAACAAATAGGAATTTTCGACAATGTTGGTCGAAAGTAAACCATCCCATTTTGTATTCATTGTTATCATCCCATTTTCAGTGTCAACAGTCAAGCGTCAGTTTGAAAGGATTTTTCCTCAGTATTTTTTCGTTAGGGAACAAGTCAGAGCCAGTACAGGTAGCTCTGATTATACAACTTCCTGGGATGTCCCTGAACTTCTTTTGCAGATCAGCATGTTTTAATGTCAGGACAAAAGAAACCAATCTGCAGACCCATTAATAGAATCATGAGGGGAACATCCAATAAATATAATAAGCTCCACTCCTATCAAACCTATTACAACAGCTAAGTTAATAAGTGATGCCATAGCCCTCACCTTAGCCCTTAAAAACTCAATTAAACAACCATTTTTCATGTAAGGAACACAGCTGAAGTTAGACGTTTGAAAGGAATAAAATGTGCTTTTATGCTACCTTACTGTTAGGTACTATGCTGCGACAAGGCTTTTGACTTACTGCGAGCGGGTCATTATTGAAATAAAAAATATTGAATCAAATGAACCCTGACAGGGTGAGCGGGAAGCCGGACTAAGCTCGTTACAAAAGGAATCCATAATTTGACACAAAATATTGATTTAAAAATGATTGTATTGATTTAAAAAACGATTGTATTGATAAAAAAAAAAAAAAATTAATTGTCATTTCTTCCGCTAAAGAAATAGTCCGCTCGCTGCGTTTGGAGAACTGCATCCATGGCAACGGTGTGTCATTCAGAGCAGCGGTCTGCTATTAGGAAATAACAGAGCAAGGAATGTCTATTTGGCCAATCAGAATCGAGTATTCAGCAAAGATGAGTAGGTCTTTCCCCTTGTGTGAATTCTTAATAACCTCCTTATCAATCAATCAATGGTTACCTTTCGTTAAGATCCACTTCTGCCTTCTCTCCTTTCATTCACATTTTTTTCACGCTGGTAAAAGCTGTTATTTAGCTTAAAATACTGGATCATTAGAATGGAGCAGAAGCGATTACACCCAAAAATACTTTTATTTAGACTAATGGTAAAATATGTCCATGAATCTCATGTGTTATACTCTGGTCTTTCATACCTCAGGGATTTTTTTGTTTGTTTCCAAACATTGGCTTAGTTTTGTTCTAATATTCTGCTCAATTTGTTGCACCTATTTACTCACTATTTACTGGAAGTAGTAGTAATAGTACAGGAGGTAGGAGAGAAGTTAACTGCTGAAATCAGTCAGTTCAAGCTGTAACACTAAACTCATGAGTCTCTCTTGTGGCCGGAAACCAGAAGAGCACATGAGCCGTCCTTTTAATGTCAGGTCAATTAATACCATACATGCCATGAAAATTTAAATAAAGACATCATTATGGATTCATGCCATAAATGTCTCATAACCTGTCAGCCTGACGACAGTGTCAAGTTTACTGAACCGTATGAAAGAATGTTTCTGACAGACTGTTGTTAAGATGATCATTCAGGCACACTGAATGCCTCGCCATTACAAAGATGTGCACGCTTAAAAGTGGGGGTTTCTGAAGGGTCTGCCATTTCCTTCGACTGTTTGTTACAATTAATTATGTCAATAATGTCTCAGAGTTTCATGACAACGGGAACTGCAGTGGCAGGAAAGCTCGGACTAACGCTAGGTTTATGGCTGAATGTGTTAAAGATATTGAAGGCCACTAATCCTTAAATGTTCCACTCTTAGTTTAACACTGAAAAGGTCAACAACAGTGTTCACTTCTTCAAAGAGAGCCAAAGCTATAATCTTCATCCAGCCACTGTCTTTCCCTGACCATTTTTGTAGCCTACATCTAACCACACATGAGACACATGCACATTCCAGTCTCTGGAATCAAAGTTGTGTGCTTTGTACGCCCACCATTCAGCCCCAACCATCTCCCCAAGGTTCCTGAGCTGCACAGGAACGCAACACTTTAATCGCCTGGAGAAAGAAAAAACATAAATGTAGCTGGTAAACATAATCCAGGCAGCAACTACATTTTACATTTCCTCCGAAAACATATACATGTCATATTAAAGAGAAATGGCTGCATCATGAGATAAGATAAGATTGGAGGGGTGGGGGGTGGAAGAGATGACATAATTACAGAGGTGAAATGCAAGCTATTGTTTCTTTGCAGTGATATATGGTGTGTCGTCACACACAACAATGCTGCATGTCTCTTTTCTGCAGCAATTCACTGGTGTAGTCGTCCCAGCATGGACATTACATCTGTTGATCTGTCTAGATTACCCTACAAATCAATGTCGATGTTCACAAGCTGTCTCCATTTACTAAAAATGATGAGGGGGCCACTTCCCACTTTAGTTTTAGTCTTTTAACATAATGAGGAGGTGGTGCGCAAAAAAAAGTATGTGTGTATTGAGTGAACCCCAACATATATTCCAGGCAACTTTTGATTTCCATATTCTGGAAAAAACATTTCTGTCTGAGCACAAGCTTCCATGGTGGTGGTGTGTGGAAAGAAAGCTCTGGTTTGTAATTTAAAGCTGTGTGAGTCAGAATCCGTTTGTTAACGAGACCTATACAACCTCGAGATGTCTGTATTAGTGCAAAATGATTCCCCTGTAATGTGTAGAAAGAACATTCTACCCCTGGTTGTTAAGCTCAATCTGCACGATGGGTCACGTCTGTCACTGAAAAGTACATTTCGAACAGGGACACATAACAACCACGTTGCCTGTTACATTCTATTCTGAACCAGTCACAGGATTATTCACAGGTCAGTGACTAATAACCCAGGCAAGTCTGGGGATTGACTTTACTCAGCCACAGGGCTCATGGCACAGAATGTGAGACAAGTTTGTCAGATGATGGTTATTGATGAAACTCCATAAATTACAAACAGACGTTCTGCAGTGCTGGTGTGACCATCTATAAAAAAAATAAAAAAAATGTCAGGTGTAAAAAAAAAAAAAAGAAAAGAGACAAATGTAGGGACCAAATACACTGTAAAGGCAGCCAGTATAAAGCACAACATATTTGACTCCTGGGTGATGAACACTTCTTTTGTACCTTTTGTATCTAAAGGGGGAAAACCTCAGCAACACTGATATATTAAGGATGGATCAAATAAGCTGGACGGTTTGTAATCGTTACTGCACAGTATGTATCTTATACACAAATCGAAAGCGACTGTTATTATAGGTTAAAAGCGTTCTGCTTAAAAAAAAACTGGATACACAATGTGTCCTTACCTGTGCATTAATGTAGGTCCAGCACGAGAAAAAGTTGAAGACTAATATCCACACTAACAAGTTCATAGTTCGTCGGTCTGCCTTCATGTCCAGCAGTGTAAAGCCATATGAACCACGCGCTCATTTGAAGTCACCCAAAGCTTATGGTCGAGATAAACATCACCTCTCTTCATCATTACTGAGTAAGAGCTTCACATAAAGTTTCGTCGCGCAAGTTCGGTCCAAAAGCTGAGATGCCCAGCGCAGTGTGGAGGATGCAGCGGTGGAATTCATCCGATCACACATTCCACGTGGGGGGGGTTTTCCCACTCAGTACACTCAGTAAGCTTCTCCAAAGTGAGCACCGTGACACAGGTTCCCCCCGCAGAGGAAGAGTCCCGGACGCACGCTGGCACTGGAGATTTCTGCTAGTCTGGGATGTGGCGCGCTCGACCTGGGCGCGCGGGGGAAAAGCCTAAAAGTGAGCCTCACTTCCATTTGTGTCACAGATGTCATGATGAGAAGCCTTGATCTGTCATAAATCCCCTCAGCCTGCGCGCGTTATCTACCACACCACGCAGTGGGACCGGCGCGTGCTGCCTCTACCTTGTACTACGCCACCATATGATGTGTGATCAAGATATTCTCTTCCCCTTAGCGCATTAATTGATGGCATGTTATGGACGGGTGGGGGTGGGGGGAAGCACCCACTGAGATAAGATATATAAAGTATTTAATTTTTTGACCTCGTAATCATACAATTGGCCCATCAAAATACCATGTTTTACTAATAGGCTCTCTGTGTTGGCTCTATAAAACACAGAGAGCTTTCCATAAAGTGCGTGTGTGTGTGTGTGTGTGTGTGCCTGTGCGTGTGCGCGCTCAGCTGCTGAGTGGTTGTGTCTTGTTGAGAAGAGATTGCACACTAAGCATTAAAAAGTAAACTGAAGTGCTGCATTTTCCCTCTGCGCCACCCAGACGTGTATCGGCTCAATGAATGAAGGAATTGTCTGTATTTACGTTGCGCTTTTACAGCGGAGTCATCTCTAATACTCATTGCAAACACACACTCGGACAGGCAATGTTCCTCCGCATCATACATTGCGTGTGCATGGTTTACTTTTCTGGTTCTCCTGTCGTTGAGTCATTGTCTTCTGCTTTGTGTGTAGCAAAGTGAATGTTGATTCTTAAATCATACATGCTTACTGTTTGTGAGTATATCAGTAGAGAAGAAGACGAGAGTGAAAGTGTCAATAAAACAAATAAAAAATGAGATCTAATGATTCTTAATTACAAAAGTTATGAACAGTCAGGATTAGGCATGGTTTTAAATATTAATACCTATTTACAGACTGTAAGAAGCCTGATGCTCCTTTACAATATTTCACTACATGTTTTCAGTAGGGAAGGCAAACTCATTAAAATGTACAATAATTAAGAATTAGAATGTACCAGAAGCCACCAAGTCTGGGCTTTTACGGCCACGATGCACCCGGACTACTTTTTCCCCCATCGGCTGGCTGCTACATATCCTTGTGAAAGTTCCCGATTACTGTACACGGCATACTATACTGTGACCCTGTGTGGCATGTTTAACATGCTTCAACATTGTTCATTTATTGTGCTCCCGTGTTTCATTTGGTATCTTTGAAGAAGAACTTTTGTGATTAAAGGACCAGGGAGTTTTATTAAAGGACACATCAACTTTTATGCTAAGTTGAAGTAGATGGAGCCACGCCAACATAATTATTAACAGTCAGAATCGATCAACACTTTGATCCAATTCTTCACAACATTCCATTCAACTTGCAGTTTAATAGCATCCCGACCATCCGCGTGGTCTTTTAGAGCCCATGGCGCTGAAGGAGCTGTCCATGGTGCCGACAAGCCCGGATAAGGCAGCAGCTCAATGTAAACCATGGAACAGGCGCCTCATTTAGCGCAAATTATTTTTAGGATTTGCTAATCTAGGTGAAAAAGCATGCCTGTTTACCTCCTCTTTAAAACGTCCGTAACTGCTTATAAAGCCTGTTGAGCATGATTCTCTAATTATGTTGCCTAGACTGTAGCACAGCACACACATGGGTAGAGCCTGTCTAATAACTCCTTATTGAAATAATACATTTAGCGCAGGCACCATGGACTCACACTGTGCGGCATCCTGTTCAAGTGGTAACTGTTGACAGCATGCAGCTGCCAAATTGACATTTGTGGGCCATCAATTACCCAGCATGAAATGGGTGAATATGATGGAAAATGAACCACTTTACAACCTCATGTTAGCAGTGTAAAAATAAAGAGCAGAAACAGAAGGAGATGGTGAACTAGACAGAAGAAGAAAAAACAGTACATTTCAAAAATTTCAAAACTTTCTGGATGCATTTTTTTGCAGAAATAGAAAGAGATCCCGGGAGCACACATCCATGCTCATGAAAAAAAAAAAAAACTGTTTGAATAGGCTCTGATTGTTTTTTTGTTCACACCAGCAGCAATAATTGTTCCTCTGCTCAATATTTAGAAAAAGGTCATCCATTTGTATTTTCCCAAGTTCTTTTCAGCATCTCACAAAGGCCTCCTCATAGAAGCGACGGCCTGGGCGGGTTTCAGTTCATCCACCCTGATAACACCTGACGTGTTGAGAAACTAATATAAATCCCATATGTTGAAGCCTCTCTAAAGACTCATTTAGCTCAGACTCAAACTCACCTGTATTGCTTCGTGCCGCTTGCTCTCGCTAGGCAATTACAAATGTATATATCTCTGGTTCTACAAAGGTACTTTGAGCTTTTCTTGAAGTGGTTTGCTCCCCCACTGGTCATTTCTTTCGCTGGTCGTCATGCAGGCATTGACATTTTTTACAGTGTTTCAATGTGCTCAGTGGAGCTGCACAGAAAAAGATTAATAATAGGCAAATTAATCAAATCTCAAATGAATCAGAAGAATTTACTCGCAGATTTGATTGCCAAAAACGCACATAAAATCATATATATGTTTTATTATTATAATAAAATATAGAACTAGTGTTGATATTCTTCTTAGATTCACAGAATCACAGAAATTGTATTCATTCATATGAAGAAAACTGTCATTGAAATTCTATTGCCAGTAATGTAATGTAATGTATTTTAATAATGTTTCACTGCTCTGCTTTTTTAGAAAGGTATATTTATATCAGTGTATCCATCATCTATGTGGTGATGAAATATAGCCTCCAGAAATAGTACATATGTTGCTTGGAGACATTACTTCAATAAAAACGGACTTATTTTACCTATGTACAGATGGCTGCACATAAAAATCAAAAGGACGCAAGTAGACGTGTGTTTTGTTTACAGTAACTTAAACGTCAAAGAAGAAGTATTGACTAACTGCCTTGTATTTTAAAACGATAACCGACTTGAAGGGTGTATCTATCATAGAAAAGTTCTTCAGCAAACTCATGTTTTGCCTCTGATAAATTGGTACTCGAACATGACAGACACCCACAGAGGGCGGCTACTCTGCTGCTTCACTTCTGAGTGCCTGAGCTGAGAGGGGAGCTGATTGAGGCAGCACGCAGTAAGTCCTGCCAGCGTGCTCACATCATAGAGTTTGGGTTGTGAATGACGCCGTAAATGAGCCATTTGTCAACCTGCCAGGTCGGTGAACACTCTCCTGCTTATTCTCACAGTTGTTGAAATCGCCGATTATGTCAACCATCAGAAAGTGTCTATACCAACACGTGCTATGTTTTCAATTTGACCATTATTGTCTAACTCTTTGTCAACCAGCAACAAGCCAGTAAAAAAAAAAAAAAAAAAGTCACAAACACAGCGGCAAGTGTTTGCCCACATATTATACTTATAGTGTGTAAAACAGGTATGTTTTAGTATAAAACCATGATTCTATAGTGTTGCAGAACAAATCAACGTATGAATCATATATAACAAAGACGGATATGAATGTGTGTAAACTTTTTCAAAGACATAAAAATAGTTGAATAATAAAGTTCATTCTGAAAGGGACGTTGAGGGGAGAGTATGTGATTTATGAGTGATAGTGTAAATAAAGGTGTAAAAGGGAAAAAAGAGGTTGCATGAGTTATTATATATATATATATATATATATAA
>CALSCE010010700.1:5458162-5515825 GCA_943593645.1 Bovichtus variegatus
GGATAAATGAGACTTGGATTATGGAAAATGTTTTCTTCACAAATTCAAGGTAACAGACCTTTTACATTGCTTTCCGATTCTGGTTTTACATGGGAAACATTTGATCATAGATTATACTAGGCCACAGTAAATAAAGTAAGCTCAACTCCACTCCCTCCTGAGTCTGATTTTAGCATGAATAACACTTTGACCATTGTGTCTTTCCAGTGTGGGCTTTAATAAGAGCTGAATTAAGTCATTTTTGAACAAGTCTGGCTCTCTGAACATAAACTAAATACAATGACGCTGTTAAAATTATGGAAAGATAATACAGGACAGTGCACCTCACTGTCTCCATGACTACAAAAAGCGCCCAGTCTCACGTGTGCTAGACACTGCCGTGTTATTGTGTTACGCAGCATTCAATTCCAGCATTTATTTTACTTCTCAGCACCCAACATACAGTATATACGGTCAGCCAAAAGCCACCTTAAATGAACACGCAGAAACCTATTCATGCAATATTGCTAGTACTGAACCTCTTACAATTGCAATAATCAAGACACTCATCAGAAGAGCTGCACATGCACTACACTGTAGAAATCGATATTTAATCAATATAATATAGCAAAAGGCAAAGGGAGGGCGGCCCTCCCCTCCCTCTGTGCAAGTCTTTTCTGAGCATTAGGACGCCTCTCCCTATGGAGGTGAAAAGATAAGGGTGCAGCTCTTGCTGTGTGTGCCCTGCAATGTTACTATACAGGACACACTCACAGGCAGAAGAGACGTTGAAAGCATGGATTAGTGTTTCACTCTAAGTGTAGCTGTGACCCAACTGCATACTAGCTCTCACTATGTTTATGTTACATCTACAATGTGGGAGAAAAAGTGAAAAAGTATAAAGACTTGTTGCCTGTACTGCAAAGTACCAAGACATGTCACATCCACGGACAACGGTCCGTGTGGAGAGCAAAAGAGGTGAAATGCATTGGCTTGTGTACTGGCTACGTGTGGAACGATCTGGTCGTGGACGTCGTCTCTCAACTCCAGCTCTATTGTCGCATGTCAAGTTGCTAATTGGACTGTAACCGTGAGCAGCACGTCGAAGAGGAAGTCTCGGCGGATATCTGCTGGCTACACCGAGAAATATTGTCCGTTGCCCCCAGAGGCTAATTGTTGTATAAATAGCTGATTGGTTGCGAGATTGACATTAAACTGAAAAGTGCTGGACTGTTGCGAGAGCTCACTGTTTCAAAATGTTGATAGGAGAAGGCTTACTTTGCCTCTAATGTGGTGAATATCTTGACGCACCAGGAAGAACTAACACAACTATTCGGTTGGTGTTCAGCCGGTGGCGTGTCAGGACGTGTGATGTCATCGATCAGATTGCGGCACTAAAGCACATCAACATCAACTGAAGTGATTTGGGCCTTAAGGCAGGTGCCGCAGTATTAGCTACTCGTGAGGTCCCGGCTTACTTCAGTTGACACTTTGCTTTACATGACGCTTATTACCAAGTGAATGTGGTAAATCAAATTACCACAAACTAACAGGTTGGTTTCTGGAGCTTTGGGCAAAGCATCATTTCCTGCCTCGCCTTCAGGTGTCTGCTGTGTGAGCTGTATTTGATGGGTATATGAAGGCAACAGGATGCTCACACAAAGCCCAGGAGAGGGATCAGCAGGGGGTCGATGGGGGCCAACAGGTCATTTTCTCTTGGTAAATTAATCCGACTATTTTTCTACAGTTCACTGGTCCATTGTGTGTGTCTGCCGGACTGCCTGTGTGCTTTTGAAATGACTAACACCGTCACACTTTGTCCGTCTGTCCCTCCTCTCCGGCCACATTTCCAGATCCCCAAATCAAACCATTTCCCAACCTTCCACCAGTCGCATCCATCTACACTCCTGTTCCCCCTTATGTCTTCAGCTCTGCAGTCTATGACCTGTCTGTTTCCCACACACTCCTTGCCAGTTAAAATGTCTGTGTTGTATGCTCGATGTGTGCTTTGGCTTTTCAAACTTCATGTGACCTGAACCTGAACTTCAACCTGGAACTGTATCTTCCTGACCTTCTGCCTGATTCACGGATTTATGATTCTCTTCTTTACCCTTTTTGTATTGGTTTGCCTGTTTGGACTGCCTTCCTGGTTTCGCCCTACGTACCTTTCTGTTTTTCCGAAAAAGCCCCGAACAATATGAGTCTGTGTAGTAGTCTGCATTTGGCTCCTATCCCCTGACACCCTGCTTAATCCAGCTGTGACAAACACCTTAACTGACAGTTAAAGAAAATGTATATGCATTTTATTTATATTATTATTTTATCATGAACTGTCACTTTCAGTTTATTTACTACATGGCCATGGATAACAGCAGTTGTAGATTTCAGTGTTTACGCACACACACACACGCACGCACACACACACACACACACTCACACTCACACACACACACACACACACACACACACACACACACACACTAAATAATAATAAATAATGATAATAAAATAAAATCAGACAGTATCCATAGATAACAAACATCTTATCTTGTAAATGTGTTCCGAATATATTCCGATAAACAAACTGCATATATATAGTGAGAAAAATAACTAAAAAATGAACTTTTTCATATCCTCTTAAAACCACACACAGACATCTGTAAAAAAAAAAATAAATAAATAAAACACACTGACACAACCACAACTAAGCAATTTTATTAAGTTGCTCCTGTGTACTATATGTGAAAGCTATTTCAGTGTGATGAGTGAAAGTTACATCAGTATACAACTGTGTGGGATGACAATTCATCCCTGAAGAAAATGTTGGTAAATTATGAAATCACGTTTGTATCGAGTGTGCAAATATATTCCTTCACACGTCTACTTTGATCGTGGGCAGCACCTCTCCAACACTGGTGTGTGTGTCCCTCCTCTCTCTCATCATGGGTTTTTTGCAAGGGCCATTAGCTTTTGAAGCCAGCAATTATGTATACAAGAAACTGAAACTTAATTTTCTACACCGGGAAAGTGTGGTAAAAATGATATTACAGAATGCATTTACTCTGCTAGCTGCAGAAAAAAACCTATGACAGAATGAGCGACGTTTTATATAAATACTTAGAAAAGTGAAAATGAATACCTGGATGCCATAATTAGGCTGTCGAGAGTTCATTTTAACACAATAAAGACCCCAATTAATAGCTCATGATTTTTCACACATAAAATGACTTGGACTATGCCAAAAATCGAGGTTAGGTCAAATAATTAACCCACAGTTAATGTATGAATTTATGCTTAAGACACAGTCACGGAGAATACAAATTTTGACTTTGCAGGTAATGAGACATTTCACATGACAGACTATGCAGGAGGTGGATGAGGACATACTCGCTCGAAATGCTCCCATCTCATTTCAATGAGGGGGCGTTTGTGTGGAGACCTTTAAGTTACGAGTGGGGAAATTTCATTCGACTTGGTATCTTTCCATCTTTCGTCAAACTGTAGAATCCTGGAGTACATGTTTTATAGTTTTCAATACGCAGCTCTCATATACCAGACATCTGGTTTTCATCAGCTGAGTTGGACGTTAATTAGAGTTGTCTTGGGAACATTTTTACATCTTTATAACAACACCTGGCACTTACATAGTCTCAGTCTGTCCAGTCTGCAACAGTTTCTCAGACATCAGATGAAAGGCATCATTCCTTAGACCACCACTAGACTTCAATTGTTACGGTGTCTTAAACTACCTCAGCTACCTTTTTTATGTCCTTAAATGGACACCATAATGCTGCTGTTCATTGGTTTTTATTATAGTTCTATATTATAGACTATATTATAGTTTATAGTCAGATTTGCCTAACACACTTTAAAGCTGGGGTATGCAGTTTATTCTGGGAATCATTGGGCAAAAATAACCTTTCAGCATATTGTAATTCAACTTCCTCTTGGCTCTGTTTTCAGGCTTTAGAAATCTAGCTTGTGACGGGACACTTTAGCTAATCACAGGTCATTTTAGACAGTGATTGTACTATTGGCTGTTCTACAGATGCAGATGTTGGCACATCCCTTCAGATGGTGAAAGCTTGATTCAACAGTGGATATCCTGCATGGAAAAGCTGCTATTTCAGCATTGGCAACAACAGTCTGCACTGCAAAGCGACCAGAGAGTCGGACAATATCAGCGAAGCGCTTCAGAGATGGAGGTGAAATGTTACTAATAGTTTAGCCTTCTGCTAACCGTAGCCACCGTCGTGGCAGCTCACGGCTACGGTTAGCAGAAGGATAAACTATTGGTAACTTTTTCTCTATCTTTCAACGCTTAGCCTTCTGCGTGACCCCACCGCTGCTGCACAGCATGCCATGGCCTCCGTTTCGGCCTAGCCTGTGTGTGTGTGTGCCTGTGTGTGTGTGTGTGGTTGCAGGAGTGGAGACAGGTGTGAGGGAGCCAGGCTATCAACTCTACTATAAAGCACAACCGCTCCGTCTGTAGTTCTGTTCCTAACCCCTGTTCTCCTTGTGCCTGCTGTTTCCTCCAGCCTGACTCCTGGCTTTCCCCCCGTGCCCGTCTGCTAGCTCTCCAGCCTGCTCGGCGCCCCCCTGGCTTCAGCCCTAAACCCCATCCTACCTCCGCCCTGTCCATATCTCGGCTCCACTCGGCAGATCGTTGTATCATTAAACACGATAACTTTGCCCAACTCTTTGCCTCCAGCCTCTATTAGCAACATCAAACGTTTCGCGACACTTTCTCTCCATCTCTAAAATGCTTCATAGATTGTGTAGCTAGCTACAGCCTTGAATCCCAGTATGTCATCTCAAACTAGTATGAGTAGAGGTTGCTGTATGAAGTGTTTGCACATGTCCAAGCTCATCTGGTGGGAGGGGTTTAGGACAGAGAGGGGAGAGCTGCAGGTACGTTTTTTTTGTTGCCTTTTCTAGAAAACTGCCTTCCCCGGGGTACTGCTTGAATTACGATACGCTGAAAGGTTGTTATGGAATTTTTGTCCAATGACACCAAAAAATAAACAGCCTTCCCTGTCTTTAAGGCCCAATATTTGGAAAAGTCTCAAAATATTTTTGCGATGAAAGGCAACAGACTTAGCAAAAGCATGTACCGCTTCTTCAAATCAGAGGTTTCATTTCATTAGCCTTCAGGTTTGTTATTTCTCTGGCATGGATCCTTGTTTTTACTTTACATTTGTCAAATTAAAATCCAAGTCAAATAATTAACCACCCTCAAAGCATCTCCACAATTTACTTTAATACCAAGAAAATCCGATGATGAATGAATTTTTTTTCGTTTTTCGCTTGGATTCTTTGCTTTGGACGAGAATTTAAGATCTTGGATCGTTATGTTCCCACAGGTCTTCAGGGGCCACATTTCTCATCACACTGCCTGTCTGCAAGAAGTGGCACCAAAAAAGTCATCACACAGAATCTCCAGTATCTGACAGACCATTTACCCCCGATCATCTATCTTGTGTAGAGCTTCTTGCTTATAAAAAAGGAGCAGCATGCCACTACTGGCTCCCTATTGTGATCAAGGATTAGAAGGTGCATTAAATGACTGTGTGGGTATTACTGCTGGCTGATGAAAACCTTGATACGGCTTCCACAAAGGTTTGTAGCACACCATGACATAGCCTAGTATAGGAACAAAAAGGGATAGAAAATATTTTTCTACATGGTTGTGATTTTTCTGTAAGATTGTGTCTCAAACCTTTAAAATACATGTTAGTAATCTTTAATATTTGGCTTGAAATAAGATTAGAAAATATAGTACATTTTGGGGAACGTTTTGAAACAATCACAGTATAAAAAATGTTTAAAATGAAAATCTGATCCCACTAGAAAATACATAAATACCTTAAGTGGATGTACAAAAAAAAAAAGTGTTGGTGCAGACATACGTCACAAGAAAGGTTCAAACTTCCCTTAAAGAATTGCATGAGAAGTATTAAGTCGTACATCCTTGAAGTACAGTACTATAACTATAAAGTGTGTCATAAATATATGAAACTAAGCAACACAAAGAAAACCAGAAATGTTACCAGATTGGTGGGCCAACATAAATATGCCTGTACTGTTTTATGTGCTGATTTCACATAAAATTCTGCATTCACACGCGCATGCATCCACATAAACTCACAAACACTTCGTGCTGAGTACAATGAGGCAACCCGCAAGAGCCTACGAGAAACGCTTTATGAGTTATGAAAGGGCCGGGGCTTACGTGAAGGGGGCAGGTAAATCGTCACTAATGAATTTGACCTCCGTGCCAAATTTCAGCCTCCGGGGGGGGAAAACTGTGGGGAAATTTCTGTTGACGGACCAACAGAGTGACCTAAAGAGCTGCTAGTCGCAGGTAAAAAAGAATCCCCTTCGGTTTCTGCACTAATACTTCTGACATTCCCTTAAGACTCAGCTGCCCTTTGTGTTTAAGGCTACTTAGCAAATGCTAGCATGTTAACACACTAAACTAAGATGGTGAAGCCACTTAGCATCAGCACGTTATAATTTAAAAGTCATTCTGAGCATGTTGACGTGCTGATGCTACATCAAAGCACTGCTGTGCCCCTCAGTACAGCCTCAAAGAGCTGCTAGCGTGGCTGTACAGGATTGATTTGTGAGCACAAAGACCACAAAACCAATTCATTAAACGCTGAACAGAGAGTTACTTTCACAACTACTACCGCTGCATCTGCACTCGCCTAATCCAAAGAAAACACACACGTGAAAGGGAACAATTTGAAAGGCTGTAAATGAATAGGCTGAGCATAGAGGTTATGATGACATTTGGCAAACATAAGAAATGATTGTTAATTGAAGTTAGAAGTTACTGAGAACACCAGGGTTTAGGTTATTTGACGTGATGGAGGATTTGGGAGAATGCTAGCATGGGCCCCGGGGGACCTTCCCGTTGGAGTCAGATGAGCCAGTAGGTCTGGATGAAGGAGTCTTCTTCAACGGATGAAGAAATGGAGTCTTTTGGCAGGGATTTTTGGGAGCATACAGGACAGCTGTGCGGACAGATTTGGAAATCTGAGGATATGAAAAGCTGAAAACATGGCATGACTCAACATAAAGATGAATGTGTACCTGAATGTATTCATTTTTCTCCAACTGTAAAGGGTCTTTTAGTCCACAAAAGTCAGTTTGTTGTTCTCAGTCTCTGTTGCTGCACACATGGCGGCAGGTCAGGGCCGTGACCTGTCAGTGTGCTCCCGTTTGGAAATACAGCTATGTTTTGGTCAGGCTCTGAATTACCCTTCTAATAACACAACTTGAATACATCCTTTAATAAACCCTTCCTGCCAGGTAAACACATAATGAGTCAGTGAGACAACATATATTTTGTTTACCTTCTTTTTCCCAATATTTCTTGCATCTTTTCTATCTGTTCTCTCTCCCTCGTTACAATAGTTTTTTGCTATTTTCTCAGTGTTTCTTTGATTAAAGGGATAGTTTTAATGTTTTGTAGCGGGGTTGCATGAGGTACTTATATTATATAGATGGCAGTCGGCATTCCCCCACGTTTGGAGAAGCGGACAGGACTATCAGGAGAGAAGCGGAGCAATGTGCTGCTGTGGATGGAAAAGGTATTTTAGCCACCTAAAAAAAGGCCCACCCAAAACAACTCAATATCAGTTTTAAGCGTGCACTATATTTACAATATCGCCGTCGGACAGCCCTTACTGCTCGATGCTCTCTTAATCCACCAGACTCCATTGACAAAACCAGTCATTTTACCTCGCAGGACACGGGAGTTGCTGGTCGACCGCTGCCTCCATCGATTAGCTTGTTTGTGTTATTGTGTGACTTCAGTGTTTTAAAGGGTTATTTCGCATCATAATAACCCCCTGTGTTCTGCTCGGTAAAATTCCTATCACTCACCTTTTTTTTTTTCGGTGGCTAAAATGTGTTTTGCTGCTGCCCCCGTCCACAGCAGTAAATTGCTTTAGTTTCCGTGCAGGTACTCCTATCCGCTTCTCCTCATCTTCACTACACTGACTATGGATAAGTATCTCATACAACTCCACTTCAAAATATCCAAACTATCCCTTTAGGGATCCAAGTTTGATTTTTAGATCAATTCCTGAGTGACAGTTACGAGGTCTGGACTTCCATCTTTAAGCCGTCTCTCTTGTCACCGCTTTTCTCTCTTGCCTGCTCCCTTTTTCTATCTATCTATCTATCTATCTATCTGTCATCTCACTGCTGCCCTGTAATCCCAAGAGAAGATTTGATAAAAACCCTTAACCTCTTAAGGATTTTTGCCTTTATCACGCCTGCCTGTCTTTCTCTCATTATGACTGTGTGTTTATCTGCTTCTCTTCTTTTGTCCGTCTGCCTGCATCGCCACCAGCATCACATAGCTTCACTCAATCTTTGTGTTTTTCCTCACCCCTCTGCCAGATTGGAGTGATTTTCCGAAGACCTAACCACCTAAAGCCACAAGTTACATCTGCAATTACTGTGTTTTTTTGTATTGACGCTAATAAAGCTGAAATTAAATGTGACAGTGTGAGAGCTATAAACAATGGAACAAACAGCTGGTGGGATTCCACTTTTTTCGAAGCAGCTGCGATCATATTTCGCTTTATTTTTGCAGATTCAAATAGCTGTTGAATCCGATTCAAAACTTTTATGCTGTTTCAATCTGCACATTAAACCAAGTCTGTCTAAGTTCACTCAGGTAGAAGTTTAGACTTTTTACTTCAAATGTGAGGTCATCTTCATAACAACTTCCCTCTGCCTCAGCACATTTCTGCTTCAACACACCCTTAATCCATATAATCACACATGTGCGCACACTTACATGTAGAGGCTGATGAATGCACTGTTGAGCTGCATAAACATTGTACTGTATGACTCTAAAATTCTACGAAACGGAGACACAAATCCCTTGAAATGCTATAAAAAATAAAAAGCAGACTGGCCGTAGCAATAGATGAGCATACAGCTGTCCTCAGTGGCGAGGTTCTGCTCCCGAAAATGCATCCCGAAACGAGTCCAGGCGGGTCGTCAGAGATAGTGCAAGAGCACAATGAAAAAAAAGAAAAAAAAAAAAAAGTATAAGGACCAAACCCCGCCAGCTACATTATCAGATGGATGTCAATGGTATTTCCAGCACATGGTACGAAGGAAGTATGATTAAATAGAAACCTTATTTGGCTTGCTATATCATAAGAAATGGGAGAAGCAGGTGTCTGCAATGGGGAGGGAGAGATTGAATAAAACACGTGAGTTGTGTGCCATGTGTGAGATGAATACACTGAGAGCCATGTAATTAGAAGGGCTGTAAGAGATTGTAGGCGTCGTGAGCTTTTCCAGACAAAATCCACTGATTTCACATGACATACTATTAGATTACTATTAGATGAGCGGCGGCAGCAAGGTTGCCATGCGTGGTCGGCGAGGAACACGCCATTTTCATAAAGCGTTTAGCAGCGTTTCTCAAATGAGGATACTAGTACCCATAGGGGAGCTCGGGAGTACTGAAAGGGGTTCGTGAGATAATTTTTTATATTTAAATTAAAAAATATCTAATTTATGCAATGTTCCTTTAAATAATTATATTATAATATGTTAAATAAACATATGGCAATGTAAGTTTGATAAATAAACATTTTATATTGCAATATTCCACGGCCGCAACTAACGTGGTCACGTTCGCGAAAAAAGGTCGAAAGCCAGCTTTGATGATGGATGACAGACGAATTCAGAACATGGATTTGTGGTTGAAGCGTAGCGGCAATACAGCTGAAAACACCGAAAAAGAAGCTCAAGTTTCTCACAACACTCTCAGTGCAGACTACGATGCCGTCTTACTGTTATTGCAAAAAATGGGTTTGGCATGAATTTATTGATTTTGAAACATTTGAAATGTAGCATTTAAGTGTTTTTCAGTTACAAAGTTTAATAAATCAGATACTGATGGTGCAGTGTTGTATTGTGCCTATTTATAATTGGCTTTGTTTCCCTAGTGGGTACATTATTTAAAAAAAAGTTTGGCCTAAAGCATGCCAGTCAGTTTATTCCCTTTTCTCCTTCAACAGCAGCTGTGTGTTTTTCCCTTAAGCTTATTTCCATTTAAATGAGTTGTTTTTATTAAAAAAACAAAACTATTGCACAAACTATTCACATTTTGTATCAATAATTGAAATTGTTGGCTTTCCTTTCAGAAAATGGATTGTATTAAGCAAGCTGTTCGGCATATGAAGCAAGCTTTGGTACATCTCTTATGTTTATGGATCTTCTCTTATGATTTGACTGCATACTTATGGTTGTTGATTTCAACATCCATGTAGACAATCGCACACAAGGTCACACTCTTGACCTAGTTATCACAACACGGCTCAATATTTTGAGCGTTGTGGTTACTGGCGATCACTCTTGTGTCTCCTTTGAAATGAATATCTAAAAAAGGTGCAAACGCAGATAAACACAGAACACAAGCTGTTCACTCAGCTTTACTCCTCCACTTTGTTTCAACTGTTTATGATAAGGTGGATCATTTATGCTCTAAAACTACAAATCTCATTGATGCTCTCGCCCCCGCTACAGACAAAGTCATCTCTGGTGAAAAAGAAAAAAAAGCACCATGCGAAAACACACTTGTGAAGCTTCAAAAGAGAGAATGTCGAAAAGCGGAACGCAGATAGACAAAATCAAATCTCCATATCCATTCTGAGATTTTTAAAGATTTAACTTTTTAACTTTGAACTAAGAAATGCAAGTCAATAACACGCTTTCCTCATTTACTCCCCCCGCCCCATAACCCCTCTCTACTAAATCATGCAACAACTTTGCCACTTTTTTTTCTTTTTCTTTTTTTTCTTAAATCAGACGAGCTGTCAGGGCCTGTGTCAGTCAAAGGGTGCATGTCATCCATGTTTCCTCTTCAAATCCAATTCTATCCACATGACACAATTTGATCCCATCAGCCTGAGGGAGATTGTGTTACGTTTAAGTTCTTCCTTCTGATGCCTTAATATTCCTCCCACAAGCTTCTTAGAACCAGAACCAAACATGCAGAAGCAGATTTTAGTTTCTCTCCTCCGCAGATCTGGAATAAACTTCTAGAACACCTAAAGTCCGCCCCACCCAGAGTTCTTTTAAAAAGAGGCTTAAAACCTTCCTGTTTACCATGGTTTTCTTTCTGAGAGGATAAGTTATTAGCAAAGTGCTGCCCCCTAGTGGTAAGACTGCCAAATAGCACTCAGAGATAGCACAGAAACTTTAAAGTATAGAAAAAATGTTAAATTTATGTCTACATCCTGGTGCATCTTTTGATAGAAAATGTGCCATTTTTCAAAAGGACTCCGGTTTTGCTGTAGGCAACTTTCCTGACCAAGTAACGGTGAAGATGAAGCACAGATCTTTCAGCTAATTCACATGGAAGTACGAAACTCTGAAGACTGTTTTCCTTGATTCCCCACCGGAGGTTAAGTTATATCCCATCTTTTGAATCACCGTGAACAACATCCTGCACCTCGTTTCATGTAGAGTACCTCTTCTTACCAATTTCACTGAAAGAACATGAATGTAAATCAATAACAGAGACGCAGCATCCGTTTTGTGTGCCGGCCTGCCTCATGTCCCCCGGGGGTTGAAATCAATGAGGCAAAATGGATCTTTCAGCTTCTCAGTGTTGAAATCAATGTACCTTGACGGCCCTGAAGATTAATGAAGGGGAGCTTCTGCTGAACAAGCAAGACTCAAAACACGTGTAGCCATGTTCACCAGGGCTGTAGTTCAAGGGCCATTCAGCAGTGAGTTAGTGCCTGTCTCTGCATTTTAATATCGGAGACCCACCTACCAGCCAATAGAGGGGGAGAGGGAGGAGAAAAAAAAAAAAAAAAAGCAGTCAGACATGTAAATTCACAATACTTGCATTTCTTTATTGAAATATAATCGACCCCTGAGGCTAGATAAAAAAAGGCCACAGTTTGTTTGTGCCTCGTCTAGCTCCTCAGTCTGACACAGCCAGTTAGAACACAACAGACCTGTCCAAAAACACACATTACAAAACCGGTGTGACAACCATAAATGTTTTTGTTTTTTTTGTAATCCAAACCTAAAGTTTTCACGGCCGTTACCGCCACATACTGACAACGTTTCAGGACACGCACACACACACACACACACGACTCAAATCAATTGCATAACTCCAACAATACTTGGTGTCTTATTTGAAAAAGAATGCTACCTCTCCAATTAATGAAACAAACGTGCTCAATTTAGCTCACATAATCCAGGGTCCAATAATTGATACGTTCCATTTCACTTTCGGCATTTTGTATTTGGTCTGCCTGAAATGTGAAGACGGTGCAATAAATCAGCAGGTTTCTTTGTACCAGCCACAATGATTCATCTAAGAAAGATAACCTTCTAATTTCACACTGTATTTTGGACCTCAAACCAAAAAGTTAAATTAGTCAACTAGAAGACACCCAGTCCGCTTTAAGGAACTGTGCGACATTTTTGGAAATATGCTTATTCACTTTCATGCCGAGAGTTAGAGGCTCTCGTATCTGTACACTAAATATGAAGCTAGCCTGCATGCCGGTAAACGGGCTTAGCTTAGCATAAATAGGCTACTGGAAACCAGGGAAAACAGCTAGCCTGGCCTTTTCGAACGGTAAGAAATATTCCGGCACATAAAGCCACAATTTGTAGAGATTAAACTAATTATAATATACTCGTGAGCTTTAGTGTTGCTGGCTGGCTGATTTTGTTACCTACAAAAAGAGGTCCGACTAACCGTTTCCCTCTGTTTCCAGTCTTTCTTAGTCTAAGCTAAGCTAAGCTAAGCTAACGACAGCTGGCTGTATCTTAAACTTTAATGTACAGATACTGAAACCCTCCTTTAAAATATTTCACATTTAACAAAAAAAAAATAAACATTTCAAAGTTACAAATTGGACGACAAACTTTCCTTATTTTGACCCTTGTGTGATTACATTTTCTCTTGCGAGGCCATCCACATGAGCTCCAGTAAAGAAGAGGTCCTTATGTTTTTCCAGCTCAGGACCAAACTGTGTCTTCATCTTGGTCCACGACACATTACAAGTCTCTTCATATGGGGGCTCAAAGGCAAAAGGCCTACGACCCATTGAGAGTCCCAAAGAAAAGGAAGAAAAAAAAAAAAAGGGGGGGGGGGGGGTGAGTTTAGCTTTTTGTCCAGGTCTGGGACACGCTGAGGTAACATAGACAGTAATAAATTATTCAGTTGTTTAAAAAACACTTTGCAAGAATCATATCAATAATACAAAATGGTATCAAACATACATGATGCAACATTTTCATTAAACACATTCAGTTTTTTTTGTTTTTCTTTTTCACCTCCCCAACGTTCCAGAGTCTGTTGCTTCATTGCTCAATGATCAGTACTTCAATGTTTTCTGTCCTTCTCTGGAAACTCTTTGTGAAGTCCCTTTAACAGTAGATGTAGATTAATACCGATTTCCTTTCTTTTGCCGAGGTTGATTTTCTACTTTCATGCTGAGGTGAATTTGTATGCCATTCAATAACTGAGGGTTTCTTTTTTTGTTTTTTTTTTCTCCATACTCAACCTCCTTATTTTAAAACTAAGAAACATGGAACTTTTCGTTCAATACCTTTCCAATGATTAAATTCCAATTGATTTAATCTCTGTCACAATCATCACAAAAAGGCAACAGGCATACACACAGGCACACAGGGCTACAACACTAATTGCCTATTTGCTTGTTTTGTTATTCGATTTTACATTCAAATCGTTTTTTTTTTTCACCGTGCCTCTCTTTTTCACTTACAGGTTTTGAACAGAAAACAACATGCCAATAGGAAAAGTCAGAAATTGTATTAAAAGTGCAAAAATGTATTTCCTTCAAGAGACGGTATTCATCCAGACAAAAAAAAAAAGTTGTCCACCGTAACTTTAGTGCGTTAACAGTACAAGCCATTTCATAGGTTATTAAATTGTACATTCCTATCCACCTCAGGACGACAGACATGGAAATACTGAATGTCTTGTTGCTTCGAGTGTGTGGTTTTCTTACAACTGAACTTAGCTAGGTTAACATGGCTTTCAGCCCCGGGAGCATCACACTGCCTGATGTATTCCCAGGGCTACAGTATGCATGTGTCCCCAAACTAAAAAAAGGAGTGTTCTCCTCTGCTGAGCATGATTCATTGTCCTGAATTCAGCGGTGCGGTCTGAAAAGCCCCCTAGATTGAAATAAAGTGACATCACATTATTTTGGTTAGTGGCCAGTGCAAATCAGCTTCTCCAGCCTGCTTCAGATCTGAAACGCGAAGCTCTCATTACCCATTGTCTATTCTATTTCATTAAGAATTGCCTACAGATCTTTTTTTAAAACAGCATTGAATTTGTTTACATTGCCACCTATGATTAGATTTTTTTATATCACAAATATACTTGTAATTTCTATATATATATATTTATTTATTTTTTTTAGATACAAAAACATGGAAAGTAACTTTTTTTTTTTTTTTTTTTTTTTTTTTAAGACTACAAAAAATATCCGGGCTATTGTCCATACAGTACTGACGAAGACTGCACTCTTCGTGCCATTGACGATGACAGAAGAGGCAACCTAAATAAACCATAATTATTTTTCATATTTGCTGTAAAGTGGCTCTGATATACTGCGTGTCTGTATGATGAGAAAATAATCCATTTATAAGTCTGTAAACATGGCCGCTGACACATCAGTGTTGGTATAAACCCTGGTATGTTTACGTTAAAGTGTAACCACATACACCGACCAATCTCACTCTCCTTTACAATTACAATATTTAAACATTAAATTCAACGAGCTGATATGACCATAGCGCTCACCTGTCGACCGATATGACACATTTTCTCAGCGTCACCTTCCTCTCGCTTGCTACGACACGTCCTTCCGTCCTCTCTGAACTCACTTTTCAAAACCAGAGCATCACATGAGCACGAAGTTCACGGCACACTCGCGGAACTCGCAGTTCACTCGCCGACAACGCCGCGCGGCTTCTATTTTCACTACCATAAATCACTGCCACCGCTCTCATATTTCTTCCAGGCCCTTATGATAACATATCTAAAAAGATCACACAGGTGCTTTTCTTCCATAGGAGTGTGAAGATAGAAAAGGTGATGACCAGCAGGTGGTTGGGAGTAAACGCCGTGAAAAAACGAGGCGCCATTTTGAGCCGGATCCTCCCTTTTCTCAGAAGACAAAAGTTCCAATATCAAGGTCATTCTGATCTCGGGCTTCCCCAGAGTCTGTCGTCTCGCGCCACTTTTGAAATGAAATTCAAAAATGACACTTGATTGCGAAACAGTTCAGGGACACTGTAGTCCTGTGTTGAATAGAGGATGGGAGGGATCTATAGACCTTTTAAAAAGAAAAAAAAAAAAGGTACCATGAATTGAGGAGAGAGGGCACAGCACTCATTCCAAGGCATTGTGAAGGGTGATCGGTCCAACATTTCAGATTCACGTCTCCATCCAGCCGTTACCCTCTCTTTTGTGCTCCAGTAGTTAACCACTGCTGGGGAGTTCCCTGACATCCAGAAAGGTATGTGGGTGTGCGTGTGGGTGTGTGTATGTTACGAATGACAAAACAGGACGAGGGAGGTCACAATATGGCGCAGTGGAACCTGTGGGAACCCGCTGAACGCTCTGCTCTCCATTTCATCTTCTTTTTCTTCTTCTGGTTTCGCTCCGGCACCTGTTGTCTGCGGGCATGGAGAAAGAAACGACATACGAGAAACAGTTTTACAATCTTACAACGCAGTAATCCTGCCATAGTTACCGTTGTGGCTCATAATGTTTTGTCGATCATATAAGAGCTCATTCAATTCCGTGGTTATTTGTGCAAGTGGAAGCCAGTATTTAAAAAGGAATAATTGAACATTGTAGGAGATATAGGGCTTCAACTGACAAGTATTTTCTAAATGAATTTGGGCTGAAAAATGTCAAGACAATTGTGAAACATTTCCATCCCAGTTTCTCAAATTCCAAGGTGATGATTTCAAATATCTTGCTTTGTCACCACAAACCCAAAAGATATTCAGTTTACTATGCTATAAAACAGAAAAGAGGGAAATCTCCATATTTGAGAGGCTAAAAACAGCATTTTCTGACATTTTTGTGCAAAAAATAACTAACAATTAATTGATTATCAGAAGAGGGGGCCATTATTTTTCTGTTGATCGATTCAAAAGCGACAAGTGGAGTAATCATCGCAGCTAAGGAAATATGCTTATTTTCTTTTTTGAGAGTAAGAGAAGATCATCATTACTACTATCAGACAATGGTCTAACTTTTAATGCCCTTTTTACTTTTTCTCTTTTCACATTACACGTTTCTTTCTGTAAAATCTGCACCGATAAATCCAGCTGCAACTATTGTAAATCACAATTGCAATGGCGGCTATAAGAGGGAGTCATACTAATCTTACAGCCAATCAATAATATGCGTCACCTCTTAGAGATTTTACATTAAACATTTTATAGGTGAGTTTTCAAGGCAGCCTATGGCAATTTACACAAAGAGGATGGAAACACTTTCTGCCTAAACTGCTGATTCATCTGGAAAAAAAGCACTGCCATTATGTCTTTATCCAGCCAGACTGGCTTTCTACAGTCTGACCACAAGAGGGCAATGTTGATTCATCATGTAACACTGTACCAAAACAGAGTTTCCTCAAGAGTCCGTCACAAACCTGACGTGTACAGTGACAACTCTCCCTAATCTGGATTATTTCCTTTTTACAAATACAAAAAGGTGAATACAGAGTCTGTATTTGGTCCGCTTAAAAATTATAAAACTCCTTGCAACAAGAGAAGGCCTTAAAAAAAAGAATAATAATAATAAAAAAAATTTTTAAAAAAAGATAGGACCCATTCAAAACATGGACACGAATCAAATTCTTCTGAAATTACACGTGTCAATAGAAATAGCTCTGGGAGTTTTGCTCCTCATCCTCTCTTCTTAAAAAACACTTTCGGTGCACTCACGTACCAGCATACCACTCTCTCTGTGCCAACGGCCTCTAAAGAAGTGAAATACACACTGGGGAAAAGGGCGACACACTTTGAGTCGGGACAACTTTATTAAATGCAAGTACTTTAGTTTTTAACAATAGATTCTTAAAAGGGGCCAATCACTACGACTGTTACTGCAAGTCAATCTTTTTTTATGCAAAGTTGCCATGGTCTTCATCTCATGAAAATAAAGAGAATAAACAGAAGTGAGTGGAGTTACCTTATAACACGAACCAGCTCATGAAAGGCTTTGTCCACATTCATTGGAGGATCCTTGGCACTGGTTTCAATATAAGTTATCTGAAGAAACAAGCAGAAATATTCCAAATTTAAGCATAAGTGGTGTTAAGAGTGGTATTAGCTGTTCACTGAATTATGAAATAACCAGTTTGGCTGAATAATTACTCGGGCTGTACCGAATGTCTTTGGTTTTTTTTTTTACATTAGAAGCTTATATTGAGGTTTTAAAATTAAGCTTTGAATGTCTGTCGTCATATTTTATGACGTAATCATCCAAAAAAAAAAAAAAAAAGATTTTTTTGGTAATGTGATTATATAAATATAATTTAGAGTGCCCCGTTAATACAGGTGTGTCCCGTTGTGTGCAGCATGCGAGAGCAAACTCGTAGTGAAAATGTTGTATTTGGAAGGCTAAATGCTGACAAATATGGATTTCATTAGATAAAAATATGTTGAAAATCTATCTTTTTTTCAATAAATGTTGACTTTTTGACTTTGATCTGGAGTTATTGGGAATGTTTGGATCACACAAGTCTAAAACAATCCTACGCAGCCGCCACTGGAACCTTATAGTATAAAACTAATAATATCAGTGAAAAATGTCTCGTGTTAGTCAGTGTGGAAACAGCCCCAAGTGTGGTTACATATTCGGTGCATATGATCACTTCAAAACAGCTAAATTAAAAAAGGGGCCTTTGAATCCAAAAGAAAAATAAATAAATAAGCATGACACAAAAAGTCCCAAGATGTCACATCCCTGGAATTAGAGGTTACTGTAGCTTCTGTATTAGATACTGTATGTGAGGGATTGTGTCCCTGAATCCCTCTGGACCGAACTCATTTAACACCACAGGGAGAAAGTAAAAGTACTCGGAGATAACTCAGGTTGGTGCATTGTGTATGTAATCTTTTTTTTTTTTAGTCAGATTTAAAGTAAGCATGATTTGTCTTTATTTCCAAGTCATGTTTGCCTGCTTCTGCTTGTTGCAATGGTCATGCCGTGTTACCCGACAGTAAGTGCACATTAAGACCATTCAATTGGTAAACGCATCTTTTTCTCTCCGTTGCAGCCCTCCGGTAGGACCAAATAACATAATCATGACAGCACAGCACAGCACAGCACAGCACAGCTTGGGAAAGACATTTAATGTTGTATCAAATAACTATATCATACTTCAGTTCAGTTGTCTGACAACAGAAACACATGTGATCTGATAACAAATTAACAACTTTATGGTGAATTTGGCCGTATTAAAAACACAGTACAGGTGATCACAGAGAGCAGGAGGACGCTGAACGGAGGTGTAACGGGCTGTCACTCAGCAGGGTAACGCGTGTGTGTGTAGTCAAGTCCCAGACAGGGGCTGTGTGGCAGCAAAGTTAAAAACGACTTTCTGTAGTTGCTGACTTTGCCTGTGATCACGCATTTTAAATGCCGATATTGGCGATCATACAACACAACTGTTGTCATATAATGATCTGGTCAGCTGGGCTGTCTGTCCTGCTCTTTACCAGATTTTGGCTGTGACGCACAGTTTTGTAGTTTGCCAACTCAAAAAAAAGGGGCGAAGAATGAGTCGTTCTTTTAATGTTGTCCAGGTGTATCACTGTGGATCGCGGTCTCTACAAAAACGACTAGGAAACGTTAATGTGAAGCAAATTGTTTTCACACGAAGACAGCATTTGAAATGTAAGATTGATGTAGATGTAGTCTGAGTCTGTATCAAGATGTTCTTTTTGTTTGCTACAGGGGTGACAGCTGTGGAAACCAAATTAACCATTTGAATGGTCTCTAAGATTTAGTTTATTTCAGCCTTAAATTTGATTTTGGTTTGAATTACTTCAGATACAAGGACACACCTCTGAGAGCTGTGCTCTTTTTCTCAATGTTTTGTCAGACAGCCTTTCGTTGTCCTTAGTGGTCTGTAGTGCACATAGGCACATGTAAAAACTCTTATTAGAAACTTGGTTATGTAAATGAGTTTACTGCAAAAAGCCTACAATGAGGTTCACTACTTACGTTATGTTTTGCAGCCATCTCTTGGCCCTGGTCAGTGGTGATCTTTCTCAGATGGACCAAATCCACTTTGTTTGCCACCAGCACCATGGGGAATGCCTCCCTGAGAGGAAAACACACAAGCTCAGTTATCCCTGTATAACTAAATACATGCATTTCCAAACCACTTTCAGTGGTTTCAAAGAGGGTCTCATGGTCTCAATTTAAAAAAAGACATTAGAAAGATCACATGCTTCGCAAATTGTCTGAGGTGTCAGATTTGTGCAACACTTAAATCTTGTAGAAAAATGAGGTACGGTAGAGCACCACTAAATATGGACATACAGCAACTTGCTCAGTTCCAGTTTCTATTTTTGTTCCATCTCAAGCTCAGTTTTATTGGCTACAGTCAGTCACTGTCAGAGAACAGATGCATCTCCTCTCTCAGACTGAACCATGTCTGCCGAATCAGCAAAACTCAAACTGGCCTGACTGAGGCAGGCAAAGTGTGGCCTCCTAAGATGATAAATATTCTCAGAAATACCAAATATATTTAGTATTTAGAATTTTAGTGTGTGTCCTTAAATGGGTCATGTGCATTGTCACATCAGACCACATCAGAGGATGATGTCATGGTGCTCACTGGGTCTAATTTTACGACATTTGAGTTAAAATGCCTATTGGTTACAACATTTTAGACAAAAACTTAATTGTTGCAGGCCAGTCGCAGAAATGGAATTCAAACAGGAAAAATATCAGTGGTCGTAATTAAACAAATCCCTAGTTGTATTATATTGTAAACATATCTTACATATGACAGAGCTACTTCCTTCTTCTGGTAACTTTGGCTTCCGGGTACGGTAGCTTACTATATCCACCATAGCTGCACACACACAGATTTACGATGCAATGGTTGATTGTATGGGACATTTTGGGTGCATTCTCATTGGTTGCCACTTCCAAATAATCTGGTTATGATAACTGGGGGAAAACTATTTAGCTACAACCAGTGTGATGATTGACTTGTCCAAATAGCCTCAAACATAACATGTTCCTTAAACAGAACGGGGATGCTAAGTAGATGTCATGGCATATTTGACAACTGCAGTCATCAAATAAGGACTTAGTGTATTTAGTGTTTAAAGACATCAAAATGTCTGATTGGACAGATGTGTCACATGTCTCGCATATAGAAAATAACCAGCTGGAGGTTTCCCATCCGACACAACCCATTTCAAATCATTTCTCTGGGCTGGGGTTCTTGATACATTTTGCTCTCCAAGCGTCGATCTCTCAGGGCCACCGGCATTCTGTGATTTGACTCAGCAACAGTGTAAATGAGTGGTTTTCATTAAATCATAACATAATTCAAGAGTCAATAAACCTGCATTTTGTATATACACAGTTGCCCTAATCATACACTAATTTTCCCTTGTTGTGTTTGTGCATGGAGAAAGGCGGTTTCTGCTGAGCTGTTACCTACCTGTCTTTGACCCGTAGTATGAGTTGATGGAATCGGTCAACATGTTCAAAGCTGGCCTTGTCTGTCACAGAGAAGACGATCAGGAAGCCATCTCCTGTCCTCATATACTGCTCCCTCATCGCACTGAACTCCTCCTGGCCGGCTGTGTCCAGCACTGCCAAGATGAAGGGGACGCAAATGTATTACTTTACATGGAGAGGTCTCTCTTTTACAGACTTTTTCCATTCAAAAACACGCCCAGATGATGTACATGTTTGACATGGGTTTAGAGCATGCTGTACTTTAAATCTTGTCTGAGTAAATAAGTATACAATATTGTCAATTTTTCTTTTCTTTTTTCATTAAATAAAAAGGTGCTTTTTAGCTGCAGTGGCAATTAGTTATTTCTTGGATTTTTTTATTTGTATTATTCCACCGCCTAGTGCACACGTCTGATTTAACTCAATTAATTAGGTACTTACCAAGCATGCTAAGACCTCCCGACTAAAAGCATTGTTACATTTATTTACTAATGGATATAAACTGACCCAGTTTGCAGTAATCATTGAACAATGACATTGTGCAATTGTGTTATTGTGACCCGTTTCAAGGACATGTTCAGGACAATAAGAGTTTGTTTCCCCTTCACGACTTGTGTGTTCACCTCCACCCAAACAAAAAGAGACTGTAAGATTTAGTTAACCCTGTGATCCAATTATCTTCCCCCTTACCTTCAGGCCTTGGCTATCTTTACACAACAACTGTGTCAGAACAATTATTTTAGGCTTGGTAGAGGTCATCAGTTGTCAATAGTATAAGTCCAAAGATGCATTCCCATAAACTGTGTTTTTTTTTTTTTTTAGGTGGCTGATTCTTTTAGAGCTTTATGTTTCCAACATAAATGAAATACTTTATTGAGGGAAGGATAAAATCATGGAATGATGCATAATTTCTCTTACACGCTTAAACCACAGCAGTGCCTTTATTTCTAAATGTCATTAATTCTTTCAGGCAATTGCTATTCCATAGTTAGCTCAGTGGAGGAAACAGACACCACTGGAATGTAGTTAAAAGCTAAAATGTTTTTTTAAGAACAAATACAAATAGGTAGGAGGGAAGTTTAGCATGGGGAGATGGGATCATTCTCAGCGGTCAATGTTAAATGCCCATACATTTCTACTCACCATCCAGTATTGCCCACTGTCCATCTATCTCTGTGTGTTTAAGATACGAGTCCTCTATCGTGGGATCATAGTCCGGCACAAATATCTTCTGGAAAAATTGTATGGTGAGGGCACTCTTCCCAACACCACCATCCCCCACCACCACCAGCTTGTACGTTGGCAGGTTGTCACTTGGCAGTGCGCTGGTCGCCATGGCTACCCTCGACAGTGGTGGTAAAGGTGAGAAGTAGGCTAGTAGGTGGCAGAGGAGACACACCTGGCTGAAACGGAGGACCAGGAGAAAGAGAGACAATAGAGAGGGGAGGGGACAGCAGACAGAGGGAGAGGTGTTAGGGTTTTTTGTTGCAGCTGCTTTTTCATCACCATGGAGACCACAGCTAAGAGTTGTTGTCAACCACAGAACCCTGCAGAGTTCTGTGACACGGTAAATAGCAACAATAAGCCCACCCAGAGTGCTAAAGGTTTACCTGACTTTCTAATTAAGTGACTTGTTTAAATAATATGATCATAAATCTTCATACGTCAGCATGCACAATATGATAATTTTGTGCATGCATGTGCATTATAACAATAACACCAATATGAGGTGTGACTTGTGAATAATTGAACTATTGTCCTCGGAACAAAAAAAACTATTTGAGACGTGAGACAGAGTCTACGTTTTTTTTTTTTTCTGGTTAAAATGGAACTGATGCTTTCCTATTCCATCAGCCTCCGTAAGCCAAGCCTTAGCCCAACCACGGAGTGCCAAACTATGATCGTATGCATTTCTACTGTGGCCTCAAAGCAGGAGATAACAACACTGACCTACGATGTTATGGTCCCAATCGCTCGCGCTTGTGGGTGATGCGATGGTGCATCACTATTCCACTGATCTACAGGTGGCAGTAACAAGTCAGCAAAGACAGGGAAGAAAAAGACCGCTAGCAAGTTTGCGTGGATGGATTTCACTTTTTTTATTTTAAATCTTTTATGAGGAAGAAAATAATTCCAACACATTTGTCAGAGCTCAAGGATGCCTACAGTGTGTAAGAAACAAACATTTCCTGTGGCTGCTGCTTCATCGTAAGAACATACCGCATATAGCTTTTATTGTGAAGCAGCTACAGGAAACGCAGGCGCATATACGTAAAGCATTATTGTCGTATTATTTTGTACACCGACATGTTCTAAATACAAGGAAGAATAGTAAACGAAGCAGCAGCGACAACACAACTGTTTAGGTGAAGGGTTGTAGTCAACCGGCCTTATAGAAAACCATTTGTACTGTTCTCGTGTGATTGGCTCCAACCAAAGCCACTCACAGAATGTTTCTCACACAACTGTATGGAAAAGCAGCAACAGCCAGCCATGGCGAGCCTGGTTTGGCCTAGGAGCAGAAACCAGACTAATGACGTCTACTCTCAGAAGCTAAGTATAACTCCAGAACCAGCAGAGAAATATGATGGCTTCCACATAGATGGATAACTCTTAGTTTGTAATTATGGCTTTTTGAAAACAAAAATAAAACATCCATCTTGCTAGAATATGAGAGGTTTAACAGAAGAGTTTTTTTTTTTTTTTTTTAGTATAGTAGTGCATTAGAAAAAAAAAAGTTTAACATTTGCAAATGATTCAGATGCATCACTCATCAGGGGAACAGCTTGTAGAGTACTTTAAAAATAAAAAAATAAAACAGATTCTGCCCTTTCTGAGAGTCTTACGTTAATACAGTACTGTATGGTTCAAATCACTATGGGCAATTACATATGAGCTTTAACGTGCATGTATGCATGCAATCTCATGCTCTTATGGCAAAAAGCTCACACCACAGCTTACCACAAAGAGGGAGAGCTAAAGACTGAACCAAACATGGGAGGGCAGCAAGAGAACAGAGCGGGAGTGGAGGGTGAGAGAAATCGGAAACAGAGGAGTGAAGGAGAGGAAGCAAGGGTACGTGAGGACAAAGTTGATGGAAATATTACAATATAGTGTTGGGTCGATACAATAGACAACACTATTTTACCATGTGCGCCCCAGTTTGGCCAGTTTTCTTTTTCTTTTTTTTTTTTCCGGTTTCAAGACGTACAATTCAAACATGTTTAAAATAATCTTCTCAAGGAGTAGGAAAAGGATTAGAACAGTTAAATGCCAAGCACAGTGCGCGGTTTTATCTCTTGACTATCAACTGCAACTGGCCCAGACTGGAATGACCTGGTTCAAAAACTTGGTCAAATCAGTGGAGATGCCCAAATTGTTAAATATTGCAACATAAAATCTAGGTTGAAGCGGGTGGAAGTCAAACTGTCAATCAAATCAAGCTATCTTAAAAAGGTATCCTGTTGAGTTTTTGACCACTAGTAGTGCTATTGAGCAATGTTTTTATATGGTAGGAAACACTGAATATAAATGGAACTTACAAGAAAACTAGACGGGTACCAAATATCCACATACAAACAAAAGTTCAATATGATAAATTACATATCTCACGCAAGTTTCATATATCATAGCATACCATCTATACAACACTATAAAACAACTGCTGCTTGGAAGGTTGGAAATCTATAAATGGCTTTAAAAAACATTTTGAGAGTAATGTTAAGTGTATGCAATGTGTAGTTAATGGGTAAAAAAACACCGACACAACCATTTAACTCAAGTCAGTGGTCATACAAATTTAAAATTAAACTAATTTGCAGTAAAACTAATCTATTCCTACTTACTGTGAAACCTTTAGATTTCTAGTTCTCATGAAACTGTAACAGTCAAAAGCCGACAAAAACATTTCTTTTTTTCTTTTTTTTTTTTTAAAATCACATTCACTTACTACGAGCACAACACCAGCACCCACCCACCCACGCACCCATTCCTCCTTCATCCACCAGGAAACAGCTGTCAGCTGGCTACAGTCCATCCTTTCCTGCCCAGCACAATGGAGGGAAGGAAGACGTTTCCTTCCTTTCCAAAGCCAGCCAGCCAATCAGTCAGTCTGCAGCAGTCAGCCAGCCAGGTCGGGCAAAGAATTTCCGAGCCAAATTCCTGACGTTAAAATGCCTCGAGTTGGCTGGCTGTCATGACAAAGTAAATGTCTATGCCACTATACCATTTCACAAGACACCGCCTTTGAAAGATTTTCAGTGCTGTGCAGAAAAACAAAAACACAACAGCTTGAGAAGCACCATGAGATCGTACCTGCCACCAGTTGTGGTTTTCACACCATGCCTGGTGCCTGTCAGGTCACAACCTTGTAACTATGGTGTGTCAGCATTTCCCTATGCAAGTTGGTGGACTGCACAATTCTTTGAAACACCACTCACTGTTCTGGGAGACTAAAATAATCCACAGACACCAGTTTAAACCAAATTCCTTTGGGAGTAGAAGCTTGGTAGAGGAAATTTTATCACGTGCCCAACCAAAGTTAGTCATCCAACCAATGTGGCTGGCTGTATGGCTTTCCAAACCATGATGTTTCAGAGCGCCAACCAAGGCTGCATGAGGACATACTAAGAGTATTGTACACAACACCGGCCGTGTTCACACTAATGCCAATGAATCTGAATCCTTTCCTCTAGGATTTGGCCTTTCATCTACACTTAGCTGGCATTTTCCACCACTGAAAATTGAGCTTTTCGAAAACCCTCTCCAGAGGGAATAAATCTAAAAATGGCTGACTCGTGTGTAACGGACAGGAGAAATGGAGCTCGTCCAACAGTTATGTATAGCTGTCAAACCTCACTGGCATCATCAAGTACCTCTATGAAAGAGCAACATTCATAAGCAGTTATTGTCCTTTTTGTGTCACTGATCATGCAATATCATGATGTAATAGAAGTGGTATCAGCATATTTATTTATGTCACTCGACTTCGAGCATCAAGTAGTGCTTTGATTAAGGGCTTAAATGCAGCAGTAAAGAAATGGAGGCACTGCTTAAGTATGCATTAAAATTATTTTATTTATGTACTCATCAGACATAAGACAAGATATTTAAAATGGACCAAAAAACATCATTTGTGTATCGAAACGCAGAAGCAACCCCGTCTCAAAGATACATACACAAATACATCTTTGAGGAAACGTAATTACTGTTGCATAACAGCATGTCTTGTTTAAATACAGAAAAGGACCACAGTAACTTGAAGCACGAGATACAATGTGTGTATTAACATTCAACCCAAACCATGATCTTTCACTAACCTTAACCAAAGTGCCTTTGTTACCTAAACCTAGCCACAGACTCCGGATGTGCACACTGCACTACGGTGTCAGTGTCCTGCACTTTATAGCCAAAATCCTGTTTTGCACTACTACCTAAACGGGTAAACAATTTAGTAATAGATCAACGTGATTTCAAGGATCTGACCACGTCTGTCAGAATGGTCAATCCAGACACCCCCACTCTTTATGATCGCTGCGAACCACAACTTGACTTTTGTTGTCATGCTTTGGCCTTTCAGAACCACCTTAGATGCAGAAATAGAAATGACCCACATCAGGACAGAGTCTTAATTTAGAGTGTCTTTCTTGTCGCAAACCCAATGCTTATTTATTACAGAAACCTTCATTTCAAATCTGCAAAACTGCTTTACATCCCACCAAAGCACAGCCATTGCAGCACAGAAGATACATTAAGTTATTGGAAGCCTTGTTGCACACACTGGGTGTGCAGCAGTGTGGCATATCGACGGGACCACAAAGCATGTAAATCATTATCTAAAGCTGCTTTTGTATGTCGTTTCACTTTATTCCTCAACTGAATATCTACAGCTGTCGCTAACAAGGAACTATAGTAACATTCTTTTTCTCGAATGTGATAGCTAGAGGACTAGTGACATATTCTAAGCAATCCGCAAGGCCTCTCCTACACTGCGTTGCTCTACACGTGTGTGGTTTTACATGTAAAATAACAGAAGCAGCTGGTGTGTTTTTGTATATTTTGTCTTCACTATGACTCCATAAAGCCTCTCCGGGCTCTTGAGAAGTGGTTAGTTGCTTCCTTGGGAAAGGATAAAGAGACTTCCCTCTTCACATGGGAACAAAGCAGCACCACATCTCACAGAACAGGAATAAGGAGGAACACAGTGGTGCACACCCCAGCCTGTACTGTAGCGTTGATATCAACACTCATCGATCATTCAAAGGAGGTGTTAAGACACAGTTCGTCGAGTCCAAAATGTATTAAAGCTGCAGTCTACTGACAAACTCTGGGGGGGTGCTCTGTTTTTTTTTTATCTTATTTTATCTGTGACTTATGAAAACCATTAAAAGAAATAGATAGTACAGTTGTATGAACGCGCCATGGTTGACCAGAATATATATTTTCCTAAATACTGAAATACTAACTTTTTGGCCGAACTCTGTTTTAAACCCAGGAGGAGCAGTTGCTGGTTCTTGTCAGCAAGACAGCTGAAGTGAAAGCAATAATTTGCTTAAGAGCTATCTTTGTCTGTGCGCTAGGTTGAAGACAAAACGGCCGTTCCATTTCTTTAGCAGCATCAAGATTGGCAATGTTCTTCAGTTATTAATGTGGTCGAAAAATCAGATGTGCATTAATATAGTATTACTTAAAACAGTCCTTAATTCTGCCACAATGCTTGCCAACATGGCATTACATTTACATAAAATATGTTTTCTTCACGAAATGATACGTCTCGGTGGATGAAGACGTACATCTCTACAATCACCTACACGAGCACAATTTCCTTCCTGAGTGTTTCAAACTGAGCAGCAGTCAGCTATGCTAATAATACTGTGTGCTAAGATGCCTTTAGACTTCAGATGCCTTTAAACTCATGTTGTACTGAATTAATGCAGTCATTTCTGTTCATCGATTTAAGTGCTTAGGTAAGCAAAGTCAGCTGCCCCCTCATCACATTTCCTCCAATGATGACTGACTTTATTCCCAGATCTTTAAGACCCTGTGCGACATTTGGCTGAGAGAACAAAGTGCACAGAGCCTAACAGAGGTCTGTATAGCTCATCACATGAGTGTGGGTCATCACCAATGACTAACTGGCCACAGTCTTCAGTCTCACAGCATTGTTTTGGAACCCATTTAGCCGTAAATTACGTTCATGTCTTTTTTTATAATACTACGCCATTTTAAGAAATGCTATGTGGATAAGGCTGCCATTCTCACACACACACACACACACACACACACACACACACACACACAGAACACACCCCCCCAAATAACTCACTAATGTACTGTGACTTGCTGGGGGCATTTCATACTCTGACCTTTCCATTCATTCGTGCCTAAAAATTCAATTTTTTTTTTCTGGCCATTTGGAAATTTCAACAACGATACAGGATGTCATGAGTGCATCAGACATCAGTGACACTGAATGAATGGTAAAGTACTTGTTACTGTATATGAATCAATCTGTATTTGAACTGCAAATCACTGGTTGATTATATCGTTGAACAAAAAAAACAACCACACAACCTACCAGTGGTCTCCTGTATGTCTCATACACATTAGACACCACTGACAGCAGTCAACCATAACCAAGAAAAAATAAAAAATAAAAACAACATTATACAATAAATGATCCTTAAATCCTTGACTACAAATTAGAGTGGTAGTGTAAATCTATTGGTCAGCACCGCACAAAATGGTCCTTATGCTCTCAATACTATGGCCAGGCAAGGCAATAATTCAATACTGTCGTTTAGGGCTGGTCGGAAAAAACAAAAGTATTTATTGGCTTCCAGAAATGTCATACCATGATGAAATGGGCATTATGTTATCGTTCTATAAAACTTTGCTGTCCAAATTTATGATTTTGAGTGAGCTGTGATTCAAAAACTAAGTAATTAACAAAGTTTCTGTTTTACTCATAAAAAGAGTTTGGTCTTATGTAATGCATTACAACACGTAGTACACTGCTTTGGACATCATTTAGATTCTTTTTTTTTTTTTTTATGTGTTGCCCTATGTTCATATGTTCTATATCGATATTAGAAAATACACAAAAACATCATATTTATTTCAACCATATCGCCCAATAGAAAAGCAGAAAGCCATACTGTATGAACACATAAAACAAACAATCTATTGATTTTAAATAACAAGCCTTACACTATTGGGAAACCAGTGGCACATGGAGTCCAAAAAGTGACATGGAATCCAGAATGATATAGAGACAGCTTGATTACAGATGCAAAACATTAGCTAACTAAGCCTACATCCATTGGCTATTATGCCAATTTAAAACTGAAGGGTACATGGGTCTAAACTTAAGGGACAAAGACTTCAGTGAGAGCCTTCAGCCTGGTAACGGAAACTATAGCCTCTAACATAAATATCAGAGTGCCAAAGCAAAAGACACTAATTCAACTGAATTCCTTTGGATAAAAAGAGGGATGTTGAACATAACCAACTGTTAATCAAGGAAATATCCAAATCCAATAAAAACATTAACAAAAAGAAACATTAGTTTCTAAACATTTAGTTTTGAGGGAAATCAAAAGTAGTTAAGACAGTAAGATTAACACTGTTTTGTATTAAAAGGTGTTCTGAAATTAAAATTTGACAAAGACTGAACTGGAAAAAAAATTCTATCTTGAATCCAAAAACACTTTATTTTAGCGGTCATTTGGCTGTTCTTGTCTTTATCTTAAAGGGTATCACTATCCCCACAAAAATATTTGGACCAATTAGGATTGGAATAATATGGAATAATGTAACTTTTATTTTCATTCATCCAAGTCATGCCCTATTTAACACTCATATATTAAAATACCTTATGGTCACACAAACCTACTTCTCTATACTATATAGGCCAACCTTTTGCCACACTTTCAAATATCAGAGGTGTCACCTAGGTAAGACTCCATTGACATGCAAGCGGCATATTGAATCTCACAGGAATCATCCTTTAATAATGAGTAACACATGCCCTGTATACATGTTATGGATCAAACACTGACTCGCTGGGTGAGTAACCTAGCTTTAGCAATCATCGAGAGGGTAATTTCCCCTGGTCAAAGGTCACAATTAAGCTTTGGGGAAATTGTGAAGCAGCATGCAAAAGTCAGCTACACTCACAAGCAACGTCATCAGCAGCATCAGCAGCGGGGATTGACATTTCCATCAAGTTATGATGGAAGCCAAATTATCTGGTGATTTCACTCTGCTATTAATAGTGATTAACGTGTGTGTGTGTGTGTGCGTGCGTGTGTGTGTGTCTGCAGACTGAGGTGCTTCTGAATGATCTCATCCTATGATTTGATACATGAAGAATCTCTCTGTTCTCTCTGTCCAGCGGTTAAATCTGCACACCATTTCTGCTTCAGAGCTGTGTAGCTGCTGTTAAAAACACCGTGGGTATAAACAAGTAAAATAAAAAATAAATAAATAAAAATAAAAACAGTGGAACCTTTTATGAATATTTCTGACACACGATTAAAAAGATTAAAAAATTAAAAAAAAACAAGCTGTGTTTTTGTTTCTTCCCCTCGGGGACATTTTTGACACACAGAGGCAAGGCCCGTCTCTGTGCGTGTGTGTGCGTGTGTGAGTGTGTGCGTGTGTATGTGTGAGTGTGTGTGTGCGAGTGGCCGTATGGAAAACCGACAGTAGCCGCCCCTGAATAACGGATTTCGGTTGCTTCATCTTTTTCTTGAAGTTTGCAGCAAAAATGAATTTCCGCAAACTGAATTGAGTCGTTCATATTCTCAGTTAAAACGAGCTAACTTCCCTTGACTGTTTACCGCGCTGTCATTAGTCGAAATAACCTGGTGACAGTTAGCTAGCCGACAGTAAATTGTTGATATACTGAGAGTAGTTGATTTTACATTAACGGTAGGTGTTGCCTTCACTGTCCGTGAATACAGACGCCCGCATTCACGACCTCTTCTCTGACAGCAGGAAAGCTACTTACCGATATGTGTTTCGCTGTCGTGAACACAAAGAGACGTCCTCACACCGACATATTCCTCCTCATCTCTCTCGGCTTCAAACCACCGCCGCCCTTTCGCCACAGACGGGAGTGTGCTCCCCACATCTGCGAAACAATACGTTGAATAGCTAATCTTTGTATTGCAACAGCTGATGCTATAAATAGAAAAGCCCAAAGGGGTGAACGCCGTTTTTTGGAAGACATTAAACCATGAAATGGTGTTGTTCTTTATTGTAATATGATATTCATGTTAAAGAACATTTGTGTTGTAATTGTTCGTTTTCCTTAATAATGTAGTTGTTTGTGTTAAAATGTTTAAATCTCACGAAGCAGTGACAGAGTCCCCCTTTTTTGTGAAATGGACTCTTCCTTTATAGGACTTCTTTAAAGGGATATTCCTGTCAAATTAGCCGTCCCTGGTTTAAGGGGAGTTAAATAGATTAATTAAAGGTTTTTTTTGTTAGTTGAATCATTGACAACTAATCGTTGTAATTAGTTGTTGAGACCCATTATGTCTAAATCAGTAATTGTCTAAATCTGGTTATAATTCTTCACACTTTTCAGATGTTTTTCTCACCGGTTTGCTATATTATGAGCAAACCTCTTATCAAATAATGTGTGCCAGTAGTACAAGGGCTTGTGAAACAGAGACCCACAACTCTTTTTACATTTTTAATGTACTTGTAAACTCAGTAACAGGTGAGGGTTATACAACATGTGAAGAATTGAGGTTTGATACCTTTTTCATTCACTCTTCTGGTTCACTGTTTTAGTTTATTTTATGCTCCATGTGGTTCTTTAGTGATCCCCTCCACAGCTAAAAATGCAACCATTTTCATTCCCTGACACCAAACTTTGCTCAAAGATTAAGAATAAGAAATGACAAGGAAAGTAGAAATAAATGATGCACTAAAAAGACTGATGTGCGTCAGAAGACAAGTGGGCTTTATTTGCGGACATCTTGACTTGTCATAGTAGGAAAAGCAGCAGTGTTACTTATATCATTAAGAAGGGCTCTGTTCTATTCAAATTCCCCAGTGAACCAGGATGATCAATACCAGGACCCTAAAACTGAAACAGCTGAATGTTATTTAGCCATCATTCATTTGAATATTTTACACCTTTACATTTTTCTGCTGTGACATTTGAGAAAATGGCCTATGCATTGTGAATTTATCACATGTGAATGTATTTACATTTAACACGTTTATCCCATGTGGAAAACCATTTCACCACCCAGCATTGAAAAATCATATGTAAAACACAATTTTTTTTTTTTTTTTACAGAGGCACACTCATTTACCAGGAAATAAATAAATGGTAGACCTTTTCACACAATCATCTCATCTATCTCATTATTAGAAAATCTCTATCTCGTAATTGTGACTCATGATTATAAGACAAGATCTCTATTAGACATGTTCCTGCAATTCTTTTTTCTCTTAATCAAGAGATAGGCTACATCTTGTATTCATGAGATGCTAAGTCGTACTGTAATTACGAGTACAGAAGTCTTATTTAGCGGAGAACATCTCCATTTCTTCTTTCTCTGTTGAATGAATTGCACCCTTGTTTCTGCTCAAAGAAAAAATATGACGTGTGTGTGCGCGCGCGTGTGTTTGTGTGTGTGTGTGTGTATGTGTGTGTGTGTGTGATACAAGGTGATTGAGAGCCACAGGGCTTAATAATAGTGAGAATAGATTAGGGCAGAACTGTAGGCTACAATTTAATTCTGGTGAGCAGTAAATCTGCACGTACCGGCTGCATACCAACAGATCTGTGCAGAAGGAATGAAGATGATCAGCATTGTTTGCTTTCACAGATTAAAGACTGATTATAAATCGTCGCTGAGCAATCACATTCCTTATTTCATAACTTACTCAGTAACAGGTCGATAAATAATTTGAATACAAATATCAGGGGTCATGAAACAGGTCTACAGTTACCAAATTCAAATTTGTCACACTAGTATACTTAAAAGAACTACTTCCCAGAAACCTTAGTAATTATGAGGTTGTTTGCGAGCATGATTAGTACATTCTGGATATGAGCTCGAAGCCACAGAGGACAGGGTGCAAACACTAAGGAATGCTGATACCTCATTAGATGTGATATATTATTTAAAGAGAGATACGGCTTAGTGTAGTTAAAATGTGCACACATGCTCAGAAATACAAAACACACACACATTTTCCACATTACTGGCAAGAAGGTTTATGATGTAGCAGTCAATTACCAGTAACGGGCAGAGATGTGTGTGTGCGTGTGTGTGTGTGTGCCTGTGAGAGAGAGGGAGAGGCAGATAAAGATGTGAATAATGCAATTGAAATGAGGAAGAGGGAGCTTGCTTGGAGTTTTACCTCTGTAAATAATCCAGACATTAGGCATTGTAGGACTCACGTTACAGTAGCTAAGTGATAGGAAGTGAAGCGTTATTTCTCTCTCTCTGTATGTAGTATTTCAGAGAAAATCTTCTCTGTTTGAAAGCAGGCATTGTCTACATACTCTTTGAAAGAAAGAAAGAAAGAAAGAAAGAAAGAAAGAAAGAAAAGGTTTGAAACTAACAAGAGGGCTGCAAACTAACAGTTGTTTTTATTACAGATTAATCTGCTGACTATTTATTTCGATCTATAAAATGTCAAAGAATTGTGAAAAATGTCCATCCCAGTTTCCTAAAGTCCAAAGGGATGTCTTTAAATGTCTGGTTTTGTCACTCCAAAACACAAAGATATTCAGTTTAATATGATATACATAATGCCCATATTTCAGAGGCTGAAAACAACATTTAGTCGATCGACAATCAATAATCATTGCAGTTCTGAACACTACTGTACAGTTGTACCTAGGTATTGCTTTGCCTTTAGCTAAACTCGTGGCTGCTTCTGGGGTTTTGAAGTGAGTTTTTGCCCACATGTGCAGTAGCAACGCCACAGTCATGAGTGCAAAAGCTCCCATGAAAATATTATGGCCTCAATGAAGTCAAAGCCCCATTAAATGCTAAATGCACCTGTATCGTGACGGTACGGATAAACAGGCAGCAACGTGTTCAGCACACACACACAAACATACACATCCTCATTTCTATCACCGGTAAAGTACAGGCGCGTCATTTTGTGAAAGAAAACATACAGAGACGTCTCATAGGATGTTAGCGGATGTGGCCACGTTGTTGTGTGGAATTTGATGTGCGTCTATTTGCCCTTGTATGGCTTAGCGCAGGCGCTGACCAAAGTCCGTCCGATCCAAATAACTTCAGTTTTCTTTTGTTTTGCCTAATGTAACGCTGGCATCAATGAAAATGAGGGTGCAGAATAAAAAATAAAAAAAAGTTGTATGAATTTTTTTTTTAAACTAAGATTTACAGATTACACTTCCTACTTCCTACTGTGCCAATGTGTTCTAATGTTTGGACAACCCAATTGTACCATTAAATATGTCAGAAATGCAATTGTATCCAAGACGAAACACAGTTAAAGTCAGTTATTCTTGAAGGGGCCCACCCCTGCAGACACTGGGCTCAGTCTCCAGTACCGGCATTTCTGGGTTGGCTTGGTGCTCCATTCAACACAAATGTCCGTTTGTGTGTGGGAAGCTGAAGAGGATCCTGTTGTTGTCAGGGTGTCAGGGTCACTGTGTGGGTGGGGTTGGGATCTGGAAGTAAGGTACAAATGGTAGAGATAAAATCAAAGAATCAAAGTTTTCACCATATATCCATATCTCAAGAAAAATGATATTGTTCTACAATTGGAAAACAGATGTATCCAGTACATTAAAGTCATATGACACTGCATTATCTGACTTTAATTTGACATTTCTTAGAAATCTTCAAGTGTTGATGACCATATAGCAAATAGGGTAAACGGGATGTACGCAGTATGTTTTTAACAGGTCAGCAATGACGCTTTGTTTTTTTTCAGTATGTCCATCCGGGAGTTTTGCTCCGTTTGACGTAAGGACTGATCGATTTAGGCTTTGGAAGACTTGTAGGAAGCAATCAAGGAGGTGGTGAATTGATTGACTGGGTTACTGATTTATTCATTCATTGAGAGGTCACTCCACTGGGTCGGACGACAAGTTGATGGGATCTTAATTTGAGAATTGATTGCTTTGGGTCTCCTGCGTGGACCTCATTTTTCTTCAGTTGCTGCTGGCGTTTAGAGGGCAGGGTCAGGTAGAGTGAGCCTTTTCTGATGGCAGCCCTGACCCTACAGTCGCAGGAGGACCAATGGACACAATATAATAGAAATCTGAATCGGAAAATGTAAACAATAATAGTTTGAGTGTTGACTTTCTCTTAAGGGACGTCAAAAGGTCACAGGGTTCATCATGTCCAGGATGAAAAGTGGAATTGACATTCAGTGTCATGGATCATTAAGCACCAGGGACGTCTGTGTGTGTGTCAGTATTGATGCACTGACACGTGTGTGAATGCGTATGTGTAAAAAAACAACAACAAAAAGACAAACACACACTGAGTCCAATGCACATCAATGTCCAGTGTATAGCCTACTTGACCTCTACGACTTAAAACATGAACCACATATTTTTGACGATACAAAGACCAGGCAGAATGAAGCTTGTTTCAATTCAGTTTGGGTTTATTAAACACGCTAAATATAGTCCCTTCAGGCTGCTTTAAAATGAGGACCAAAGAGTGCCCGTGCAAGAGACACTAATATCAGCTTTTTTTTTGTAAACAATGTTTCTTAGGTTTCCTTTATAAGTACAAATGACAAAGACAAACAATGTTCCCCCTCCCCCCACGCACTTACCAAGACAATTCCTAATAACACAAAACATTACACTGACAATAATGTATAACTGACAAAAGAGGAATGGGTGACATGTACTCACACAAAAAAAAAATACCACAGCGAAATCCCAGCAGCCCCAAAATATAAATACAAACAAAACCAAAGAAATACAAAATAGAAAATACAAAAGCATATAAAATACGCCTAAACATTACTCTCAATTCCATTCCTGTCTCAAAGGTAATGTATATTATTTCTAAGAAACTAAAGGATTGCTGCCTGATGTTGGGGTATCTCTGACACTTGCGTTTCTGAGGATTGTAATAAAAGCGTTCCAGATTTCTTTAAACACATTTTGTCTGTTTCAAAATATGTAAGTCATTTTCTCTAATACCATACATGATGCCATTTCATTAAGCCATTCTTTAATATTTTGTCCTTTTGTTTTCTTCTAAGAAAGAGAAATAAGCCGTTTGGCTTACGAGATACAAGTCTGACTGTAAGTGTATGTTCCTTCTTCCTTCATACTCCCTTGCATTTGTGCACTTATTTGTTTGAGGTTAATAGAATAGAATAGGGGATTCTCTCTGTCTCTTTCCCTTCAGACACATACATATCACACACATACACAGAGACACACTTCCATCGCCTCTTGCCTGTTTCCATGGAGACAGTGGTGAGCTGTTTCTTCACTAGAATCAGACCGTATGACTTGATCACAATATAACATATGCACACACACACACACACACACACACACACACACACACGCACACACACACACATACACAAGGGGAGGGAGGAGAGACCGCAGGCTAGGCCGAAGTGGAGGCCATGACATACACTGCAAAGGGGGGAGTTTTTCAGTTTGACCAGATTAGTGTGTACTATGTCAGAATCAGAAAAACCTTTTTTCATCCCACAGCGGGGAAATTTACAATAATATTAATATATGACAGTGTGTCCTACATAGGGCTTATCCCAACATGCACAAGGTTGTATCAGTGATGCATTATACACTCTACAGATGTTATGTGGATATGAATCTATTCCTAAATCAGTCTCTATAGTTGTCTCTCATAGTTTTCTCTTTTCTAGATTGTGCAGATTTCTTTTTTTTTTTTAATTTTTCATGTGTTGAAAGTATAAATATTGTTTTTTAAACTGATTGTCAATTAAGTGCATCCGTTTTTCCCTTTGTATTTCAATGAGGAGATGTATTGCAAGTCGGATGGCAGCTCAATGAACAGAGGGTGATGAGGGTTTGAGAGGATAATATGTGTTATTTGTTTAATGGATCGTTTACGGCAGTTAATGATTGCATTAACAATAGGAATAGGCCTATTAAATATTAAAAGTGGTTTATCAAACTTACATTGTCATTTCTCTAAATGCCTAAACAATCTTAAATACCCCCTGCAGTACTAGTACCCCCATTCGAGGAACACTGTTATCATAATTTATAATTTTATTCTATATTATGTTGTGTCATTAATCTCACTACTGTCACTTTATGTAATTTTTGTATCTGAATGCTCTTGTACAATATAGTTATTTTTTGTATTTTATTCAGATTTTAGTCTGATAGTTCTGAAACAACCGAATATCCCCACTGGGGATTAATAAAAGTGGAATAAAAAAATCTTTTTGTAGATACAGTGAAAGAGACAACTAAAGAATTTTTTTTTTTTGGAGAATTTGTTGATAAAGCAAGAGAAAATGGGCTAAACTTAAAAAAAAGAAAAACACTGGTTAGGTCCTTTAAAGATGGGTCTGAGTGATCACTTGATCACAGTCAGTGGTTATTAAAAAATAAAAAGTACACCCACTCTGTGTTTTGGCACATTGTGATCTAAAATACTGTCGGTCATCACAGGATCGCACAATAAGACCCAGAAGTCTAAAATGCTGAACGTTTTCTACGGTCTTAAGCAACTGCACAACTTTCACTTCCTCCCATACCACGACACCGCCGTGTGCAGCCACGGAGTGCATGGAAATCAGCTGTTGTGTACCTGGTCCCAGCTTTCATTTGCATCCTGTGCATAAGCGCCAAGCTCAGATACACCATTAAAAATGTAACAACAGCTCACAGGCATGCAGCTACGTCTCAGAGCTCCTCAAAGGAAACACACATCATTACAGATCAGCAGCAACCACACACATGTTCACCTCTTCCCCTTTTTCTGCATCTGCCTGTTCAACTATATCTAGAAAAAATGTGGAACACAGAACATATGCATGTGCAACAACACACAGTAATTACAGTAGCAAAGAATGGAAAATAGCAAAAAGGGCTGTAATGAACCGTTCCCATCTAGTCATCACACCCACAGATGACAGCGGCAGCTCGGAGGAAAAAAAGACGTGCGGGATATCGGCTTTAATGCTATTCTGGTGAGTTTTGTTCCTCATTTTTTCTTCTTCTAATCATTCCAATTTTTGTTTGTTTTCTAACTATCATGATTCTTTTTGTATCTTCTCAGTACAATTATTGTACTGTTTCTCTTAGCACATAACACACAATAAAAAATTATGACATATTTGCCTTTATTGACATTTAGTGACTCCTTTTATCCAAAAGTCACCACAGTAACCTGAAACGACACCTTTTTTTTCCTCTCTCCTGATAAATTATATTTAATCATTTTATGTTTTCCTCTATTCTACTTTTTATTTTGACCTTTTATTTTATTTTAATTATTTTTGTACATTTTCACTTGAACGCAGACAGGAATCCAAAGTGTCGATATAGCCACAATACTCATGGCTTGGTTTCCAAAAGAAGAAAAAAAGAAATAAAGAGACAAAGTGAACCATAGTGTAATTTATCATTTTAAAGAGATTTGCCATAAAATTGCATATATATGCTAATTATTTGGAAGGCTGTTCTCCCCCACACTAGAAATACAGCTAAATACATTATATCCGCATAGAATTGTATCTTTTGCATTTTAAAATGTCCTACATAAAATTGCAATCAAGTACAATATTCAGTAAGGTTTTAAACTTTTACTAAAATCAGTTCCTTGTCCATGAACAACAAGGGAGGGACATATAATCCCAACTCTCCATCCTGATGAAAAGCACATTCACACTTGCACCTGTCTCCGCAAATATTCCCTCAATAATCCCTCATTCATTTCAACTCCCATTTGACTGACAAAGTCAAGAATGCGTTTCCTGTTTAATGCTGGCTCCAGCTGCCTTGCAGGTCAAAGTTCAACTTTGTTCAACTGTGACCCGAAAAAAAGTGATGCATCTCAAGTTTGAAAATTGAGAAGTCAATTTCCCAGTGTGCCATCACCACGTCAGTATTATACTAGCAGACTGCATTATTGCTCTCATAGACAGTTTACAGGTTAGGATTGATCTGCTAAATATTTCATTATGTTTTTATTCATTTCATTGGATGGAAGGAAAGTGACCGTATTGAGAGAAACATCTTTGAGGCAAGTTTCAGACTGATCCCGAATTCACATCACATGCAAAACGTCAGCAGCACATAAATGCATGACTGAGCAAAGCTTTGAATAGTTGCAGCGAGTTCTTCTTCCTGTTCTTTTTGAAGTGAAACAAACCTGTTACTTTAAATGGTTTCTACAATACCAATGGAAAGCATTTGCGTCCGAAATGGGAACTCTTGGTCATTCAGATTGTAGTGGGAAAACGATGCTCTGGTGCTCTCATGCGTTGTTGGTACAGTGCAGACTCTCAACTTAATAAATATACTCCTTGAGTATTAAGTATTGGGTATTATAACAGAAAGTCTAATTTCACGATAGCCAATGGGAGGAGAGATTTCTGTCCAAGAAAAAGAAGCCGCACAAAAATGGTCTTTCACCTGGTCGGCACCAAGGGACGAGCTCTCCTGTCTGCTCTGTGGGATATTTTTAAGAGACCCTGTTCTTCTTCCTTGTTGCCACAACGTTTGTAATGTCTGTGCGAGAAAATGTTGGAAAATGAAACCAGAACATCATTGCAGTTTTGACCAGTGAGGTAAAGACCCTGGAAAGCACAATCCATTTTATAAACAAAAACAACACTTTGTCTCTGAAAAGTGTGAATTATAATACATTATCAGGTTGTGTGAAGGGTAACAACTTAACAGGGGAATTCTGCTCACTATGATAAGTCTTTGCACAATTATGTCCAGCTATGTTTATTAATTATACTAAATGATATGTGGTTTACATGGAAAAATCATACCCTGACAAAATATGGTTAATCTTTTTTAAAACTCAATCCTTCTTTATTTATAGTTGTTAATCATGGCATAATTAATTCTTTTTTCTTTTTATGCTGCTGCCAGCATATGATGCTCAAATCTAAAAACGTCAGGATGAGCCCTTTTCCTGCAATTCTGCCAAACATAACAAAGTAAGAATATTGCCTTTCATTGTATTATTCCGTGATCCTAAATTCAGCATTATCCCTGTCTGAATACAGCTGCTCTTAAAGCATTCATAAATAAAGATTTTCCATTTAACAAAGAGCTATGTAATATGAGAAATACAATATGTGAAAAGACCCAGACGAGACTTTAAAAAGTATTGTCGTAAAACTGTCGTACAACACCGTGACGACAGCTAAATCGCTTTACGGACGGGATTTTCTTTCATCATGTAACTGTCGGCTGCCCTTGCAAAGATGTGGAGAACATGTGAGTGCTATACAGAATGTATTTGTTTGCTATGAAAACAGTCATTTCTGTTTTTTGTTTTTTTTTATTCAATGAATTTGCAGTGAGCCAACGTTAAGGCGGCTGCCCACAGGAGCATTTCCTTATTGGGTCAGTTAGCCAAGTTTTCTTTACAGTAACTACAAGCTAAATGTCTCATTTTGCTGCAGTAGAGTTGGTTAACGGTACATTTGAGGCTTTTTAGTGCTGTTTTCTAGTCTTTATAGCGACGTTAAATCCCTGGAGAGAGTGATTTGCATGTACAGCCATGCTAACTCCAATTCGGCAGTGCTGCTCGCAATATTTGACTCCGAACACGTATACTAATAAGGTTGGTGACATTTTTGCGTATGACTGTTGTCATAGTCGTGCACAGATCTTTACTTGCAAAGTAACTAATAACCAAAGCTGTCAAGTCAAATGTGCTGGAGTAGAAGTATAACGTGGCATACAAAGAAAAGACTCAAGTAAAGTACAAACACCTCAAAATGATTCTTAAGTACAGTACTTGAGTAATTGTAATTAGTTATTTCACCTCTGCTCAGCTTATAAAGCCACATAAGTTGAGAAAATAGTTATTGAACTGCTCCTTTCAGGACCAGGGAAAGACAACTCTTCCCATGATGCTGTGTTCCCACTCTGTCACTATGATATGAGGCTAAACTCCTGCATTTGGCTTCATCTGTGGACTGAAACATACAGTAACAGCATTTCTAGTTTTGCCCGTTTGCTCTCCGTTGTAAAAATGCCTATTATCTTCCCATCTAGAGTAAATGTCTTCCTCGTTAACCTTGAAAACATAACGACCTGGGACTGTCGCGTACACCTGAAGATAACTGTCTGTGTGTGATGAAGGTGAGGGTACGGAGGTCTAGTTGTTCAAGAGAATATTTCGTCAACGGCACATAAAGGTTCAAATCCCTGCCTGAAGTGGCCTTGAGAGAGACACTTGCAGTGAACTCTACCGAACCTCTTTGAAAGGGAGGGAATGTTCCAACAGTGTCCCACGTTGCTGTTGAATTCACTCTGCATATCTATAATAACACTCATGAACGCATTGTCTGTCCCCTTCACAGATACCACCTACTGAAGTCTGCGGCAACTAGCTGACACGCAGTCAATTAAAACCAAAAGAGGCGACATGGCGTCTCGCTTCCTCCAGTACGCAGCGCTTCTCCAGAAGTACAGGACTCCGCTGCTCATTACGAGCTGTGGCGGGGTCTTCGCAGCTAACATGTTCTATCATGTTTTCCCCGACGTGTCTTACCGTCAGCTCTATCAGGCATGGTTCAAAGGAGAACCAGTCGCGCTGTCTGAGAAGCTCGAGGATGTTTTCCAGCAGGTAGTGTTTTCCGATTTACCTTCACGGTTACATTGAATAACAGTTGCTGTAAAGTAAATTTAGGTTTGTACAGTTACTTGCAGATGAGATAAAAGACCCGAAGGATATTGCACCTAGAAATACACTTCATTACCAACTATGGAAATATTAAAAAGCACTTTATTCTATCAATAACGGTTATATCACAGGTTATTGGCATTATATGCATGCACAACATTTTTACAGTAGTTAGAAGAATAGTAGAAACAGACCTTTTTTTAATTCAGTAGATTACAGCACTCGCAAAGCATAGGTTCCATTCCCAAAACAAGAAATTCAGAGTTTATGGAGACCAATATAATTAAAGCTATAATATGTACATTTCCACATTAAACTGTCTAAAAACGACTAGAACTATGTTTTATATTTTGTTGAGTTGTGTACTTATATTATCGTATACTATCATTTCATCAAGGTAACGATGCGTTTCATCTGGTCGCCTGTATTGGCGACGTATCCCCTGAGCATGGGTCAGCTTAGTGGCTGTTTGCCAGAAGCAATGAAATGAAATAATAATGAAATAATCCTAAACGGGGGAAGCTGACAGCAATGACGACAATGGTGGTGAAGACAACAACTCCCATGATCCCACCCTACTTCACCCACTAATCTCCGAAATGTGCTTATTGTTTTGATTGAGAGACCCCTAGTGGCAGAAAATGACACACAGTCCATTTTAGAAGAGAGAATCCCAGTGTGCTGAGAATTTCTTTTGACATAAAATTCTAATTCCAATGCTGTTGTTCTCATTTGTAGGTGTTGAAGGACTATGGTATCAGCTCATCCAAGAATTTCTCTGCCTTCGCCTCCTTTGGGTTCCATCCGGTTGGTGCTGGGGTCCCTTGGCTTTTAGCAGGGGCCCAGATTGGCATCCCAGCAAACTTCAACAGCACGTCCGATGAGCCGAGCGGTATCACCAACCGCACCATTTTCATCAACGGCGAAATGGTGGACTGGAGCAGCGCTACTGGCTCTGCTCTACAGGAGGCACTGGTGTTTTCCCCTGAGGCACAGAAGTTTGCCATAGCACGAGAAGTGGCCCGCTTACAGTCCGGGGGACCTGTTCTGAGTGCTGCTGTTGCCCCGGTCTGCCTGGGCGGGGTTTGGGTGTACAGCGTGCTAATGAAGCAGGTGTTTGGGCTCCACACTGGGCCTCCACTACTTCGTGGAGGGGTGAACATTCTGGCGCTGGGGCTCGGTGCCCTGTCCTACTTCCTCACCTCCGATGCCGTCAGCCACTGGATTGACTATAAATCAGACCGAGGTGCGGCAGGAGTGTCCCGTGATTATGCCAAAGGAGGGGTAGAGTTTTACGATAAGATTCTGTCCAGAAACAAGACGCTGCGCACCCTAATGGGGCAGAAGGGACAGGATATGTACGCTCCCAGTGGGAACTTGTTCCCTGCAAATGTCCTTCAGCTGAAACACACACCATACACATCCAGGAGGAAGGAGATCCTCACACTGCTGAGAGAGGAAAAAGCTTGAGAAGAAAACACCTGAACCTGTTATGATGAATTGAAGTTGTGCTTATCACGGAACAGACTGTTCAAAAATAGCAGGGTAGGACGGTTCCTGGGCTTATTTTAGAGGCCAAAAAACCCTGGCCAATAGAATTTTAAAAATGTTTTTCAATAGAAATATGTCAACACACATGTGCTAAATGTCATTTTGTATTGTTTTATGAATCCTGAAGTACGGATGACACACATTTCAAGACATATTTGTAAAGTCCTGGGGTATCAAATGTTTATTTCCTTATTTATGCAACAAAAGATGAGATTTAGATGGTTACCCATTGGAAAAAATAAACACTTTTGATGCCTGTTCAGAGCATGTGATGACATTGATCTTTTGGCTCTAGTTAATACAGTTAGAACCTGATGATCAGTGTTTCAAAACACTCTGTTTAACAGGGCAGGGCACCCATATTAGACATTTTTGTTTTTTCTTATACACATTTTATTGGTATCTAGTCATGCATTGCTTAGTTTTATTTGCCTCAACTCTGCAATATTTATGCAACCCCATTACAATCAGGCTGAATGGATTATTATTATTATTTTTTCTTTTTCTGATAAAGAACAGCAACATGTCCTCCCACAAACAATGTTCTGGTTACTCTGGATTATCCATAAACCTTGGACCTTGGTGGATTATCCATAAACCTTGGACCTTGGTGGATTATCCTGTGTGACGGGCACATTTTTTTCAGGCCATTGCAATTTAAAAAAAAATAAAATAAAAAAGGTTTAGCCCTTAATTACTTCCCCCTGTAGAATCAGTTCATCGGTTCTCAAAAATGGAAAGGGAAGCACCACAATACAGACTAATGTCCGTGCAACACCAGAGAGGTTTCTTATTGCAGATCTCCAGCATGGGCTCGAATTTCCAAACAAACTCAAGAGTTTGCCCTTGACTTGTAAAGGTTTATTAGCTCAGCTGAATGCGTCTTTGTAACTGCCTGCCGAGAAATAGCATTGTTAGTTATTTGTGTGAAAGAATCTGAGGCATCCTCGTGCACAGCATCATCAGGTGGGTCACCTCCAAATTCCTCAAAGAAAGGCAGGTAAATCCATTATGGAAGAAAACATGTTGGATTCTTATGTAATGGAATAATATCTGTACTATTTGTGTTTTGGTCTGTAAATATGGAAGCAATGAACCCCACCCACAATGCAAATTGTACTGTATGTACCATCCACACAGTATGTGCATAGTACGTAAAGTAGACTTCATGATATGGAACTGGTTGCAGTATTTTCCCAGTGCATCTAAAAACAGCTCTACTTTCTGTCTTTCCCGGTGCACTTTATACCAATAGCCATCTATTTGTCCTTATATGAATATATTCAATTTTGTAAAAGGAACAGCAGTATTATTGTACTTCTCTCAGGTCAGGTCTCAAATAACCTTTTAACTAGGGTAATACTCGATGTCCCCACACATCATTTGCATGATCGTTACTAATTTGTTTGGCGATAATAATCTTAATATGCAGCTTATTGTGCCTCAGAACTCATCATATAGCACCCAAGTTCCCTCAGGTCGTCTGTCTGCATATTAACAAGGTTCAGATATGCTGGTGTTTTAATTACAGTTCTAATCTTTTCCCCTGTGGACTGAACTAAATATAGAAGCATTTAATTAATAGTGTTGCAGATAGACACACTGACTTTTTACATCTTTGTCCTAAGGTAGACTGTGCCATAGAAGTACTAAGTGGAATCTATGATCCACTGTGTTTTTCTTCAATGTATCAATAGAATCAAAACTACAAGGCACATGTTCAGATCAAATCTGGACATAAAAAGCGTCCAGAATGCAAATTGGGGGAATCGAGGGGCTGTTCTTGAATCAGGACAGCTTGGGTTCATTGTTCTCTGACGTGCCCTTGAGCAAGCGCAGAATTTGTTCCAGATCCATGATTAAGCAGCAGATTGTGGGCATTGACACCCTGCACTCATCAAGAAATGCTTTCCCCAATATGTGAACTAAATCTTTTTTTTTCTCCCAAAATAATCCTCTTATCATCAGGTCATTCTATATTGAAATCACAGTTGAAATAAAAAGCAAAAAGCATGAATACATAGCTGATAAGGAATGTTAAAAAAAGAAGAAAGAAAGTAAACTTGAGTGGGTTCTTAGGTCTACAGTACTCCATCATTTCCCCGACTACAAAGTGGCTTTTGGGATATGTATATCAACAACACTGGGCTTATTGTCTTGTTCTCAGCACTCCGCTTCATCTGCTTAATCCATTGTGTGCCAAACAGAGTTACTGTATAATGGTCCATTGTTAGTTGCATTGTAGGCTATTTCTTTTTCAAGCCACTTGAGGTCAGTACAGCCCACATTACCACTCTCACACTTTGTTACTTTCTTTCTTTCACAGTGTCTTATGAATGACAGGGTTACAGATTCATCTGGTCTGAAAGAACAAGCTTGGACTTGAATTGAATGAAAACAAAAGAAAAGGGCATTTTCATAATAACTAGAAGTTAAAAGTTAACACAATGATGTTCATTGTGAAATTAAGACTCATGTAGGGACATAACTCTTTTAAAAAATGGAATTCAAGTTAAAAAATACATTCCAATTAGGATCAAATCCAAGAGGGTGTGTTTGCAAGTTACAGTATCAGATATAATATGACATACTTTCACACTGCCAATCCCTTAGCAAACACTGTAGAAAATAAAGTTGAGAAAGTTTATTTCTAGTGATATTCTATTCTGGTGGCCTGTTAGAATATGTATACATATATGTATATATATATATATATATATATACTATTTTGTATTTGAGTGTAGACTATTGTTATGTAGGCCATTTTTTTTTGTTATGTTATGTAATGCCTTTGACCTAAACACAAATATAAAACATTCAAATACATTCAAGGTAGTCAGAAGGATTTCACAATACATATCAGAATATATGCAAACTGCAGTGTCAATACAGAACCTCACTTTCTATTATTCAGATAGTAGGAACTGTATGTGCACTAGCAAATAACTGCCTATGGTATTATGTTTTATTTAATTACATTTGAATTTTTAACTATTGAAAAACCGAGATAATTGATACATTCTGTAATATATTATATATAGTTCACATGTGCTGTTGCATTATTCAGTATATACACATAGATTTTGCAGTACATATTAAGAAAAGTTAACATGTACTTTAGGTAACATACTTCTGTCGGCTCTCGATGGTCACATGATGCACATGTTTTGACATTTGATTGACAGCATCAATAACTTTTACTGTGCTCTTTATAATGTGCACAATGCAGCTAAAGGTGGGAATATTTATGATTATATTTTGGAACAGTTCTACCTGGGTGCGTTCAAAAACAAACAGCGCGCCTCCCGCTCCGTGGCCCCGCCCCTGTGCGCTCGGTTTGCGCCATTACGTCGCTATGCTGATCGCTGCTGTGCTGCAAGGCAGGCAGGCAAAGCAGCTGCAGAGACCAGGGAACGCTGACAACAACGGAGAGGCTCATGTTAGGAAAGTCAGAAACGCAGCATTTGCCTGTTTTGTGATCTGATAATTTAAGATTTTCAATTGTAACATTTTGGTGATCACATTTTCTTCATTTTTACGCATGCGTGGGAATATATTTTGCATTATCTCGACCTGAAATGACTGCTAGTCGCCGTGTCTAGCCAATGGTTACTGCGGGGGCTCCTGTCTTGTGGATTATCCGTCGTCGCCCAGCCAGTCGCATGGTCGAGCCCGGAGGAGGCCCCGCTCTGCTGGATGGATGTGTGTGAAGCAGCGCCGGACTCCAAGTACTGATGAAGACGGTGATAATGATGATGCTCGGGTTTCATCGGCAGCGGGTCAACTGATCTTGGATGTTTGGGCTATATCGCCCCTACACAAAACATTTCCTCATACGGCAAAAAATATATTCCTTAAAAACTGGACGCCCCTGGAGCAGTTTATGACGGTAAGAAAGACACTCATTCACAGGCCACCAGCTTTTACAGCCAGCTGACGTTAGCTAGCTCACGTTAGCTTAGCGCTGTCACTTTTATCCAAGTTGCTCCCCGCACAGCTAAAAGGGCTAATATTGCGAAACAACATTGGGGTAATGCTTCTCCAAATGGCCCCTTTTGTTGCTACACTTGTGTCTATTTGAGTAAGCCCTACCAACAAGAAACAAAAGCCGTACTATACATTTTATTCCATAACCTTAATAGCCAGTGGTTGTGTAGCTTGTTAGCTAGCCGCTTCTCAGCCCATTCAATATCTTGCTGCTTACTTTACGTAGCTGCGAAACAGCCGCTAATCCAGTGTGCGCAGTATTGGTATGCATTCCTGGCTTTATTGAATTAATAAAACTTTGCTCGGCCTTCCTCAAGTCGGCATTTATAATTGAGTTAAATAGGCCGTTAATAGCTCATTCATTATACAGTGTACAATAAGCCCTTTAATGACAGGGTCCAGTTGGCGTTCAGTGGAACTAGTGCGGCGTCGGTTATGTTACGGATGTGGCTTTAAAGAGCACATTCCTTTATCATATCCAACGGCGATTAATTAGTGATTATTGAGCGATTCGCTTTGTCGTGTTTCGGGCGGAAGTGTTGTTTGACTGAGCTAATGTGTTTTCTTTTACCACATAGCAGCAGCGGTAAATGGATATGGCGAATGCTTCAAATAGAATCCATGCAGGATTGTGTCATTCATTGTTCAATGATCGCTGAACCACCGTTTGTCACAACTGCTCTCATCATGTACGTGTCACATTCTAGAAATGTCACACGAGAGGGCCTATCTATATAGATATAGATGTGTCTATCTATGGATAAGCTGCTTATTGCGACCCTGCTTTTTAGTTGCCCATTCATCAATAATCGTTTTGTGTTTTTTTTTTTGCGAGGGAAATGATAGAAAAGGACCAATGTCTGCTGATCTCGGAGCTGTTAACTATGTGGTGTTAAGTAATGGATGTGAGGGTTCGCTGTGATGAGGCGTCCTCCTTTTTTTCGATGACGTAATCCTCCACCATCCGTGCCACATCTTTTGGGTCGCAGTCGGTTCCTCTGCTGCCTGCTGCTTGCCAGTCTGCTGCCGCTGCTGAGCTCATATGGACCCTGCTCTGTCCAGCTTGTCTAGCCTCTATCCCTCCCTCCTTGGCTCTTTCTTGTCTCTTTTTTTTTTTTTTTTTTTTCTTTCTCTATCTAAACTGCAAAAATGATTGAGTAACAATTGGTTCTGAATGGGATCTCAGTTCGGGGCAGCAGAGGAAGGAATTGTGAATGAAATCCTGGGTCAGTTTTTCAAGTGTTCTCCAAAATCGGCAGCCTCAAATGAAGTTGGTGGCATCTATTTGGGGGATCTGTGAAGACCCACATGACATATTGTGTACTTTTACAGATTTCATTTATATTTAAAAAAAAAAAAAAATCTGTAACATAAGTCATTAACACTTGTTTTGACATTATCCTTCTATTTCTGAATAAATCCATATAAACAAAAACCTTAGCAGATGGGGGGTCCTAAAAATGGGTGTCTTTGACCTAATGTGGGTATTTGACCTGAATACGTTTGGGAATCGTTGTCTGAGACTGATGGTTGCTGAAGCTGAATTACTTATCTTGGGAATTAGTAACGCCATGTTGCACATTTTTTATTTGGGACACCATTCTAGGCTGTTGATTGCCATGATAATATATGTTAAAGCTGTGGTAGTAAGGATTATTTTGCAACAGTGGGTCTTTGGCTCAACCAGAGTAAAGATGGAAGAGTCCGGTACCCAGGTTTATTTAAAGGCTGTGCTGTGGCGCTGTTGGCACTTAAACATGACTAAATAATGCTGAGCACAGTTTATTCTCATGCATTTTGTTACGTGCACTCTAACCGTTTTTTAAAAATAAATTCATAAATCGTGTGCAAAGAATTGAACTGTACATTTCTTCTCTCTTGCGCCCCCCCCCTCCCCTCCAAAAAAAATGAAGAAGCCTTGAGTTTTAGGGTGGGTGGACTCATCTGGTGAGGATTAAATTGCCTGTGGCAATGGCCCTGGTTTGCTTGAGCAGCGCACCTGAACCTGCCATCCCCATGGTGTACAGCAGAAGTGTGTGTGTTTGTGTGTTTGTGTGTTGTGTTGTGTGTGTGTGTGTGTGTGTGTGTGAGAAACAGATAGTTTAGGTGAGGGGAAGTAGTGAGGAGAGGATATGGATACTGGAAGACAGAGGAGGCACAGGTGTGGCAGGGGTAATGGGGATAATCTGCACCTGCTAGCTAAGGGCAGGGGGATCCCATGGGAGCAAATTGGTTGTTGGGTAGAATCATCAGACCCCTAAGTAACTTCCTTAAATTTGACTGTGGATATGATTTGGAGGCACTGTAATGTACCCGTCCGTTTATTTCCAACAACTGTTAGTCATTATTGGTTATTGTTTACCAAGACGGTACATTTCAGAGGTTGACTAATCATTTGTGCCAAAGGCCTCACTTCAGTTGAATGTATTCTATGTCTTGGGTCATAGCCTGCAGCCTTGCACTATATGCACAGCAGTTTAAGAAACCGTTGGTCAACATTGGAGCTGTAGCTGACTCTGATCCAATTTGACAATGGGTCTGATGACGATGAGCCTCGAGGTGCAACGGCCAATATTCCTGGGTTTTCGGTGTAGCCAGGAGATAACCGTTATCCGGATATCCGGACCAAGTCTTCCTCTTCCGTGCGCTGCTCATTGGTCCGATCAGCAATTTGAGACACGAGAATGTAGTTGGAGTTGAGAGACAACTACAACCGGATTATGCCATGTTTCACTGCAGATAAAGTAAAAAAAATAAAAAAAAAAATAAGCTCAATCGTCGTCAGATGGTAGCCAGTGAGTTCCGAGATTGCATTTCGGCCAATGTTTTGCTCTCTACACAAAGTGTTTACCTGCATGCAACCAAAGCCCGCTCAAATGTAATTGATCAATACTACTAGGACTACAAATGGAAACCGGAACACTTCAGATACTGAAATCTTGTACCGTTGTCTACAGATGCTGCATTCATATAGAGATATCTATTTACAGAGTTTAATAGCTTGACAATAAAGGCAACAATTAGATTACCATTAGGTTTTATGAGGAATTTCTTTTTTTTTAATTTATGATATTCTATCGTTTTGACTGGAACTGAATGAGTTAAGTTAGGTTAGAAATATTGTTGAATAATTCAGTTTTATTGCTAAGCACTACATCTTCAATACTTTTGGTTAATGGGTGCATTAGTGGTTTCATTAGTGTTAATGTGGGTAAGCTAAAAAGTGCAGCAAATTCATGTCCACTTTGACGACCTCTCGCCACCAATTTATCAACACGGCATTATTACAGATGTGTCTCTACAGCTTTGGCTGTAGCCTGTGGAGAAGATGCATAAAGATGATAGCCTCCTGGTTAAACATCATAAACCAGCCCACATAGCAAAGTAGTCAAAGGTCATCCATTGTTCTTGTCGGTTTGAAAGGCTCAGATATGTATACACTGTGGGATGGGCTAGGAGCACAGAATGTTACAGAATGTGTAGGAAATGATGTCCATAAAGATCCTCTGTGTCATAAAAGAAGTCACTGTTTAGTAACCATTTCCTTACATATGTTGGCTGTTTTGGATTTTAATGCTGCATTTTTATTTCAACCGTTTGAACTGTTTCAGTCCAGGTGGATGTCATCTTCACGCACCCTAAGCTTGACTCTCTGACTTTCTGGCTTTCCCCTACTTTCTCCTATCTCGCCTGCTTCTCACATCTTTGCTTTGAGTTTGCTACTCTTCCTTTTTCTCCCTATCTTTGCCTGACACCTTTATGTCTGGTTAGTCTCAATGTTGGAAAGACACACCCTACCTTTCAGCATGGTGCGGTTCAGCAGTGCTGACAGCTTAGTATTGGTGCTAACTGACAGTGTTGGCGAGAAGACGGCTGGCTGGGTGCTGCAGGCAAGATACATTATCAGGCTTCAAAGATGCTAGCATTTGCGTATCTTACATTAGTAGGCTTGGATCCATTGCCAGAAGAACTGTGAAAAAAAAACAGTTAGTGTTAATTTACTTTGACTTGTTTCACCATAATGTAGTTTTTTTTAAATTCTTTGTCAATATAGTGCCACCACGTTGCTTTTCTCACACCATACACAAATGAATGACTTGCTTATTAAAACCCATTTCCCACTGGACAAAAGACCCACTAACACTTACTCATTCTGTCACATGACTCTGCAGTGATCACAGGTATTTATCGGCTCCAGCTCGATCGGCAGGGATGAAAACATGACCCCCGGGTGGACACGCTCATTTTGCCCATTTTTTCCAGCTCATTGAAGTGAATATATCATAAATAAAATAAACATACATTGATTTGGACAATTATTATGATTTATTTATGTACAAAACATACAATTAATATGCTCTCCTCAAAGCCACCAGACTCCATTGACGGAAACAGTAATTTTTTACTTCGCTTTCATCGCAAAACGCACTCAATTCAAACTCGACGGAAACAAAATAAAGCACGTGTTTGTCATTCTGTTCCAACAATCATCAAAGCTGGTGTGAGAGTTTGAAAGAGAGACTAACTAAGTAACTGATTTAAAAAAAAAAAGAAGATCAGATTGGGCTCTGAAAGTAACCACCATTAACCGGCACATCCGTGACGCCGAACGTGTCACGCCAGAAAAAAACCCCCAGAAAGGCCCACTTGTCTACTGGCAATTGGAAAGGAGTCTATTGCCTATTTTACCGGGTTTTTCCACGTTTAAAAAACAAAAACAAAAACAAAAAACCCCTCATACATGCGAATATTGGTGGAAAAGGGTATAAGACTCGCATGGGCATGTTTCAAATTGAGTGGTACTTACCTTTTAAGATCCTCCTCTTTATTTGAGTGAGACCAGGCTCGCTGTGTGTGACCTATGCTGACTGTTGGTGACAGCCCTGTCAAAGAGCAGCCTGTTCATGTTTAACCAAGAGGACCAGCTGCCTGCCCATTCTATTATAACCCTTTGGAAAGCTCACAGTCCTATTTGCAGTTGGGAAGCGCAGTAAGCGGAGCCATTGATAGACAGAGTTCGGCCATTTCAGTTAACAGCGGCTGCACACCGACCCGACCGTTGCCAAGTTACTGGCGATTTGTGTGCCAGCTTATTCCTTGAATGTTGTGCATCTTGCATCAGTAATTACATGAAGGGAAATAACTGCCAATAAGTCGTTCTGTAATGGGATGCAAAAAAGTTGGCATACATTTACAAATATGCCTAATTTGGCACGCCACAAATACAGTTTTGCAACAAGCTGGTTTCACCCCAAATCACCATCATTGTCCTGAGCTCGAGTACTTTTAGTCTCACTGGCAATCCTTAGGTGAACCAGCCAAACAGCCATCCATTCACATAAATATCCCGCCAGATAGCTCTCAGAAAGGCAGCTAGTTAGTGGTCTGTTGCTGGGGCGGATATGGCACAACTCTTTAGCGAGAAAAATCATCTCCCAAGCCCCAAACACAGCTGTGTTTACTCTGTGCACGTCACGATACCACCGCTTCACAATGCCAGGACGAAGGTGCCTTGACAGATCCAGACTCTCGAAATGAGAAGCAAGTAGTGCCGTATTAATAGTGACGTGTAAGTTTTGATTGGTAGTAAAAAATGACCGTGGTATCATGTGGGTGCATCGGTCAGGCTTTTACCATTGTATTCTCAATATCATTCATAAAATAGAGCAAAACACTTGCATGTTTGCATAAGACGATAAGTTTTAAGACCAGACTAAAAATATTAATTCTCTGCTCGTGAACACTGGGTCAAAAATAACAGCGGCCTTGTGAATTGGGTGTAGATGGGCTGAGTTCTAGCAGGGGAAACACTTTCTTTTCATATAGGAATAAACAACATTTACTTATAGTTGGACAGTGGTAGTATTGTCCTATAGATCCCAATGATTCTTCATGCTTGTATAAGAATGTTCTTGTATAAGAATGTTCTTGTATAAGTATAGTCTTGTGAGTGTGTGTCATGTGTCGCCCTCTGTAGTACTTTTTTTTTCATGGAACATGAGTTTGACGCGGTTATAGCTCTCCTGCTGTTCCATTTTAAGATTTTGTTTTAGACGTATTTTTATCAGATCAGGGTCACCTCTTCTCTCTCTCTCTCTCGTTCTCTCTCTCTCGTTCTCTCTCTCTCTCTCTCTCGTTCTCTCTCTCTCTCTCTCGTTCTCGTTCTCTCTGCCCAGCGTTGAGTATTTGGATCATGCATAACTAATCAGATGAAACTGCATATTATGGTAATGGTGGAGTAGTGGGCAGTCATAATGGTTTGATTAGCTGAAACAGCATGTTATCCAGCCAGCAAGAGGAGCTAGAGACAGACCCCCTACTTACTCTCGCACACGCACACGCACAGAATAATACTATACTATAATAAATGCTTTGAAACCACCAGTTACATACAGGATTCAGACAACGGCAGAGAGAATTGTGATATCTGATTCAAATAGTTTTGACACCCTTATTATTAAGTGTAGCAGAAATCAGGTCATGTGATCCCATATTGCTGTATTGCTGTAACAAATCTCTATAAAGCACACATTTTTGTCACACAAATTGATACTAATTACTTGTTGCAGGTTTGGTAAAATGTTAAGAGCATATCATCACATTCAAGTTCCTCTTATACTTACTACGTATAACCCAGTGTGGAGTATCATTGTCTGTTTGATTTTTTATTTTGTTTTTCTGAAGACCACTTGGTACATTTTTTTCTTGGACCTACTTTTCCAAAATGGCTCAAAATGTTCTGATTTAGTGAGAGGGATTGACTTTTTACTCCACTAGCCCACAAGCCTTTAGGCCTTTGGCAATATGAATAGTGGCTCTGGATATCTGTTGTAATTCATCCTTGGTATCTGCCCTATTATGAGTCACTTGTGTGTTCTAACCCAGTTTCAGAAAAATGCAGGGCTAGATCAGAGCCGGGAGATAAAGCTAGCTAGATTATAGTTTAGTGTATGTGAGATAGATTTAGCTAGCCTTGCAGAGGTTGGATTAAGACAGCGTAACATAAAGACATTAAAGGATTAACATGATCATCGATGATCACTGGATATGACATGGATGGATGCAGAGCTGGCCTTCAGATAAATGAAGGAATGGGAGACAAAGGTGGCTGGACAGGTGGGCAAACAGCGGGGGGGACAGGGGGTTACTGATTGGAATCAACGGGTGGATGGAATATGTGAAGCAGAATTAGAAGTTTGGCTTTATCGGTATAAAAAAATCCATAATACAGGCATTTTCCATCCTAAATTCAAATATTAAGTGTTTTTATCTCAAGGAACATGTGTACTTGCAGTCCAATGGGACAATATGTAATACATTTGTGAGAGTTTTGGATTTTCTTAGCAAAATTGAGTCTCTGTAGTCCGAACCAAAACGGCAAACATTATTACTACTTTCAACCTTGATAAAAGGCAGCGCATACCAGATCCAATACTTCCGTTCTTCCCTAGACACATAAACTGTTTACCAGAGGGAGCTCACTATTTTAACTGAAGGAAACTCAATAAAATAGAAAATGATGGTGAACCGGTATAAATAGTTTGGATGTTTTTAGTATTCGCAGGCGAGTATACATGGGTCTTAATACAAGAGTGTTGGGGAGGAAAACTGCATCAATCTTGGTCAAGCGTCTTAAACAAGAGAAAGTCTTTGTAGGTGTAAAGTGCCTCTCAGAGTTGAGGCTGGAGTCAAAATGGGGGTAAGATGACGAGATCAGTCCTTCCTGACCACCACTGCCATGTCATGTTATTATAGAATAACCACTGGATGATTTTACCTAAACATCCCTCATCTGAAAGAGCGGACTCCTCTCCTCTCCACTGCAGCCCCACCCCCACTTTTACACTGCTCAGGTATGCGAGTACAGCTGGCTCCTAACTCTTTACTCCCGAGTTATGCTCCTGTGCGTGTTTTGGCTTGTCCTTTCTGTCACTATCATCCTTCCCACTATCCCCCAAAATGCATATACACGGCAACACATGCCCTTCTATCCACATTTACACACCATTTCCTAAAGGTGTTGTGCAATTTGCCCAGCAAAGACACCTATTGCCATGTGCCCTTTATAACCTGCTGCTTGTGCAACCTGAGCTTAGCGCGCGTACGTGCGTGCGCGTCTGTGTGTCGGCTTCAGATCCTCAGGTCTGCCTTTTGAAACAGCTGCTTAAAGAGCCTTGAATACCTCCAGAGGTCAAAGGACACAGTTGCTTAAGAACAGTGGGTCTGAGCCAAAAATGGATTGCACTTCTTATTCTGCTGTGTCCCCCATTAGAAAGGTTTCATTGTTTCTGATCTCAGGTTGAGATGTGGCCAGTTGGGGTTGAAAAAACCCCCCCAAAACATATGTTTGGTAACGTTTTTTTACAGAGTTTAACTCGATGAAATTACTTACAATTGTATAACTAAAAAGTGGTGACATTAGGGGCTATGGAACCTGTTTCCACCCTCAAATAGTTCATCTCTTCCAGTCAGAAATGAGCAAATGAGCAGCACTAGTGAGACACTCTAACATGGTTAAAATGTTTCTAAACCTTTTAGTTTCCTTCCCTCTTTTTCAGACATGCAGGGCATTGTTTTGTGTGACACTTGACAGTGGTATCAACAGTTTACATGGCCAAACCTTGTTTTATCCGTTGCTTGTTTTGCTTGGAGATGTGTGGAGGAAGTGCAAAGGGGTTCCATATCCAACTCAAACAAGAACATAAAGAGCGGTCTAAAAAAGCAGGACATTAGTGCGGCTGTTTTTAATTTCACACTACTTCCAATTTCATCCCTCCCTTTTGTCTCTTTACTGGTCTTGAATTCAAGTCTACATGACCAGCTTGTTTTAAGGCGTTGGTAGTTTCTGTCTCTCCATAGTTTTTCTCTGTTGTAGTCAACAGACGTGTGCAGAATGTAGGTGGAGGCTGCGAGTGTCGTCACTGTGCATGTGAGATGATGCCGGGAAGAAAGCAAGAGGGAAAGGATCAACAGCATGCGTAGATATATCTGGTTACAAAGGCTGATGGGTCCACCCATGTGATCTTGGACAACTCTGAACAACACACACACACACACACACCTCCCTATGCTCTTTTGTGACACCAGGGCAACTTTAACTCACAGAGCCTGAGGATGGGGATGATCCTTTCCTCAAGCTTACATTTTTCACAAGGACCTTTTTGTTGCATCTAGTACCCTTTTACTTAATTGTTTCCTCTCAGTTCAAAAGTTAGCTACCGGCAGAGATCTTGAGAGCGTGTGTGTGTGCGGGCTCTGCAATAGATTTAAATGATTACATTTTCTAATTAATAGCCCATTAATGAGGATGTTTTCAAATATCGATTTTTATATGACTATATGGCACAGTTCTGTTTAGATATAACCATTACAGAACATTCCTGTGACAGAGGGCTATCTTTGAATGCCAAAAAGTCATCACTTTAACAGATAAATCTGTGTCGCAATGTATCGCTGTAGCATAACAAGTCAGCTTACCATAGCTAATGTAATTCGTCCGTTGTTGCTGGATAGCTGCTCATCAGGACTGCAGCTTATTGGTTTGGTGAGTTAAACAGGGACCCATTCAAGTTTACTGTATGTTGGGATTAATGAACTAAGATAGATTTGATCTTGTAGCTATCGACGGCTAAAGAAAGTGGTTGGCCCTATTAGTTAACGTGTTAGCTTGTTAAAATGTTAGCCACTTGTAGGTATTTCTCCAACAGCCTCCGTCAGCGTCAGCCTGTTCACAGTGGCAACGAAGGGGAAACTTGCGCAGGAAGTTTTCTGTGGAGCTGCTGAGTCGGCCTTCGATTCCGCTTAAATGTGCAGCGGTGAAAATCACACATGCAACTTTCTGCAGCTTCATTTTGACGCTTTTGTTGAATGCACTCATTGTACGTTGATTTGGACAAAAGCATCTGCCATATGAAAGTAGTATAATGAATATCACTATTTAGTTTGTTCTTGTTAAAAATATTTCCTTTATATTCGGTCATTTCAAGTTGAGACTGAACTTTTAGAATGTTTGTTTTTCCATTTTCCATTTTTGTCAGTATGTGATTTAAGTCAGACCTTCTTTATCAAAAACATATATAGTAACTAGTAACAGTTTTTTATTTTTTTTTTGTTTTTGTTTTGTATAAGGTGTCTATTTAAAGCATTGTTCAGTAACACAACAGGTTTCTGACACTCAATATATTGGAGAGTCCATCAATGTGTCAGTCTTTTAATCTATTGATCTATTTTACGGTGTGTCTGCCGGCGAGCTGTGTTCTGTTTCAGCTCTGTTTTTCTGCGTTTGTCTAGATGTTGCTACGCGTCTGACAGCCCTGGGTTTGCAGCAACTCTTGAGTTGGAAAAAAAAAACCCAAACTACAATCATGTGTGATTTTTATTTTTTTTTTTCAGGCTGCGTGTGAGCGTGCGTGCGCTCATATACAGTATCTGTGTGTGCAGAAGGAGCGCATGCAAAATGGACAACGTGTGTGTGTGTGTGTGTGTGTGTGTGTGTGTGTGTGTGTG